>CAUYUJ010001026.1:72307-79807 GCA_963575745.1 Prorocentrum cordatum
TCCTCCTCTTCCTCCTCCTCCTCCTCCTCTTCCTCCTCCTCTTCCTCCTCCTCGTCCTCCTCCTCCTGTCTTCCTGCTCCTCCTCCTCCTCCTCCTCCTCCTCCTCCTCCTCCTCCTCCTCCTCCTCTTCCTCCTCCTCCCCCTCCTCGTTCTATACATCCTCTTCCGCCTCGTTTTCCCCGTCCTGTCCTCGTTTTTTCCTCGTCCCCCTCCTCCTGCTCCTCCTCCTCCTCCTCCTCGTCCTTCTCGTACTCATCATCCTCTTCCACCTCCTCTTCCGTCTCCTCTTCATCCCCTCTCGGCGTCGTCGCGTCGCGGAAGCGCTCGACGGCATTATTTGTCCTATGGTTCGGTTTCTGTGGGGTGCCTTTGCTGGGCCCCCCAACCCAGCAGCCTCCTCGAACACATCGGCGTGTTATTCTTGTGCAAGCATGACGTATTCGAACAACAAGCGAAATAGCAACACGCTGACGGACCCCGAAGCGGCAGCATGTCACTGATACCCTTTGTCCTTCTCAGTCCTCCTCCATCTCCCCCCCTTCCTCCTCCCCTCGTCGTCGTCGTCGTCCCACGCGGGATGCGATGGTCTACGCGCCTGCGCTGGGACTCGGAGGAAACCTGCACGCATAATATCGTCTGATGCATCTTCGCACACTTCAAGCGAACGGAACTGCATTCCCATACATGCGATATATTCGAAAGCGCACCACCCGCGCCCACGAGGAACGAACGTAACGACCGTTGCGCTGCTGCAGGCAACAGGCGTCGGAGGCGGCTCTGGGCCACCCAAGCGAGATTCAGCAAGATGGGGGGGAAACGAGACAACGAGAAGCAGTAAGCAGGGAGAGAAGCCGAGAACGAGAGAGAAAGAAAAACGAGAGAAAAGAAACATAAGAGACGAGAAACAATGATCGGAACGTGCAAAAGGACGAGGGCAACTGACAGCAGCGAGAAGCACGAGAACCAGGCGAGCACGGACGACAAAAACATATCTACGCGATGAGCCATCTACCTCCTGGCTCGCCCGCCCTGGGCCACTGCCCTCGAGCTGGTCCAAAAGATCCTGCGCGCGCCGCTCAAGACTTCTTTTGGGAGCCTGACCGGTCAGGTGCTGTTGCCTTAACACCTTCATGGCCGCCACGATGTTCAGCTCTACCTCGCGATATTCTCATGTGCTCAGGAACCAGCCGGACGTAGAATTCCGCGTGCTTCTTGTCGACGCAGTCCTCAAGCCTCGTGCAGAGAATGTGCATTCGCAGCTCTGGGGAAGCAGGGGGATGAGCCTTGGCGAATTCATTGAATAGGTCTTTGCTGGCAGTATCAGCTGGCACATTGAGTTCCATCAGGAGCTTCACGAATGCCAGCTCGTCCTCTCCGTCACCAGACCGACCATGACTGCGCTCAACATGATTATTGATATCTGCCTTCGTGCTAATGTAGATAACACGCAACCGCGAGCGCCGCCCGTAATTCTTGAGCACTCCTCAAAGACAATGTTGCAAGAGTCTTCACCAGCTCTTGAAGCTTCGAAGCTGGATCTGCCCCCATGCGGCGGCTCTTGTGCTGGCTCTCGGGACTGGCCGCCCCCTCGAGCCGCTCATCGCTCCGGCAGGGTGCTCGAAGCAAGCCGCCAGCAACGCGACAAGCAGGAAACCGGTGCGAACCATGGTGCCCTGGCTGATTGGCAGATGGAAACGGAACAGTCATCAAATCGAGAAAATGATCGGTCAAATACACATCGTTAAAATGCCAGCCGAACCGCTTCAGATCCGGATGCACGACATCAGGATCACACAACATGCACGTCAGAGGGCGCTCCACCACCAGAGAGGGGCAGAATCTGTTACATTTTTCCTATTCGAATCTGCACCCCGGCAGACTGCGTGCCAAGCTCCGCTGAAGGTGATACCGTGCCTGAAGACGAGAAGTGAAGACTGCTTTGCAGGAAGAGCAACGATTACTTGCAGTGCAAGAATACTCGAACATGCAGCGACAATGCATACGACTGTGTGCTTGATGTGTTCGTAATCCTTGCCACGTGCGTTACCTAGCCCCGCAGATAACTGAATCGACCTTCGAGTCGCAGACAAACGACTCGTGCTCCTCCTCCTCCTCCCCCTCCTCCCCGTCCGACGCTTCGCCATCCAAGCCGCCTCCGCCGCCCCCGCCACCGTCGCCGCCGAGGGAAGGAGGAGGGCGAAGACCAGGAGGAATAGCCACACTCTTCCACGGAGAAGTCAGAATCCCAACATCTACCCAGATGAATGCTTCCCTGCAATCTACGCTCGTGAACAGCAATAGCGGACGTGGGGCAGCATCGATAATCGCCCCACTGTTTAACAGAATGCCCAGCGCCTCCAAATCAGAACACAACTGGTGAAACCAAGGGTGAGCGTTGGCATAGACTGATCCGTCTAGCGCCATGGGGGGCGGCCCTGGTCGAAGGGAAGCTCGCCGAAGAAGCGGCCAGCAAATGTACGAAGTCCCAAGGGAATCGAACAATAGTCTGCCACCGACGAAGACGGGCCTGCCTGAGTTCAGTAGAACCAGGAACGAGCCGGGTGGCCTTGAATTTTATACAGCATCGTTGGTCCAACACGTTCGCACCACATTTCCATCATCCATCGTGTGAGCAGAAATGGCAGCTCCGCGGAGAACAGCACGAGCTATCTAAGCCCTCGCCGCATCCTTATCTTCTTCCTCCTCTTCCTCCTTCTCCTCCTCCTCCTTCCTCCTCATTGTCCCTCCTCGTCCTCCTTGTGGCGTCAGGAGGGGCGTGATGGAGGGCAGGTGCTCAGGAGATGCCCCCATGCAATTAGCTGCCATGGGCTTCCCCCTCAAAAAGCCCCGCCGCCTCAGAATCTGTCCTGGACTCCTCCTGGTGTCCATCCTGGCCAGCGTTCCGTTCCGGATCGACTTCTGACGGCCCTCGGCGGTGGACACACCTCCATTTAGTAAACCTCCCTTTAGTGAAAACCGCCTGGGGCCGAAACCGACGGACCTGGAACCGCAAAAATAAATGCCGCGACGCCCTCTCGCGAACCGAAAACGACCAGTTCACTAATCGACGTGTCAGGGTAGGAGGTCTATCGACCTCCGAGGCCCCGAGGCCTGAAAACGAGCCCCCCCTGTGGCCGACCGCGCCCACCAGACTGCATGGTCGGACCTCGATCCTCGTAGACATCGACGCAAGGGTGGGCCTCCCGAGGCCCTGGCCCCTCCCCCGGGACCGATCTTTCTTCGTGAGTCGGTTTGTGACGACACTCCAATGCCCCCTCGCGTTGCGAAACAATCACGACGGGAGGTTTTTTGCTATGTTCGGGCTCCGGGAGCCCTTCCCGGGCCTCGGGACAGTCAAAAAACGACAGGACGAAAAACCGGTCCCCGGGAAGGGGTCCGGACCTCTGGGGGCGACGGTGTGACAAAATCACGACGTCGGGGGTCTGTGCTTTTGGGCCCCGGCGGCCCCGGTAAGGTTGCAAGCCATCGAAAATACCCAGACCCTTCCGCCGTGGTTGTTCACGACGCGAACTGGCTACGCTTCGGGATGCAAGTCGGGCCTTCGGCGGCCATTCGGCCCAGGAACCCAAGAGCGCCATCGGCGCTGGAAAGCATCCCGGCTGCAGGACCTGGGGGTGCACACGAAAACGCCCGAGAACCTCCCCGCCGAGCCTCGAGCCTCGCTGCAGTCGAATTTGATTGGAGAGGACACGCGAGAGGACACAAGACCCTTCCGAGGGCCACGTTGCCGTAATGATAGGCATGTCGAAGACATGGGTCGCGAAACCGAAGGCACAGGGGCACCCTTGATTTGGATGGGGTCGACTTAAGTACCAGCCCTCCAGCCCTCCAGCCCCCGATGCTTTGGCAAGCAACGCCGCGCCGAAGCTGGACGCCCGATTTGTCCGGGAGAACCGCGGTCCGGGGTAACTCCGGTCTGTCTGGGTCCCCACGAGGCGCGATTCTGTCGTTACCCCTGACTGCCCCCAGCCCCGATGACTCCGGAGGGTTGGGCGCCCATGTTATATCCGGGAGAACCGCGGTCCGGGGTAACTCTGGTTTGGGTCCCCGCGAGGCGCGAATCTGTCGTTACCCCTGACTGCACCCAGCCCCGATAACTCGGGAGGGTTGGGCGCCCATGATATATCCGGGAGAACCGCCGTCTGGGGTAACTCCAGTTTGGGTCCCCACGAGGCGCGATTCTGTCGTTACCCCTGACTGCACCCAACCCCGATGACTCGGGAGGGTTGGGCGCCCAACATGTTATATCCGAGAGAACCGCGGTCTGGGGTAACTCCGGTTTGGGTCCCCGAGAGGCGCGATTCCTTCGTTACCCCTGACTGCACCCAGCCCCGATGACTCGGGAAGGTTGGGCGCGCAACATGTTATATCCGGGAGAACCGCGGTCTGAGGTAACTCCGGTTTGGGTCCCCGAGAGGCGCGAATCTGTCGTTACCCCTGACTGTCCCCAACCCCGATAACTCGAGAGGGTTGGGCGCCCATATCATGTCCGGGAGAACCGCGGTCCGGGGTGACTCTGGTTTCGGCCCCCGAAGCGCGAATCTGTCGTTACCCCTAACTGCCCCCAGCCCCGATGACTCGGGAGGGTTGGGCGCCCATGTTATATCCGGGAGGACCGCGGTTCAGGGTAACTCCGGTTTAGGTCCCCGCAAGGCGCGAATATGTCGTTACCTTTGACCGTCCCCAGCCCCGATGATTCGAGAGGGTTAAACGTCCGAGGTATATCTGGAATGCCCGCGGTCTGGGGTAACTCCAGTTTGGTCCCCCGAGGCGCGAATCTGTAGCTACTCCTGACCGCCCCCGGTCCTGATGAGTCAGGGATCTGACGAAGGTCCCGGGGAATGTAGAAGACATGCGTCGCGAAACAGAGGACACAGTGGCACTCTTGTTTTGGAAGGGTCGACCTTCCATTAGCTCGGGCCTGTCCCCCTAAGGGCGGATTTTGGATGAAAAACTGGAAACAAAAAATACCCCCAGCATATGCAACACGTATGTAACAATCCTAAAAAATCGTCCCCGGATTTGTTTTGACTGTTTTTGAACAATCCTCCTGTAGAGGGACAATCCGACTTACACCTACCAGTTACACTCGACTGTGACTCCAGCCTCGACGCCTCGCCAGGCCGTGCCGCGCCGAAGGTCGCGGCGCCTGTGCCAGCGCCGATGTCGCAGATGGACCTGCAGCTGCCCGGCTCGCGCTGCCTGGCCCCGCGACGCGGGGGGGGCACGCCGCGGCCGAAGGCGGTCGGCGGGTGCGGCGCTGGGGGGGAGGGAGGAGGGAGTGAGGGAGGAGGGGGGCGAGGGGGGGAGGGAGGGGGGAGGTTAGGAAGCAGCTGCTGGGAGATCTTCGCCAGAAGGATCTTGGAGGATTAGCCTCCATATGGGGGACTGTTGCGCCGGACGCCAAGAGCCCCCTACGAGGGCTCCAGGACGGCCCCAAGAGGGCCCTAAGACTTGCCAAAAAGAAGGACTCAAGACGGCCAACGATCGTTCCAAAAGGGCCCCAAGAGAGAGGCACAGAGGGAGAACACGAACTTCACATCCGACCTTTCCCCCCGAAGAGGCCCCCCACATGCCACGAGAAGCCCTCGAGCAGCCCAAAAGATGCCCCCGACAAGCCCCAAGAGGAGCTCCGCCAGGCCCCCAACCGCTCCTAAACCCCTTCTGGGATCGGCGGGATGGCGTGCAGTGCGGGCGCGGCCGCAAGAAACCCGCGCAAGATACCCAACCCTGAAAACCCGCCCGCGAGGTGCACCCGAGGGGAATCCCGGAGCACCCTGAACGCAGCAGCTTCTTCAAACGGCTGCGGGAAGTTACGGCGCAGCGCGCGGAGCGAAGAAACCCAGGGTGGCCTGAGGAAAAGCAGCTGGTTTCTTGATGTGCGCCCCCACTGTAAGCTTTTGGATGAATGGCGTGAAGGAGCCACCACCACCACGCCACGCGTTCTCGACGTGAACGCGCCCAAGCAGTACGAGCTCGAGCCATCCCCTGCACCTCTGCCACGGACCAGGGGGGGCCTCGTCGTCTTCTCTTCGCAGAGAAAACATACAGCAAATCTGAATAATCGTGTAAGGAAGAGGTGGGCGGCACCTGCGAGGGTGGCGGCACAATCTTGGTGCCCGAGGGAGGGGGGGGGTGAGGGGGGAGAGGCGGGAGCAGGAGGACGACGGGGGGATCGAGGTTGTTCGACGTGTGTGTGTGTAGAGAGAGAGAGAGAGAGAGAGAGGTTGTTGGACGTGTGTGTGTGTGTGTGTGCGTGTGTGTGTGCCGTTCTGGGCCTCTGGGGGCGGCGCGGAGAGGTGCCCAAGCCTCCCTTAGTCGCAAAACACACAAACGCATTCACGACGGAGGCCTTCGTTCCGCCTCTCGCGGCTAGGGGGACGCCAGCTGCGCACCCCGCCAGCATGGCCCACCCTGAGCCCAGCATCGGTGTCTGAGCCTTCTTGGCCAGGCCAGGAAGGCCCAGATCCCTCCGCGTCGTGAGGAGGAGGAGGACGAGGAGGAGGAGGAGGAGGAGGAGGAGGAGAAGGAGGAGGAGGACGAGAACCAGGAGGAGGAGGAGGAGGAGGAGGAGGAGGAGGAGGAGGGAGGAGGAGGGAGGGAGGGAGGGAGGGACAACCAAAGCACGCCGAAGGCTCGCTCGACATCCTCGGCCTCTCTCGCAAAGGCCATCCGTAGGCCTCGGGCCGTCAAGGCCTGGCCCAAGCGGAAACGCCGGGCCCAAAGAAAAGGGCGGGGGCATCCGGGAATGAGTCGAGGAGGAGGAGGAAGAAGAGGAGGATGAGGAGGAACAGGAGCTGCGGCAAAATCACGACGTCGATGGTCTGGGGATGAGGATGGCAAGCCGACGCAGCACCAACGAAGGGAGGGCTGGGCAAGCAGACGATGGAACGCCCCGAGAGGGCCAAAGGCGGCCCACGAGGGGCCAAGGAGGCCCGAAGAGGTTCCGAAGAGACCCCCACGACGACCAAAGCCAGACCAAAGACCGGGCAACGATTAAGGCGATTAAGGCGATCAGGACTTAGCCCGGGAAAATCAGACATTCCCTGGGAAAAACTGACATTCCCCGGTAACACCGGGAAATGTCCGATTCCTGCGGCGCTTCCTTTGCGAATTTTTCGAGCGGGGTCGGGCCGCAAAGTCTTCGAAAGCCGACTGGTTGGCTTACGTCTGACCATTCAAGCTTCCCCCAAACAAACCAGACGGGGAAATATCTGATCTCGGTGTGCTCGCGCGCTGTAGTAGTGGTACTGGTGATGGTAGTGGGCATGATAGTGGTAGTTGTAGTGGTAGTGGCAGTAGTCATAGTAGTAGTAGTAGTAGTAGTAGTAGTAGTAGTAGTAGTAGTAGTAGTAGTAGAAGTAATGATAGTAGTAGTAGTAGTAGTAGTAGTAGTAGTAGTAGCAAAAGCAGTAGTAGTAGTAGTAGTAGTAGTAGCAGTAGTAGTGGTAGTAGTACTAGTACTAGTAGTCGTAGTAG
>CAUYUJ010001026.1:84807-97307 GCA_963575745.1 Prorocentrum cordatum
CCACAAGACCCACTCAGAGGGGCTTTGAACAGCCGACGAGAGCCCCAACATAGTCCAACAGGGCCTCCAGACCGTACATGTACACAAAAGAAGAAGGAATCGCCCGAAGAATCCCAGCCAGCCCACGCGCGCGGACGAAGGCGCCCCCGACGCCCAGCGTAGCAAGCCACGCCCCAAACATTCGCAGCAACAATGAGACAGACGATTTCCGTTGAAAACGATTTGGGGATCAGGGTCACTTGGCTTTCAAAGGATGGCGGGCATGAGACCCGTGTAATACGTGCAACATGCAGGTGTTTGAAGGGGCCCACGGTCACGCAAATAAATACACGTAAGTCCCAGGATTCCCCATACTTGTCCATATTTTCTGGGTTTTCGCCTTCCCCCCCCACATCCCATATTTCCCCATATTTTCCTGGGAGTCGATTGTAAATTGTGTATGTATTTGTTGTTTCCCTCTCCTGAGTGTTTCCGGATCATAATTGATGAGGGTGTCTTAGACGAACGCCTGGCCCGCCCCACCGACACGCCAGGAGGTGCGACAGAGAGCTATTCCCCAATGAGGCTTGCCCAAGGTAGTTCTACTTGGTTAGGGTTGGTGCCTCCTGCTGTTACTCTGCCCGTTGCCTGGAGGTTCTCCGGGTTCCCTGGGTGCCCTGGGTTCCCAGTCCCAAGTGCCTCCCATTGTTACGTTGCTCGTTGCCCGGAGGTTCCCCGGGTTCCCCGCCCCCAGTGCCTCATGCCAAGCAATGCGAAGCAGTGCGAAACAGTGCGAAGCAGTGTGAAGCAGTGCGCAGCAATGCGAAGCAATGCGAAGAAGTGCGAAGCAATGCGAAGCAGCGCGAAGCAATGTTAAGCAATGCCGAGCACTGCGCCCATGCAATAGGGGTCGCGCCGGGTCCAATTATAAGGACAAAGGATGGAGACGAAGGGCAGCGAAATGGGTCAACGGTCAACGATCACGAATGAGGCTTGGTTCCGAGGAGAAGACGGAGGATGAGAGGTGTAGGATGGCAAGGGCCCGGGGTAATTGTGCTGGGGGAACGGTCGGGGCAGAATGAAAGGTGATTGGGAGAGATGAGCTTCCTGCCCCTCCCCCTGCCCGCCTTCATATGCTCCTCCTCATCCACCATTATCCTCTTCTTCTCCCCCCCCTTGTCGCTGCCTTTTCTCCTCCCCCAGCCTCCTCCTCCTCCTCCTCTTCGGAGGCAAGGGGAAGGTGAAGAAGTGGGTGAACCACACGATACAAATATCCAGGCCAAGAACAGCCAGCCCCCCACACACCAAGGAAATCTTGGCTCCGCTGGCCCACCTACCACCTCTTGGCAGGGGTGGGTGCCGTCTCATTTGGGTTTCGTGGCGCCCATCCCCACCAAGGGGGGATCTGCTGGGAGAGCCACTTTACCCCATGTTTCTGACGATGATGAGATACCGCCACCACCCCGACATCTCAGGGGGCGCGTTCTGACCAAGATTTCGACGCGGGGCCAAACGGTCCAGAAGCTTCGATCAGCCCTCCTCCCTCCTCACCCTCACTCCTCCTCCCTCACCTCCTGCAGCTCCCTCCTCCTGGGCGCCCTCATCACGGGTGCAACAGACCCGAGGGAAATGGGTCCTGCGCCCATGAGCTTTCTCCATGCAGGACCAGCTCTTCACCCTGGGTTGCTTTCCGACTGCCCCTCTGGGGCCCAGAAATAAACCCAAACTGACGAAAGCAAATTAGCGATCCTTTCCTGGCGACCTCCTGCTTCCTGGCGCTCCCCTCCTTCTCCTCCTTCCTGGCGATTCTCTCATTCCTCCATCTGATCCTTCTCCTTCCTTCTCCTCCTCCGCATCCTCCTCCTTCCCCTCCTCCTCCTCCTCCTTCCCCTCCTCCTCCTCCTCCTTCCTCCTCCTCCTCTTCCTTGTCCTTCTTCCTTCTCCTCCGTCTCCTCATCCTTCTTCCTTCTCCTTCTTTCTCCATGGCGATATCCTCCTCCCTCCTCTACCTTCTCCGATGCGGCCTCTCCCTGGGCGCGTCGTGGGCGACGACGACGGCGGCGGCGGCGACGCACGAACGAACGACGACGATGAGGAAGACGACAGATGACGGACGACGACGGACGACGTCGACGGACGACGATCGACGAAGACGACGACGGACGACGGACAACGCACGACGACGACTGACGACTGACGACAACGGACGGCGGACGGCGGACGACGAAAGGCAAGAAACGAACGAAGAGGGACGACGACGAGCGACGAAAGACGCCGGCGGGCGGCGCTCGAACGACACCCGACCCAGCGCTGGTGCTCAGGCGAGGCGGCGCGGGCCTCAGGACGTCCAGGTGGAAGAGCAGCGGGCCTGCACCAGCCGCGGAGCGCTCTCGGGGGCGCCGCGCTCGCGGCCGAGGTCGGGCCGCAGCAGGCGTCGGTCGCCGTCGCCTTCGTCGGCGCCGTCGTGCTCGAGGCTTTCGGGGACGGGCACCTCTGAGGCCTCTTCCCGGGCCTCCCGAGGCACCCCTCGGCTCCTGCTTCTCCTCCCGGCCTCCGTGGGCGCCGCCAAGGAGGCACACGGCTGCTAGCACGCTTGCTTTGCCGGACTTGGCTGTCATCGCCCACAGAAGAAGCAGTGCTGATCATGGTCCCACGTTCACGCTGACTTGCTCAGACCCTTGAGTCCACGGGCTCAACCCCGGCTCTGCGCGTTAATCGCACGCGAGCTGTAGCCTGTAAACCGACCAGGCGCGATCACCCAGCTGCTGCCCCGTCGGAACCCCAAAGGCGGGTCACTGGATGCGCTCCTCGCCTGCTACTAAGTCGTTCGCTGGCCTACTCCTGCAGAGACTCATTAAGGCTTACAGGGTGGGGCAGAAGACGCCGCTCTGGCGGCTGTGGGAAAAACAGCCCATGAAGAAACACCGGTCCCGGGGGAGGGGTCCAGAAGCCCAAGGGACGCGCACCGAAACAACCACGACGTCAGAAGTCTGGGCTACCGGAACAGCTGCATGCAGCCAGCCTCGGGCGCGCCGAAGCGGTGGGAACGACCTCGGCGCACCGATAATCGGGGGGGGACAAAACAATATGAATGACACGCCGCCGTGGGGAACGCATCAGCGTGGTGTTCCCGCTGAGCAGACACCACGTCTGCGGGCAACAACGGAGGAGCAACACGTTGACAGAGTCCCCAAAGGGAGCGTGTCGTTGATATTCCTAAAGGAACAGAACAGCTGCATAAGCATAAAGTGTTGGAGGTCCGCGCAGAGTCGTGGGATATGCGGTCGGCGGCGCCGCCAGGGGGGCCCAGGGCAGATCCAAGACATCCGCGCGGAGCTCCGACAGTTTATGATCATGCCGTTGTTTGTGCCTCGAACTGGTTTTCTCCGTCCGAAGGATGTGCCCCGCGATGGAGTCGAAGACAGCCGCGAGCAGTTCCTTGTCGTACCAATTTTCGTAGCCCCCTTCTCCTCCCCCAAACTCTCGGCTGACCGCCCGACGGACGTCATCTCAGCGGGCACCTGCGGGAAGCGCCCCTCGTTCAAGAGCGGCGCATATCGTCCAGGAGGAGGAAGAGGAGGAGAGGCTGACAGTGTTGAGGGAAGTGGGTGGTGTTTCTCCCGCTCGCCATTTCAGCTCTGCTCATCCTCTTGCTGGCCCGACGCCGCCGTGCCCGAGGAGATCCTGCCACTTTTCCTGCCTGCACGCTGCCGCGTGCAGGCTTACTGACGCTTCAGGCGGAGGGTGATAATGATGGAGGAAGGGAGGGATTCAGAAGGTCTATCTTATCAGATGTTGGAGCGCATTCCAAATGAGTAAGGTGGGTCATCCTCCCTCTTCGTTGTCGCCCTTCTTCTCCCTCGTCGTCGTCGTCGCCGTCCTCCTCCTCCTCCGCCTCCTCCTCCTCCGCCTCCTCCTCCTCCTCCTCCTCCCCCATCTCGTCCCTCCCTCCCTCCTCCTCCTCCTCCTCCTCCTCCTCCTCCTCCTCCTCCTCCTCCTCCTCCCTCGTCGTCGTCGTCGTCGTCGTCGTCGTCGTCATCGCGAGAAGGTCTGGCTTTCGGGTCATAGCAACTCGGGGCTCAGGCGGCCGTTCGGGAGGAGTCGGACACCGCTAGAACACCCTCGGCGAAGCGCAGGTCCTGGAGAGCATCCCGAGGCTGGAAAACCTCCAGGAATCTGGGAAACCGTCCAAAAACTCCTCCTGCCCTCGCCTTCCTCCTCCATTATGCAATCACATGTGAACCCTACCCCTGCGGGCCCGATTTCTTAAAAACTGGCTGGGCTTCACAGCTTGAAGAATGTCTGCAGCCCAGAGGACCCCAAAATGAGAGTCCGATACCCCAGCGTCGTCTGGACCCATGGGGGTTCGACAAGTTCGAGTCGTGCCGACCCCGGCGTTGGTTCCTGACACCGCGGGGATCTTTCGACCTTAAACAAGCGGCCGCTTCCGCAAAGCCGGATCCTTCCATGTCGACCGATTCTGGGTCGCCGGCGGCGTTCAACGCTGAACGTCGGCGGCGGGGTCGCCGCAGGTGGGCACGACGCGAACCCTGCCGTGCCCCAGCGTTAGGGCATGTCCCCCTGCCCTACAGGCGGATTTTGGAGGAAAAATTGAAAGCAGTAAAATGAGATTCAAGAATAGCCAAAAAATACCAACAAAAATCGCCCACTGTCTATTTCTTTGACTATTTTTGAATATATTCCTCCTGTAGAGGGACACGCCCGACTTAACCCCAGCGTCGTCTGGACCCGCTCCGACCACCTCGCGGGCGGCGGCAGTACGTCTGAGGTCTTCGGCGGATCGCCCTCGGCGGCCCTCGGCGGCGCTCGGCGGCCCTCGGAAGCCCTCGCTGGCGCTCGGAGGCTCCCTCCTTCTCCTTCGCATTCTCCTTCTCCTCCTCCTCCTCCTCCTCCTCCTCCTCCTCCTCCTCCTCCTCCTCAACCTCCTCAACCTCCTCCTCCTCCTCCTCTAACTAAACTCTTCCTTCCTCCATCCTCCTCGTTCCTCCCTCCTCCTCCTTCTCCTCCTCCTCATCATCATTATCCTTTTTCTCCCCCTCTAGCTCCTCCTTCCTCCCTCTCCTCCTCCTCTCCTCCTCCTCTCTTCTTCCTCCTCCTCATCCTCCTCATCCTCCATCTCCGCCTACACTCATCCTCCTCCTCCTCAGCAGCCTCCCTCCTCCTCCTCCTCTCCTCCTCATCATCATCCTCATCATCCTCATCCTCATCATCCTCATCCATCCTCATCCTCATCATCATCATCATCATCATCATCATCATCATCATCATCATCATCATCATCATCATCATCATCATCATCATCATCATCATCATCATCATCATCATCATCATCATCATCATCATCATCGTCATCATCATCATCATCAGCATCATCATCATCATCAGCATCATCATCATCATCATCGGCATCAGCATAACCACCATCACCATCACCATCACCATCACCATCACCATCATCATCATCATCATCATCATCATCATCATCATCATCATCATCATCGTCATCATCATCAGCATCATCATCATCAGCATCATCATCAGCATCATCATCAGCATCATCATCAGCATCATCAGCATCATCATCATCATCACCACTATCCTCCTCCGCCTCCTCCGCCTCCGCCTCCTCCTCCTCCTCCTCCTCTCTCCTACTTCTCCCGCCTCCCCCCCCGCGCGGGAGCGCGCGGGGGCGAGGAGGGGTCACAGAAACTGTCGTACCATCAATCCCCAGTGTACCCGCCAGCCAAATTGGGAGCGCCAAGCCATGCTAGAATCTGGTTGGCTGCCGTCTTATGTACTTAATGAATATGGTCTGCATGTCTCTTCTTTCTTGCATCTTCTCTCTCCAATCGTGTCCCTCGTTCTGCCGTGTGCCAGGAGGGGTCAGCCTTCTGGCTGCTCCTGGGTGTGTGTCTACTCCCCCTGGCCACCCTCGGTTTCCCTTTGGGGGGCCTGCGGCGCAGAAGCTTGCACGCGGGGGGAGGGGTTGGACGGTATGGAGCCCAAAAAGGACGTACGCATTCAGTCACGTACACGAGCATACCCCCCCAGTTCGCGAGTCCACCCTCGTATCTTGAACGTTCGCGCCACGCGCTTTTCGAACATCGGTGTGAACTGATGTGCGCGTGCGTCTCTATTTCGTTCCTAAGGGGAGGCGGGGGCTTAGATGATGTTAAACAAGCGCGGGGGCGTTCGTGCTCCCAGCTAGAACCATCGCGCGCGCTCAAGTTCTACTTGCCATGGGACCAAGCGTATAACGCGTTAGAGGGGCCTTGTCTGGATGATCGGGCTCCTGGCTTGGAAACGCACGCCTTGGTGTCTGAAGTCGGCTTGAGGCATTGTGTTCGCGACTGTCCTGGGTAACCTTTGGGCAATGCTGCAACTCCCTTCGGGACCATTTCAGCCTCCGAGGCCATCTTGGAGCCAGGCGTTGGCAACCAATGGGAACTCCAGAAAGGGAAGGAAGATACGATGGGGTACCTTTTGGTGTTTGACTGATTCGACCCTCTTGGAAGTCCCGTGCGGGCATTCTGACGGCCTCCCGGGGCCTGGGGGCCTCCTGGGACACTCGTCGGGCCCTCTTGGAACTTCTGCACAGCTCCGCGCGCCTCCCCATGGCCCCCGGGAAGGGACGCGCCACTTCCAGGGGACCCTGGGTGCCCCGTGTCTTCCAGGGTCGGGCTTCCCGTGCACGAGCGGAAGGTGGTGGCACCATGCGGCAGTATAGGAGGAGGGAGGTTGCAGGACGAGTAGGAGTGGAGGAAGGCGGGAACAGGCGACAGATACATCTGCCTGGCGAAGGACCCAACCATGTGCAGCTCTGCACTTGTGAATCTCTTCTTCGGTGTCGCGCCCTATGGGGCCACGGAACGGGTGAGGGGTGTGCCGGAATGGGCGCGGCGAACACATGTGCACGGTGGCACTGGGGCCTTCGGTGGAGCTCCCTATGGGGGCCGCGAAGCGTGTGAAATGGGTGTGGGGGACGCATGCGGGCGGTGGCACTGGAGCCTTCGGTGGAGATCACCGGGGGGGGGCGAAACGTGTGAGGGGTGTGCCGAAATGTGTGTGGAGGACGCAAGTGGAAGGTGGCACTGGGGCCTTCTTCGGTGGAGCTCCCTATGGGGTCACGAAACGTTAGAAGGGTGTGCCGAAATGGGTGCGGGGGACACATGTGGACGGTGGCGCTGGGGCCTGCGGTGGATAGGGCCACGAAGCGTGTGAGCGGTATGCTGACATGGGTGTGGGGGACGCATGTGGACGGTGGCACTGAGGCCTTCGGTGGAGCTACCTATGGGGCGACGAAACGTGTGAGCGGTGTGCCGAAATGGGTGTGAGGGACGCAAGTGGACGGTGGCACAGGAGCCTTCGGTGGAGCTCTCCATGGGGCCACGACACGTCTGAGGGGTGTGCCGAAATGGGCGTGGGCACCGCATGCGGGCACCCCCACGAGGGCCTTCGGTGGATCTCCCGATGGGGCCACGAAGCGTGTGAGGGGTGTGCCGAAATGGGTGTGGGGACCGCATGTGGGCATCCCCTTTGGTGGAGCTCCCCATGGGGCCACGAAATGTGTGAGGGGTGTGCCGAAATGGGTGCGGGGGACGCATGCGGGCACCCCCACTAGGGCCTTCGGTGGCGCTCCCTATGGGGCCACGAAACGTGTGGGGGGCCGAAATGGGTGCGGCGGACGCATGTGGACGGTGGCGCTGGGGCCTTTGGTGGAGCTCCCCATGGGGCCACGAAGCGCGAAGCGTGTGCGGGGTGTGCCGAAATGGGTGTGCCGAAATGGGTGTGCCGAAATGGATAGGGCCACGAAGCGTGTGACCGGTATGCTGACATGGGTGTGGGGGACGCATGTGGACGGTGGCACTGAGGCCCTCGGTGGATCTCCCGATGGGGCCACGAAGCGTGTGAGGGGTGTGCCGAAATGGGTGCGGCGGACGCGCGTGGACGGTGGCACTGGGGACTTCGGTGGAGCTCCCTATGGGGCCACGAAACGTGTCAAGGGTGCGCCAAAGTGAGGGAGATGACCGGAGGAGGGAGGAGAGGGGGGAGGAGGACTAGAGGAGAAGAGGAGAAAAGGAGAAGAAGAGAACGCGGGGACCGTCTCTTCAAAACGAGGACCCAACACCC
This sequence comes from Prorocentrum cordatum, assembly GCA_963575745.1. Classification (NCBI taxonomy): domain Eukaryota; class Dinophyceae; order Prorocentrales; family Prorocentraceae; genus Prorocentrum; species Prorocentrum cordatum. The sequence goes on from CAUYUJ010001026.1 coordinate 92,938, forward strand.
AACACCACAGAATGGTTGGGAAAAACTGCGGAGGGAGTGGGGAAGAGGGACGGTGGAGGGAAGAGGCGGACGTAAACGATAGATGGAAGAGGAGGAGGACGAGGAAGAAGTGGAGGAGGTTAGGGTGAGAGAGGACAGGGGGATGCGAAGTGAAACGGACAGGGACGAGGAGGGGCAGGGCGGAGGAAGGAGGGATGAAGAGGGGATTACCGAGGCGGGGAGGAGGATGGACGGAGCAGGATGGCGAATGCACGAGGTAGAGGGCAGGAGGCAAGAGAAGGAACAAGCGGGAGAGAGGACGGAACGGAGTATGGAATAGGGTTGGATGCGGGAGAAGGAACAAGCTACAGACGAGGAGTATGGAATAGGGTTGGATGCGGGAGAAGGCGGATGCAAAATGGACATGAAGGAGCAGGGCGCATGGAAAGACAGGATGCGAAGTGAGAGAGACAATGATGTTGATGGGTGGGAGGCGTAAGGATGAGAGAAGAGGAGGATGAGGAGTGAGAGGAGGAGAACGAGGATAAGGAGTGAGAGGGAGAGTGCTTGCATATCTGTGTCTTCGATTTGAAGCGTGCAAGACATCTCGTGTAGTCTCTACGGGGGCAGCCTGAGACCTCTGGAATGCCTGTTCGCGTCTCTGAGGAAACCTCTGGGCAGCCTCTTGCAGGCAGTTTTGAAGCCTCTTGGGGCGCCTTTCGGGGTTTGTTTGGGGCCTCTTTGGGCCTTCTTGGGTCCTCTCTGGGAGGTCTTTCTGAGCCTGCTGGCGGTCTTGGCGGTCCTCTTGGGGCGGAGGCCTCGAAATGTGGGTTCGAATCCCCCCCCCCCCTCGGGGCCCCTTATGGGGCCGTCTTGGGCGGTCCTGGGTGTGTTTTGGGCTGTCTTGGGACCCACTTTGGCCGTCTTGGGGCCCTCTTGGGCCGTCTTGGGGCTCTCCTGGGCGCCTCTTGGGCCTCCTTAGACGCTGGCAAGAACAAACAAGCGAATCTGCTAGAAATGCTTGCTTCCCAAAGAGAGCGCGACGACTGCTGCCTCTTCGGGCCTGGTCCTCCTGAGCCGTCTCTGGACGTCTTGGGGGCCTCTGGGGCCGTCTTGACGCCATCTGGGGCCGTTCGGATGCCACGTTTGAGTATCTTTTAACCGATCCCCATCCCCAGCGGCGTGGCAGCCTGGGCCCGACTGGCCGATTTGCCCCCTGGATGGGGATATAGGCCGCTCCCCTCGAGTTTCGAGGGGTGTATCCCCAACTGGGGTGGCAATTTGGTGGGGGTCTCGAAAGGGACGGAGATGGGGATGGGGATCGGTTAAACAATACCGAGTCTATGGACGTCTTGGGGGCCTCTGGGGCCGTCTTGGCGCCATCCGGGGCCGTTCGGAAGCCACGTTGGCCCGTCTGGAACCCATCGGGGACCTACCCGAAGCTCGGGGGGGGGCCCAGGCTCCGGGGAAGCTCCAGAGGAGGAGGGCCCAGGCTGCGATGAAGCTCCGGAGAGGCCCCGTGCGTGCTGCGGCCGGGGGGCCCGCGGCGGGGCCCGCGGGCCCGAGATTCTGGCATCTGGAAAACTGATTTGTTGGTCTCAATTCTTGAATTCTCGTTCGCGCTGCAATCGGTCCGGTGGCGTCTGGAACTGCTGCTCTGTTGTGTTTTGGGCTACAATGTTTTCCCCCGTTTTGGCGGTTCGGACATCCGAAAGCCGAAAACGAGGGAAACACGCCTCCGATTTCCTTTACGTCAACTGAGGGGGGAGCCGGTAGGAGGGAACCCAAACAGGACGTGCGCGCCCAGCCACGTACACGAGCATGCCCCCAAAGTCGCGAGGCCGCTCTCGTGTCGCGAGCGCTCGCGCCGCGCGCTCTCAATTTGAAGGGGCCCTGGGACACACAAATAAATACACACAAGTTAACCGGATTCCCAATATTTTCCTACTCTTTCTGGGTTCTTGTTTTCCCCCACACTTCCCGTATTTTCCCATATTTTCATGGGAGACGATTAATTGTGTCTGCGCTCTTCCCCTCCTGAACTCAGAATGAACTGATGCTCGCTGGCGTCCTCATTGCGCTCCTGGAAGGAATCGAGGGCCTAGATGAGGTTTCTAACGTTGTTTTTCTGTCGCTCTCAAATCCCACCAGCCCTCTGGGCGTCTGTGGTTTAGAGAGTTTCCTCTTCCACCCCTCCTTCTTCCCCTTCGGGGAGGGGTTTACCCCTCCCCCTACCCCCTCTCCTGGACCTGGACGGGGGGGGTCGCGAGGTGTCAGGGCGTCCAAAACGTCCTCGGCGAGGAGGCCAAAATCATTGGTTTTACTAAGTGTTTGGACCTTTTGGCCTCCTGGGGGGGGCTGTAATCAGTACCCCCCCCTCCTGTGATCGACCTCACCCAAGATGGCCCAAAGAAGCGCCCAGGAGGCCCCAAGAGGTCCCAAGATGGCCCCAAGATGGCCCCACGAGGCCCCCAAGAGCCCCCAGAAGGTCCCCAAGAGACCCCCAAGAGGCCGCAAGAGACCCCCCAGAGGCACCCAAGATGCTCCAAAAGGCCTCGGCGAGAATGCCAAATCATTGATTGCACTAAGGTTTTAGCCACATGTTGGCCTCTTGGGGGGGCACTGATTAAGATGACTCCAAGAGCGCCTGGGATAGCCCAAAATGACCTCCAAGATGGCTCAAGATATCCCAAGATGTCTCATAATGGCTTCCTCTGTGTGCTGCCCACTTCCCTGTGTTAAAGCTCGCCGTCCTCACTAATTTTTGCGATTTACTCTGTTTGAGCCGTTTCGAACCGCAAACTCGTCGTTGTCGTTGTTTCGCTCCCTCGCCGTCCTCGTCGTCGTCGTCGTCGTCGTCGTCGTCGTCGCCGCCTCGTCTTGGTTCACCCTCGTCACCGCCGTCGCTTCGGCGCCGTCGCCGCCGCCAGAGGGGGGGAAAAGGGGCGAAGGAGGGAGGGGGAGGGGCGTGAGGAAGAAGGGCGAGGCAAGGCAGGGGGAGAGGGGAAAACAGAGGTAAGGAAGGAGGGAAGGAGAAAGGAGGAAGGGAAACAGGGGAAAGCGGGAGGGGGGAGAGGAGGGCGGGGCAGGGAAAGGGGAGGCTCGGGAGGCAAGGAAGGAGGAAAGAGAGTGCAGGTGCAGTGCGAGGGGCGGCCAAGGAGGGAAGGGGACAGGGCCAGAGGGAGGTAAGGACAAATGGGAATTTGATGGCCAGGTAAGGGGTAGAGAGAGGAAGGGGCAGGGGCGGGGAGAGGGTCAGGGAGAGCAAAGGGGCAGGGAACACGGGAGCAATGGGAGAGGAAGGGGCAGGGAGCAAGGGGGGGAGAGCCAAGGGGAGCAAGTGGCAAGGAAGGGCAGGACTTCTCAAAGAGAGAGCCGCGGGCCGCGGCGGGCCCCAGCCCGTCCAGCGGCAGGCGGCGGCCGTCCGTGGCGGCGTCGGGCGCGCAGGGCCGCGTCCGTGGCGGCGTCGGGCGTGCAGGGCCGCGTCCGCGGCGGCGTCGGGCGCGCGGGCCGCGTCCAAGCTGCAAGAAAAACCAACCGACACTCGGAGGCGCGGACCCTTCCCCCTCCCTCCTGTCCCCTAGGAGGAGGGGGGAAGGGCCGCGCCCCCAGTGTTGCTTGGTCATTCTTGCAGTTTCCACTCCGCCCACTCCCTCCCTCCGAGTGTGAACGAGAGCGCTAGGAGGGGAGGAAAGGACGGGGTATGCGAGGAGTGGCGGGATGGGCGGGGTTACAAAGGAAAGGGAGGGGGGGGTGAAGGTGGAGGGGAGGGGGTAGGACGGGGGGGCTGCGCTTCCCTAGTTACCTTTCGCTCCACCTTCCCATCCTCCCCCCTTGCCCTCCTTGCCCCCCGCCCCCATGCCCCTCCTTGCCTCTGCGCTGCGCGGCGAGGCTTCCATTATCATCCCGACCCTCTTCGTTCCATTCCTCCTCCTGATCCTCCTGATCCCCCTACTCCTCCTCATCCTCATCCTCATCCTCCTCATCCTCCTCCTCCTCCTCCTCTTCCTCCTCCTCCTCCTCCTCCTCCTCCTCCTCCTCCTCCTCCTCCTCCTCCTCCTCCCCCTCCTCCCCATCCTCCTCCCCCTCCTCCCTCACCCCGCCACTCAGCCCGTGAAGCCGATCTTCTTCTGGCCGCGGGCTGCGGCCGCCTGGGCCAACGCCTTCTCCTTGGCGGTGAGCTTCTTGGCCAAGCGCTCGTCCTCAGCCTTCTTCTCGGCCAGGCGCTCGTCCTCAGCCTTCTTGGCCAGGCGCTCGTCCTCAGCCTTCTTGGCCTGGCGCTCGTCCTCAGCCTTCTTGGCCAGGCGCTCGTCCTCGACCTCCTTGGCCAGGCGCTCGGCCTCAGCCTTCTCCTTGGCCAAGCGCTCGTCCTCAGCCTTCTTCTCGGCCAG
>CAUYUJ010001026.1:99807-106274 GCA_963575745.1 Prorocentrum cordatum
CCCCGCTTAGTCTGGGGCTACGTGTCGCTGCATCATGCTTCGCCCAGTCGCCTCAAGGCCCCTCGTCCTCCCCATGCTTATCCTGGTCATCTTCTTTCTCCACTCCCCACCCCCAACCCACCCACCCCCCATCATCCCCCCATCCCGCCGTTTGCACGCGAAGGCGCAAGGCCATTGGACGCCAACGTTGGAGCCAATCTCGGGGCCCACTTGGATGCAAGGATACAGCAGCGCCCCCGACGATTCAAGGACGCGACGGCGGGCGGAGGGAAACAAATGCGCAAAGACTGCCGACCCAGACCCGAACAACTCGTCTACGGACCGACGCCGCTGGCTGGACGCAGTAGTACACGGGGAAGTCGAACGTGGTGGTGCCGAAGTCCTCGATCTGCTTGAACATGTTCACGAGGACATCCATGCTGGGCTTGGGATCGTCGGCGCCGTTCTTGCGGATGAAGTTTGACCAGTCCTTGCGCCGCATGGGATTGGATAATGGAGATGTCGATTCGGCAGGGCTCCAATCGACCCCCGCCAACACCAGCCGAGTTCGAAGGTTTCAGCGTTCGTGTCATATGCACTGCCCCGCCAGGGCCAGAGAAAACAACACAAACAAACAAACAAAAAAAACAGCCTCGGCGAATTCGAAGTTCGAAAGGCTCGAACGGCCCGAACGGCTCGAAGGGTTCGAAGCGTCGGGGGTGGGCGCCCCCCCCCTCACCTCCCGCCCGCGCCAAGTGACCGAGGTCGAGCCCTCCGAGCCTTTCAAGCTTCGGGGCAAGGCTTTCGAACCCCATCGAGCTCTTCGAGCCCGATGGGGTTCGAAGAGCTCGATGGGGTTCGAGGTTCGAGGTCCCTCGGGTTCGAGCCCTGCGAGGTTCGAGCCCTGCGAACCAATCGGGCCCCTCGGGTCTTGCATCCGGCAAGCGTCCTCCAACCTGATGAGAAACATCTCGCGGACCCCCGCCAACTGGTACCGCACGTTCGGGAGCGTCGACTGCTCGACCCCCCCGTAAATATTCCCAGCACTGCAGAAATACAAATACACGCTGCCCAGCACCGACTGCAAGTTCTTCGGCGCGCCTTGAGGCTTAGCCCCGTTCCCCGCAAGCTCATGCTCCTGATTATGATCCTCATCATTATCCTCATCCTCCTCCTCCTCCTCCACAGCCTTTCCTCCTCCTTCTTCTCCCCCTCCTCATTTCCTCCTCATCGTCTTCCTCCTCCTCCTCCTCTCCTCCCCTCATTTGCCTCATCAGTTTCCCTTTTCCTCCTTCTCATCTTCCTCCCCCCCTCCCCCCTTTATACACGCAAACGGCACCTTTCTCCCAGTCGTCCTGCCAGGAGGTGAATCCCTCGAAGATGCAGCTGATGTCATTCACCGCCTCCGCCTGTGTCACGTTGTACTGCACCCGCCCCGCCCCGAGCTGCGCCTTCTTCTGGCCCTGCCACGACCTCAGAAGCTTCATGCCAGCCTCCGTCGGCGAGGCGAGCTTCCCGATGATGGTCTTCTCGCGGTCCTGTGGTGCGATATTTCTGGCACGAGGGCGACGCAGGGCCAGAGGGCAGGGGGAGGACACGGAGCGATGCGGCGACGAAGAGGGGGCGTCGCTTTTCTCGCGCGATGCCCGAGGAGATAGCCCCGCGCAGGCGGGGCCATCTCTTCGGGCATTGGCCGAGAAGATCGGACATCACAATAAAAGAGTCCTCGACCAGGAACGGTGCGTCGACCACGACCTTCGCAATCAGCTCGTTCGGGCTCGCGCCGTCGATGATCGCGACTCTGGAGTCGGCTGGCAGCTTGCGCTGAAACGCGCGCGAAATGCCAGGCATCGCGGCGGACGGGCTCTTGTTGCACTGCTTCGCCAAGTCCTCCATCGGAGGGGGGAGGGGGGACGGGGGGAGGGAGGAGGCGGGGGCGTGCGCGGATGCGAGAGAGCGATGGGGAATGGGGAAAGGGTGGAGAGGATCAAATGTTATTTGACTGGTGCTTTGAGGTGGAGGTGTGAAGTGGGGCGGGGGGGGGGGAGGGGGATGCGTGGATGGGGGGGAAATGGATAGGCAAGGGTCCGACCCAGCCGAAGTGGCGCTGACGCAAGGACCCCCGCCCCGCGCCCCCCTCCCCCTCCTCTCCTTCCTCCTCCTCCTCCCTCCTCCTCCCATCCTCCTCCTCCTCCTCCTCCCCCTCCTCCTCCTCACTCCCTCCTCCTGCCCACTCCCTTCCCCCCCCCCCCCCCCCCCCACCCCCCCCCCCCCCCCCCCCCTCCCCCCCCCCCACTCCTCATCCCTACTCCCTCCTCCCTGCCCCCTCCTCCCCCGAACAATGACACGGGCAGAGGGGCGGAGAGAGACGTGCCAGATTGTTACGCAGGGCGGCAAGGGTGCAGGGTCGTCGGCGTCGGCTCTCACTTGGGCGCGCGGGCGCCCAAGTGAGAGCCGACGTTGAGGAGTCCGCAAGGATGCAAGGTCCGATGATTCACGGACGCTGGCGCCCGCTCCCAACCCCATCCCGCGCCCCACCCCTCACGCGGTTAAGACGCAACCAAAACGCAAGTTTGTGACCCTCACGACCCCCACGCACACACCCACACACGCACTCACACACGCACTCACGCACACACACGCGCGCGCACAGCTGGCACACAAGCGCGACCGTCTTTCACGAGCTGCTTCATCTTCTGGGACCCTTTCTGCTCGAGCGCCTTCTTCGAGCTCTGGCGGATGTTCAACTCCTGCTTGATGCCTTGGCCGACCCCCGCGATGAGCTTCTTGAAGCTCGCCCTGAATGCGGTCAGCGCCTCCTCGACCTTGCGCTGGTATGCCTCCAGCGCGTCGAACTGCTTCTTCGACGACACCTCGGGACGGGGCGATGTGCTGGGGGAGAGGGGAGGGGGGTGGGTGGGGGGGGGGGATGAAGGATGAGGAGGGGGAGGGAGGAGGAGGAGGAGGAGGAGGAAGAGGATAGGAGGGAGGATGATGGAGGTCGGGGGGGGGGGGGGGGGGGGGGGGGGGGGGGGGGAAAAAGGAGGGTAGTGAGGGAAGGAGGAAGGCAAAAAGGATAGGGGAAGGGGGAAGGTGAGGGGAGGAGGATGAGGACGAGAGGAGGAGAGAGGAGGGAAGATGGGGGGGAGGAGGTTGGTTGGGCACTCGGCGGAGACCTGGTCAAGCCAGAACGCTTCCACCATCGCACGCACATTCAATTCAGTCATCCGTGCACCTGTAACCGATCTACGACTACTACTACTACTACTACTACTACTACTACTACTACTGCTGCTACCACTACTACTACTACTACTACTACTACTACTACTACTACTACTGCTACTACTACTACTACGACCACCACTACTACTGCTACTACTTCTACTACTACTACTACTATTACTACTACTACTACTACCACTACTACTACTACGCCTACTACTACTACTACTCCTACTTCTTCTTCTTCTTCTACTACTACTACCGCTACTACTACTACTACTACCGCTACTACTACTACTACTACTACTACTACTACTACTACTACTACTACTCCTACTACTACTATCTACTTACTACTACGACTACTACTACTACTAACGACTGCTACTACTACTAACTACTACTACTACTACTACTGCTACTGCTACTGCTACTAGTACTACATTACTACTACTTATACTATACTACTATTACTACTACTACACTTGCTACTACACTACTACTACTACTACTTCTAGATACGGCTACTCTACTACTTCTACTACTACTACTACTACTACTACTACTACTACTAATACTACTACTACTACTACTACTACTACTACTACTACTACTACTACTACTACTACTACTACTACTAACTACTAACTACTAACTACTAACTACTACTACTACTACTACTACTACTACTACTACTACTACTACTACTACTACTACTACTACTACTACCACCACTACTACTACTACTACTACTACTGTAAGTGAGTAACTGGGCAACCACACGAGCACCACTCGAATTACCCAAACACAATGAGGAGGATGAGGAGGGAGAGGAGGAGGAGGAGGAGGAGGAGGAGGAGGAGGAGGAGGGAGGACGATGCGAGCGTGGCGGGCGCCTCAGCAGCCTGCACCTGCGCTGCCCCACACGCGTCGCTCAAGGGCACGAGGTTGGCGTGCTGCTTCATCGCGAGGGTCTTCTTCTCCGTCGCTGCCCATTTGATGAACGTCTCGAGGGAATACTTCCGCGCCTCTGCGCCGCTGCCCCCCAAGAAGGAGAGCGATGGGGGATGTCGAAGGATGGGGGAGACGAAGGGGGAGGGCTGGCCACAGTGCACCGAGAGACTGCACGTGCACTGAAGTGCTCATGGGCCCTTTAGTGGAAGGGCGGGCGGTGTGGAGTGGAGGGGGGATGGGGAGGGCGAACGGGGGGGAGACGAAAGAAGAGCGGACAATACATACGACATGGGGGGAGAGAATGGGCGGGGGGGCCAATAGGCCCCGCGAGGCCCCCCGAGAGACCCACGTTGCCCCAATGTGCCCCTTGGACCGCCACGAGGCCCCCCAAGACGTTCAAAGAAGCCTACAGAAAGCTTCGAAGAGACATCCGAAGCGACAGCAACGCCATTATCATCCTCCTCCTCCTCCTCCTCGTCCTCCTCCTCTTCCTCCTCCTCCTGTCCTCATCCTCCCCGTCCTCCTCGTCCTCGTCCTCCTCATTTCTACGCCTCATTATCAAACTCCTCCTCCTCCTCGTCCTCATCCCCTCCTCCTCCTCATCCCCCTCCTCCTCCGCTCATGGGTCTGCGCAGGCTGATCCTAGATTTTAGCTCGACTGTTTCCCCAGCTCTTGATCCACTGTATGCCCCCCCGCTTCCCTGAGCCAAGCAACTCGCCTGGGCGCCGTGTTTGGATGGGTTAGTGGGGATACGCGGAGCGTCAAACATTCTCCCCCTCTACCTCCCTCCTCTGCATCAACCACCCTCCTCCATCCATCCGCGCGCCTTCCCGCCCGCCCTCCCCGCGGCCCCGCCTTGTGGATGCGATCGGGGTCTGCCGCGAACTCGTCGGAGCACGACTTGACGAACTCCGTGGTCTCGGTGGCAGCCTTGCCAACGTCGTCCTGAAATTCCTGGGGGGTGGGGGGCGAGGGGGGGAGAAGACTCCGAAGAGACATCTGAAGAGACAGCCATCGCCCGTTTCCTCCTCCTCCTCATCCTCCTCAATTTCATCCTCATTCTCATCCTCCTCATCTCCGTCATCATCCTCATCCTCCGCCTTCTCGTCGTCCTCATCATCATCCTCCTCGTCCTCGTCCTCCTCCTCATCCTCCTCCTCATCCTCTTCCTCATCATCATGCTCCCCATCGCCCCATCCTGGTCTGCACATACGCATCCAAGACTTCAGCTTGACTGCCGTTCATCCATTGTATGATCATCGGCCCCCTTGAGCAAGACAATTCGCATGGGTACCGTTTCTGGATGGGCTGGTGGGCATATTTTGTTTAATCAACAGCCGCAGGCGAGAGCGACCAGCTGCATCAGAGGATGGTGGGGACACGCGAAGCGTCAACAATTCCTGGGGATGTTCGGGGGAGGACCGCGGTGGAGGGCGACTGTCAGTGGGCGGAGCAAGAGGAGGTGGGAGGATGGGCGGGGAGGGCACGCTGGAAATCGTTGGAAACATCGGCCGTCTGAACGTTCGTAGTTTAATGGGGGTCCTCCAACGTAGGGAAGAACATCTGGTTCGGCTCGGTGACCCTCTGGCCGATCATGGCTTTCATCATTGCGTGGTCCAGCAACATCTGCAACCCGCTCGGCAAGGGCCCCGAACCTAATGCAACGAGCCTGTCCTTCACCAATGATCTGAGAGACCCGGCACAACCGTTGATGTCATTCTCAAGCTTCGTCACCTTCCTCTGCCATTTCGTGAACGAGGTCGTGCTCTTCATCGCATACTCTCCACTCGGGCCCTCGCCACTCTGATCGCTGCAATCGTCGTCGCCGCTGTGGACGGACTCGAGGTCATCGCTGGGCGGCTGGGCGGTGCGAGCTCGCTTCCAGGCCGAGCCCCCTGTCGCACGCGAGGGCTGCGGGCGGGACATGGGCGACCCGCCGGGCTGGGGGCTGGGGGGCCGAAGGCGGCGTCCGCCCGATGAACCCGAGCTACGACCGATGCCAATCACAGCCTTGTGGAGCCTCGCGTCGAACGTGCAGCCGTCGTCATCTTCCTCTACCTCGTTCTCGTATGCCGCCAGGTCGCTCTCCTCTGGGCCCCTGCCCCCGCACACACACACACGCATACAGGCGAGGAGTTCGGCGATGGGACGGAGGGTGAGACGGGCGAGGTGGAGGACGAATGGGGGGATGAGAAGGATGATTGAATGGACGGACGGCGCTTGCAGGGCACAGGCCATTCACGCCAGAAGTTAAAACAAAAAACCAAACTTGCCCTGAATGGCACCCCTGGGTAAACGCCAAAGAAGA
>CAUYUJ010001027.1:5000-7500 GCA_963575745.1 Prorocentrum cordatum
ATTCCCATCATCCAAATACAAGACATGGTGTTTTGGCCGGATTCAGGGTTATGCGGGTGCAACAGTTAGGTCGATTCTCTGTGTTGAAGTCCTAGGAATGGCGTTCTGGCACGATTCTGGATCGTCAAGACGCAACAGTCAGTTTGATCCGTGGCGGTGAAATCTCAAGAACATTGTTTTGGCACGCTTCAGGATCTTCAAACTGTTTTCTTCCAACCAGGCAGTTCCCTCGATGGAAATGAGCCATTGTAGGGGCCTATGAAGAGGGAGCTTGGAGGGAGGGTTAATTCCAACATCGTTGATGATTCTTGGGTTTCCACTGGTCCTCCTCCTCCCCATCGCCTTCCTGCTCATCGCCTTCCTCTGCTTCCTCCTCATCATCTTCGTCTTCTTCCTCCTCCTCGCCTTCGTCGCCGCGCCGCCGCGGCTTGCTTGTCGTCGTCGTCGTCGCCCACGTCGCCGCCGTCGCCGTCGTCGCCCCCCGCGACCTCCGGCGGCTGTGCTTCTGATCCGCCCTGCCTGGCACCGCGTGGACGTGTGCATTTCTTCTTCCTCGGCGAGGCCTGCCGAGGAGCACCCTGGCTTTTCTCGCGAGTACAACACACGATCGTACGGTATCGAAGAGCATGCACGGGGAATGGACGCCCGAGCGATGGTGAGCCCTGGTTTTTGTTCCCCCTGACGTCCTCTCTCGTCGCGGGCAACAAAAAAACAGGGCGGGAGGTTTTCGGCAGGGGTTCCGTTCTTCGGGGGCCCTCGCATTCAGTCGGGCGTGTGTCCCTCTACAGGAGGAATCTGCAAAGAAAAGTCAACTCATAGCCTGGGGACGATGTTTCGAGTATCGTTTGACCGTCTTTTTGAACATTTTTTGGGTGTTTCGAATTTTCGTCCAAAATCCGTCTGTAGGAGGACATATGCCCGACCCAACCCACGCAGGACCCTGGGCTCGTCAACACACAAAGCTCTACAGGAGGAATCTTCAAGAAAAGTCGACTCATAGCCTGGGGACGGCTTTTCGAGTATCGTTTGACCGTCTTTTCGAACATTTTTTGGGGTGTTTCGAGTTTTCGGGCAACACCCGCCTATAGGAGGACATATGCCCGACCTAACCCACGCAGGACCCTGGGCTCGTCAACACACACGGCTCGGGACGACCCGCCCGGGTCCCGGGGAAGGGGCGTCCCGTCTCTGGGGGCACGCTGCGAGAACAAAAGCCCCGGCGTCGGATTTCGGGACTCGCCCTCGTTCTCTTCGTTTTCCTCCTTGTGCTTCTCTTCCTCCTCGTTGTCCTCATGCTCCTCCTCGCTATCCTCACGTTCGCCACGGCGTCCTCGTCATCGACTCCTCGTCGTCCTCGCCTTCCTTTTCTTCTTCGCCCAATACGCCCATTTGACTACAGCGGCGCTTCCCGTTCTTGTCCGATCAGGTTTCGGGGGTCGTGCGGCGAGGTGGTGGGGCAGATTCCGCCACGAAAATACGTGCACGGACACCCTTCGACAAACTTTGCATGTACCTCCAGAAGGGGTGGAAGTGTGGAGAGTCGCTTGTTCTCAATGGTGATTACTATACCGCCTCCCTCCGCTGAGGCCCAGGACCAATCCATTGGAAGGTGTCTGCGTATGTTTTTCTTCACGGCGGATATATCGGGCCTCACCGACCAACGTCCTGGCTACACGACATAGCGAACAGCAGGATTGTGACCATGCTGAACAGCAAGAGGCAGCAAGAGGATGAGGGAAAAGGAGGAGGAGGGCGGGAGGAGCATGGAGGAGGAGGATGTTGGTTCAGCCCTGGCGTTTGTCCGTTAATTTCCGGCCCTGCCTGCGAGCTCTGAAGGGGCCCCGGAGGGCGCGCCCGTGGCGGGAGAGCTGCCGAAAGGCGGCGGTCGAGACGAGACCACTGGGGCCCGCGGACTGAGGTGTGCCTTCGTCGTCGTCGCCGTCGTCGTCGGGCAGAGCGGCTCAAGGTGAGAGGCCCGCCATTGGGAGAGGGGGTCGGGGCTTCCAGGGGCGCAATCTTGAAGCAGACGCGCCGATCGGGTGCTCTGGGTCGGCGGCGCCGGTCGCCGCAGCCGCCGTCGTTGTCGCCGGTCGAGGTGCGACAGGTCTTAAAGTTTTGTTGGCCTCCTTGGGCCTCCCAGGGTTCTCGTGGTGGCCACGGCTGGATCCGCCTTGGAGTTCTCGTCAGAACGGTCTCTGGCACAGTCTTGGGGTCGCCGCCGCCGCCGCCGCCGCAGCCGTCGTCGTCCTCGTCGTCGCCCTCGCCCTCGCCGCCGCCGTCTTCGTCTGCGCCGCCGCCACCACCAACGCCGCCCATGGCGTCAATTTTGGCTCCTTGTTTTGGTGCGCGACTTGACCCGAGCAGGAGCCCAGGGACCGATTCTGACTCCAGGGGAGCAAGAAGTCATGATCATGACACTCGAAGACGAAAGAAAAGCCATGAACAGAAACTTGTGGCGCTCCGTGCGGATTTCTTGGATCCGCGCTGGGCCCCCTGGTGG
>CAUYUJ010001027.1:15000-20000 GCA_963575745.1 Prorocentrum cordatum
GTTCACCTCTTTGCCGCCTCGTGGCCGCCTCGTGCGCTGGGTGGGTCCGGCCAGGTTTCGCCATGTTGCCGCCCGTTGCCGCCTCGCTGCCGCCTCGAGCGCTGGGTGGGTCTGGCGAGGTTTCGCCACGTTGCCGCCCGTTACGGCCTCGTGCGCCAAGCGGATTCAGCGAGGTTTCACAACGTTGCCGCCCGTTGCCGCCTCGTGGCCGCCTCGAGCGCGAGGTTGGTCCGGCGAGGTTTCGCCTCGTTGCCGCCCACGTTGCCGCCCGTTGCCGCGTCGTGCGCTGGGTGTGTTTGGCGAGGTTTCGCCTCGTCTCCGCTCAATGTCGCCTTGTTGTCGCATCGTTGCCGCCTCGTGCGCTGGCTGGGTCCAGCGAGGTTTCACCTCGTTGCCGCCCGTTGCGAGCCTCGTGCGCCAGGCGGATTCAGCGCCACGTTAACGCCCGTCGCTGACTCGTTGCCGCCTCGCTGCCGCCTCGAGCGCTGGGTGGGTCTGGCGAGGTTCCGCCACGTTGCCGCACGTTGCCGCCTCGAGCGCCAGGTGGATCTCGCGAGGTTTCGCCTTGTTGCCGCATCGTTGCCACCTCGTGCGCTGTTTGGGTCCAGCGAGTTTTCACCTCGTTGCGGCCCGTTGCCGCCTCGTGCGCCAGGCGGCTCCATCGCTAACGCCCGTTGCCGCCTCGTTGCCGCCTCTGCGCTGGGTGGGCCCAGCGAGGTTTCACGACACTGCCAACCGTTGCCGCTTCGTCGCCGCCTCTTACCACGTATCGGCGTCACCCCAACATACTTATACTATATTTGCGTCGCCCCCCCATGGGCGACGCGCGCACCGAGAAATCTTTTAGTATATGCGTCGTGGTGGGCGCTTTCTGGCCACACCGCTCGGGAAACGATATACTACAAGACGGGTATAGTATATGTTCGGGTCGGACGCGCGCCTCCAAGGCGGACATATAGTACTAGTATGTCTCTGTGCGTCACAACGTATACTGCACCACCAAGCCTACACCACATAGCTTGCACCACGTAGCTTTCATCTCCATTGTTGCATATCTTATTGTTTGGGGGGTCTACGCTGGCTAACAAACATGTGGCCCTACCACTATGGTTGGAGGGGGCGGCTCGGGAGGGGTCCATATTCGAGGGGCCTGGGGGTCATCGCCCCAAGAAGGAAAACCTCTACTACCAGACATCACGGACCTCGCGTCCTTGTAGAGAGGCCCGCGTAAGAGCGTACGAGGAGACGCGTAAGGTCAAGCCATGTGGTTCCTCCCCGATGGAATCCGTGACCCTAAGAGCCCTCCACTGACAGACAGCACGGCCAGCCGGCTGCACCGGCTGCAACGGAAGTGGTCCGTAGCCGTATATGCTTGAACGTGGTTCAATCGAGCAAGCTTCAAGCAAGCGCATCAGTTTTCCCTGCCCACCACCGCCTGCAACGCTGGCACAGACGCCATGACGGACGAAGACGCGCCAGACGGACAGCTTGGAATCGCACCAGATCGTCCCGAAGTCATGCCCCGGCGTAAATGCCAGCACAAGGACCCAACAGAACCGCATAAAGTCAGGCCATGCGGGCCCTCCTGGCAATATTCATATACACATATATACATATTGAGAGGGAGGGAGAGAGAAAGAGAGAGAGAGAGAGATACTGATAATGAAATAGAGAGAGAGAGAGAGAGAATGTGAGAGAGAGGGAGGGAGAGAGACAGGGGAAGACAGACAGACAGAGAGCTAGAAGAAGAAGAAGAAGCAGAAATAGAGAGAGAGAGAGAGAGAAAGAGAGAGCGAGAGAGAGAGAGAGAGAGAAACCTCCTCCCTCCCCACTCCAAGATGATGAAATGGTGCCCTACCCTACGCCTCGGCTCTCTCCTGGACGCCCAGCCCCTCGGGGGAGCAAGGTGCTCGCAAGGCCGCGAAGTGTGCCTGGCCCTCTACAGGAGGAGTCTTCAAAATAGTCTAGATTGGTCTGGGGACGATGCTTCTAGCATGTCTTGACAATTTTTGGATCTATTTTGACTATGTTTCAGCGTTCTTCCAACATCCGCCTGTAGGGGGGCATGCCCGACCGAAGCCAGGTGCATTTGTCTCGCCGAGGCGGGCACCTCGGTCAGGACAGGCGGGCGCCTGTCGGAGCCGGCCCTGGCGGCGACCGACGGTCTCTGGCCGCCAGGGACCGAGAACTCCCATCAGGCCGATCCCCAGCATGGGCAGCCGCGATCCAGAATGTGGTCGATTGTTTATCCGTCGTTTTGCCGATCGGCGCGGGCCCTCGCACCCCCGCCTCCCCCCCCCCCAGGAGTGGCTCGTGGCTGTTTTTGGGCGCCCGTTTCGAGCGGCTGGAGTCCCTCCCCCATAATGGACGCACGGTCCCAAACAGTCGCACTACGCAGAGGTCCAGAGCCAGATCCCCCCCCCCTCCCCCTCCTTTCCGCCCACTGTCGAAACGCCCAATAAAGAAAAACGCTCACAATAGCAAGAATAAGAAAGCGCGTTCGGTGGGCGGCGGTGCTCGTTGGCCCCGAGACTGTGTCGGCGCGCGAACGCGAGCGCTCCAGCCCGTCTCCGAGAGGGTGCCCTATATCTAGAGAAGTGCACGGCCGCCGCTGACCGAGCGATAACAACAGCACTGGGCAAAGATAGTCGGATACCTACACAGAGGGACTTAGGCATCAGGAGACAACAGATGTCAGGATTCAACCAGCGATGTGGCCATCGTGATGGCCATTGCGATCGCAATTGGAACTGGGGCGTATGAGGAAACTAAATCTGTCCCTGGCTTTTCGAGCGAGAAAATGAGAGATGTTGTGTTACATGTGGTTTTGCAAGCCGTGGCGAAGGGTCGCCTGTCGGAGGTTCAGGAAGGTCGCGGCGGCACATATCGACGACGGCCAAGGTCGTCCGCGTGCTGGATTGCCTTCCTGTGCATCAAACTCTCAGATGATTCTCGCTCGGGGGCATGTCGCTCCTTTTGCCGCTCCGCAGTGCCGGAGGGCACCAACTAATACACCTGCACCGATCTTGGCCAGGCCGATCCCAGCCAGGCCCAAGACCCCAGACATCCGGCTGCTCCTTTTTTTTGGTGCGATGACCCAGGAGTACCGGAACACTTCCCCCGGATTTGTTTTTCCTGAGTCGTTTTTTGTCGCTCCCCCGAGGCCTGGCGAGGGCCCACGGAGGCCGAAAACGGCCAAAATCCGCCTCCTCCACTTTTTGGAAGCGTCGGATCTCTGGGACCATATACCTGCGCCGATCCTGGCCAGGCCAGTCCCAGGCCCAAGGCGGTCGTACACGCGCCTCCTTTCCCAAGCCAAGAGGGCTCCAGCACCGATCCCGGGACCATGGGATGAGTCTGGCCAGGGTTGGTGCAGGCGAACGCCTGGCGCCCTACCTGCAGTGCTCTGCCGCCCCCCTCGAGCAGCCATCTCCAAGCAGTGGCAAAGCGTCCCAGCTCGCCTATAGAGGCCTACCCAAGAGTGTTCTAAGAGCCCTGTGTGTGGTCTGCACAGGATGTGCTTAGAACACTGCTGGCTCATATGGTCTGGTTTTAACACAGCGGGCTTCTGTCCTGAGAGCACTGTTTGGGCCCTTACAGCGTGTGCGGGTTCTGAGAACATGTCGTGGCAGGCCACTGTACAGGAATGCCGGGACGGTCGGTCCCTGCTCAGCATCTCGGCTCATGGGCCGGCCCGCAGCCGCTCCTGCCCGAAGCGCAGGGTGGCGCGCGCCAGCCCTTGGCCTCCCGCCGGGGGGCCGCCGGTGACTGCCCGGGCCCAGCCCCGCGCGGCCCCGCCGCCGGCCAGGGCTTGGTCCCGGCCGGCCGGCGGGCGGCGCCCTGCCCGATGGCTTTTTGCTGCGGCTCCCACCCGACGGCCCCCAGCCGGAGCTCCCGCGAGATGGAGAAGCACGACGAGGTCGAGTACGACCTCCTCAGCGCCGCCGCCGTCACGCCCGGACTGGTGGCGCAGCTGCGCCGGCACGCGTTCCTGGTCTGGTTCGCGCTGCCGGCCCTGGCCGCGGCGCAGGGCCTGGTGCGGCAGCTGCGCCCGACGTGCGCAGCCGGCTACTCGAACTATTCCCTTATCTCGGGCGACGTCAACTGGCCACCTCGCCGCGATCCTGGCCGGGTCCATGCAGGGCCAGTGGGCCAGGGATCTGTGTGTACAGGCCTTCCTGGCTTTGCCGGGGAAGTGTGCCATCGATCCTGGGCCCGGGGTCGGACTTGCCAGGATCAGTGCGGTGGTCGGTTGGCTTCGCCCGATCATCGGCGTGCTGCTGGTGCTGGCGCACCACCTCTATGCGGAGAGCGCCGCGTGGGCTGCCGCGAAGCTGCTGTGCACGCAGCCAGAGCTGTGCGTGCTGCGCCAGCTGGGCGTGCTGCGGCGGAGGCGGCGCCTGGTACTTTTGGGGCTGTTGCAGGACTGGTGAGGGTCGGGGCTGCGCACAGGCAGCCCCCCCAGGCAGCCCGCCTCAACAGGCTCCAGCTGGCTTCAAGAGGCCCCCCGAGCAGTCCGGAGCGCTTACACCCCAACGCCTCCTCCAGCGGCGCTTCTGGGGCCCTCCGCGCCCCAGGGGTGAGATGTCGAGACCGCCCCAGAATACTCGGGGGCTTGTGGAGGCCTGCCTGGACTACTCGGAGGGCCAGCTGGGGCTCCTTGGGGGTGCTGTCTGTGCGCAACCCTCGAAGCCTTACCATGCAGGACCTGCACCTGTACGCCAACCTCATGTTTCCGCTCACCTGGAAGAACGGAAAGCGGCGTGAGCCTGGACCTTGAGATCCGACGCCTCGAACACAAGGAACCATCGTCAAATCCACGACCAGAGCCCTGGACCCAATCTTCCTGCGACACTTCTCGAGCGGGATCGGCCCGAGCGGGCCGGGGCGCGGAACGGGGCAGGATCGGTCGTTGTGGGAAAGTGTGCCGCCAGGGTCTCAAGAGCTGCGCGGAGGTCCGCTCGGGTTCTCTGGGCCGGCGCTCGGCCCCCCTGGAGGCG
>CAUYUJ010001027.1:25000-45000 GCA_963575745.1 Prorocentrum cordatum
CCTAATGCACAACATACAGTGCCGTTGTTAATACACGCCCCGCGTGCGGATCATGTATTTAAAATGCAGGGGTTTAGTATTAAAATGAGTTCATGCATACTTTCTGTCATACATTAAGCATGTATTAAAATCCTATATGTTTGAAAATCCTGTGTATTCAAAATGCCCTGTAGAGTGCACCACTTAGGATGCACTACGTCGGCTGCACCACATGTGTTCTCCTCTCCAAGAAGAAGATACGATCGGCCCCCTCCGGCCACCTTGGGTAGTTCAGCTTCTACATGGGTCTGCCCCAGCGCTCATGGATGTATGAACTCCTAGCAACCCAGGGAGTGCTACTCTCGGTTCCCCGCTCATCGCTGTCAAAATAATCCCATGCGCGCGCACTCGTTCATCAACAGTCATACAGTGCCAACGACCCCTTGCAACACACTGGGCAGAGCCCCCGCGCGCGGCGTCGAGCGCGAATGCCAACACCCGCCAAAGCCTTAGGTTTCGTATGGGTTTCTATATATTCTGGCCCCCGAAACAGACTTCGTGAATGAAAACCGTGCTTGTGTAACACAGAAAGATCTGCTCGCGCTCGTGCCATTTCTTCTGACACCAACTGCGGCCAGTCCCAATATTTCATCAGATGCGACCAGGCGGGTCTCTCGCGTGCGCACTTCGAAATCCATCCAACGCCCCTGCGGAGCGCCTGCTGTGGGGTGGGGGGGGGGGGGAGCACGACCCCAGGCGAACGGTACCATGCTGACGACTCGCGCCCGTCCGCCGCGGGCGCATTTCGAATTAATTCCAAAACGTGGACACCATCATCGTCGTCGCCGTGATCGGGCGCCGTCATTGGCTTGGCCGTCGTCTCGTTATCATCGTCACCGTCATCGCTACTGGCTTCACCGTGCTCGCCTTCTGCCGATGTTATTCTGATACCGCGCCCGCCCGAGACACCGACTCGCACTGAAGCGTTGGCGCGTCAGCGCGGCTTGCGAAACGCGCCGGGGGATCCCCAGCGGTCAGCGCCACCGCGGCCGCGCCAGTCGCGCAGAGACTAGCCGGCCGCTCTGCGAGCGAGCCTGCGCGCGTGAGGGCGTCGACGCGGCGATGGGCGAGCTCGCTCTCCACGCAGTCGTCGCAGTCGCCGCCGCTCCAGCTTTTGCAAGCCGCGCTGCGCGAGTGGAAGGGTGCAAGAACTGCACGAGCAGTGGAGTTGGCAACTCCGAGTTCCGCAAAATGAATTGCACCACGCCGATGGCACACACATGTCTTGCACCATATAGATTGCATAACCCATTGTTCACGACACAGGTTGCACCACATGTCTCGCTCCACGTGGGTCATAGGAGTCTGACCCAATGACCATCCGACCTGCGACTTCGCATTATCCCAGTCAAACGAGTATCGCCCCCACCCCCCCGCCACCCTCTGCCAAAAATACTAAGAGCGCGCACTCGTTTATCACAAAGCATAAGTTTCCAATAATCCTTTGCAACAGATGAGACGAAATGCACACGCGCGCGTCGTCGCGCGCGCATGCCACAATCCTTCAAAAACCCATGGTGTCGGAAGGATTTCAAAATCGAGTTCCCAAAGCACATGCAAACACAGACGGTTTCGCAACACCGATTTTTTATCACCAAAAAACGTACGCGCGCTCTTGCGAAATCTTAACAAAACCAAAGGTGATTTCTCCAAATGTTCCAAAACATACTACCAAACGGGCTCCGCACGCGCATGCCAAGTCGCTAGAACGCCCTTGCGCGCATGCCGTCGCGAGAATCGTCTGCAACAAATGTGACGAAATTCACGCGCGCGCGTCGCCGCGCGCGCATGCCGAAATTCTTCAAAACCCATAGGTTTAGGAATGAATTCAAAATCGAGTTTCCAAAACACATACAAAACACAGGGTTTCGCAACGCGGCTTGTCAACAAAACGTGCGCACGCGCTCTTGCGTCGTCGTCGTCGTCGTCGCCGTCCCTGCTCCCTCGTCGTCGTCGTCGTCGTTCTCGTCGCCGTCGTCGTCCTGTCCTTCCTCGTCGTCGACCTCTTTGGCGTCGTCGTCGTCGTTTCCGTCGTCGTTGTCGCCGCGGTCGTCCTTTCTCCTCCCTCGTCTTTGTCGTCGTCGTCCGTCGTCGGCGTCTCGTCGTCGTCCCTCCTATTTCGTCGTCGTCGTCGTCGTCTTCCCTCCTCCCTCGTCGTCTTCGTCGTCGTCGGCGTCGCAGTCCTCCCTCTCTCTTCGTCGTTCGCGTCGTCGCCGTCCTCCCTCCTCCCTCGTCGGTGTCGTCGTTGTCGCCGTCGTCGTTCTCCCTCCTCCCTCTTCGTCGTCGTCGTCGGCGTCTTCGTCGTCGGCGTCGTCGTCGTCTTCGTCGTCTTCGTCGTCGTCGTCGCCGCCGTCGTCGTCGTCGTCGTCGTCGTCGTCGTCGTCGGCGTTGTCATCGTCTTCGTCGTCGTAGTGGGCGTCGTCGTTGTCGTCGTCGTCTGTGTCGTCGTCGTCGGTGTCGTCGTCGTTGAAGTCGTTGGAGACGCAGTCGGTGTCGTCGAAGTCGTTGT
Organism: Prorocentrum cordatum; assembly: GCA_963575745.1. Lineage (NCBI taxonomy): Eukaryota > Dinophyceae > Prorocentrales > Prorocentraceae > Prorocentrum > Prorocentrum cordatum. The sequence goes on from CAUYUJ010001027.1 coordinate 27,549, forward strand.
CGGCGGCGTCGTCGTCGTCGTTGTTGCTGTCGTCGTCGGCGTCGGTGTCGCTGCCAAGTGCCATTTGGTACCTACCGTCACGGTCTTAAGAGTTCTTGCGACCAAGTTGCGGGTGGGAGGGTGGGATGCTTGCACGAGCAGTAGAGAGGACAGCTTCAAGATGGTCAGAGTGAGTTGCGCCACGTACATCGCACCACGTCGGTTGCTCAACCTGTAGAGTGCAGCACGCCTGATGCACCACACGCATTGCTTCACGCAAACTGGCCCGCCATTGCACAATCATGCAATGCTGGGAACACACTTTCGGCAACACCCCAACATACTTATACTATATGTGCGTCGCCCCCCCAGGGGCGACGCGCGCACCGAGAAATCTTGTAGTATATGCGTCGTGCCGGGCGCTTTCTGGCCACACCGCTCGGGAAACGATATACTACAAGATGGGTATACTATATGTTCGGGTCGGACGCGCGCCTCCAAGGCGGACACATAGTATTAGTATGTCTCTGTGCATCCCACACTTGGTGTGGGCCCCCGCCGGCGCACGCCGCTCAGATTCCAACCCGTCGACCCGCCGTGGATTCCGTGGCGCGCGCCGGCCGTGGCAGGGCCCGCCGAGCTCGCCCCCGACCCGAAGTGCGACCTGCCCCTCCCTCCTCCTCCCCTCCTCCTCCTCCCTCCTCCTCCTCCTCCTCCTCCTCCTCCTCCTCCTCCTCCCTCTCCCCCTCCTCTTCCTCCTCCTCCTCCCTCCTCCTCCTCCTCCTCTCTCCCTCCTCCTCCTCCCCTCCTCCTCCTTTCTCCTCCTCCTCCTCCTCCTCCTCCTCCTCCTCCTCCTCCCGGGGCGGGAGGTGCGCGGGAGGCGAGAGGTCTCGCCCGCCCTGCCTGAGGAGCATGTCCACCTGCTGACGCAGCTGGGCCTCAAGGTCCTCACGGGCGTGATCCTCCAGCTCTGGGTGCAGGCGTCCTTCTACGAGCTCGGCTTCGACGCCGCGGGGGAGGCGGCCAGGCACGAGGTCGTCGCCGGCATGCTGATCTCGGCGGTCCTAGTCTTCGCCACGGCGCTGCGCTTCTGCGACGTGGCCTCAAAGCTGGGCTGCGTCGGCGTATCGCTGTTCTTGGTGTGCGCGCTTGTCGTCGTCTGGTCCGCTGCCAAGGTGTACTTTGCCTATGTGTGCAGCGACCACCTGTGGAATTTGTCGACTGGGTGCGTGACGTTGAGTACGAAGGGACACCAAAACGGCGCCGAGGCAAACATAGGTTCTCCTCCTCCCCATTGTTGCCATTGGCATAATTTGTTGCTGTATCATTCCCTGCCTCTTCTCCTCCAAAAAAACAGGTTACCCAACTGCCAGGGGTAAGACCCATATTTCTGATCGTGATGTACCTCCTCGTCCTCTTTCCTCTCTTTGCTCTCCTCCTCATCCTGCTCAGAACCCCCTCCCTCCCGCCTAATTACAATCTCTTCTTCTTCATCCTCATTCAGCTGCATCCCTGTTCCCGTTCAACTCCGCTTGTCCTTTTCCCTCTCTTGCAGCTCCCTCTCATCCCTGCCCTCCCTCTGCGCTGACTCTCGCCTCCCCAACAACAAGGGTCTCTCCAGGAAATGGGTAGCGCCTGCTTTTCGAACCCATTTTCCGTCAAGAGGGCAAGAGAGAGAGATGTATTAACAAGACAGGAGAGAATTAGAGAACGAGAGAAAGAGAAAGAGGGAGAGAGAGAGAGAGAGACATCGAGGGGACGAGAGAGCGAGAGAGCGAGAGGGAGGAGGATGAGGAGGAGGAGGAGAAGAAGGAGGAGGAGGAGGAGAAGGAGCAGGAGCAGGAGGAGGAGGAGGATAAGGAGGAGGAGGAGTTACGGATATTGCGGCCGTGTCGGTTGAAGGAGGAGGAGGAGGAGGATAAGGAGGATGATGATGAGGAGGAGGAGGAGGAGGAGGAGCAGGGGGAGGCGGAGGAGGAGGAGGAGGAGGAGGAGGAGGAGGAGGAGGAGCGCCTCCTCCACCTCGGGCTGGAGTTGCCCGCGGAGGGTGGCGCACCGAGCCCTCGGAGGCAGAACAACACATAAGCTACCAGATGGCCTTTGGCCCGTCCCGCCACCGTGCCTGGGCTGTGGGTCAGAGTTCCCAGGAATGCTGCTTCGGGTCTCTTCGGAGTGTTATCGCGGGCCTGTTTGGACCAGTTTGGGAGCCTTTTGGGAGCCTCTTAGGGGCCTCTTGGGGGCCTCTTGGGACCTCTTGGGGGCCTCTTGGGAGCCTTGGGGCCTCCTCGGGGCCCCTCGGGGCCGAGGGCTCGAAATGTCTGTTCGGGTTCCCCATCTGGGTCCCCTCTTGGGGCCGTCTGTGGGGGCCCTCTTGGGGCCGTCTTGCGATCTTGGGGGCCGCGTGACCCGTCGTGGAGCGTAGAGAAGCCGAAAAGGCGAGAAACCTAAGGCAGAACACTGATGTTTGCCTCTTGGGACCCTCTCGTGAGGCTTCTTGGAAGCTTCTTTGGACGTCTTGGAGATCCTCTGGGCCGTCGTAGGGCCATCTTGGGCGTCTTGGACCGATCGCTCGGCGATTCGGGGCCCTCTTGGGCCATCTTGGGAGCCTCTTGGGGCCCTCTGGGCCCATCTTGGGGCCTTCCTGGGCCGAACAAGTCACGCTAAAAGACGCGACAAGCCAACGACGCGACGCGCTGAGCCCGGGTAGATTTGGCAATTAGGGGCCCAGGCCCTTTAAAGCCTCTTCAGGAGTGAGCGCTGAGGCTTGGACGCGCCCACTCCGGGCCCAGCGGCATGGTGGCGGATACTATACAGAGAGCGGCCTCTCTGGCCAGACTTCGGTGCCGCCGGCCCCGAAGATGCTGCCGTGGCGCGGGCGTCGCTCGCGCCTTCTTCGCTCAGGGGAGGGCGTGTGGAGACAACGGCAGGTGGCCTCCGGGGGCTCCACCTCCCTCTCCTGCTGCTCCCCCTGCGAGCCCCCTACCCCTGCGCCGAGCGATTGGGCTGCGAAGCATCTGCGGCCGCTCGCCCTTCGTCTTTCGGATGCTACACACACATATATATATACACATATATATAGATGTGTAGAGTGGGGGGGCGAACGGTCATTCGTTGTCCCTGGGTGCGTGGCTGAAGTGGAGACCCGTGGTGAGGAGTCTGCGTGTTGCGTTGTTGTTGTTGTTGCTGTTGCTGTTGTTGTTGTTGGTGTTGGTGTTGGTGTTGTTGTTGCTGCTGCTGTTGTTGAACACTATTACTTCTAAAGAATTATTATTGTTGGACCCCCTGGTGCACGCCCCCCGCCCAAAACCTAGGCCGCAGCTACATTTTCATCATTTTTCTGCGAAAGCTTCAGAAAAGTGGATTACCCCCGGATCCGGTTTTTTGTTGACGCTCGTTTTTCCCTTGCAAAAAACAATAGAAAATGAAAATTCTTGTTCTTAGTTGATCAAATTTCAAGAATCCCTTGCAAAAAATAAGGTAAAGTGGACATTCGCGCTCGCAAGACGAAATCCTTCCAAAACCTTAGGTTTCGTAACGATTTTAACATAAAAACATCAAAAACCCAATGGTTTTTTAAGAAAAAATTGTCAAAATGTCCTTCCGCGCGCTCTTGCGGATTCATAGGAAACACACCACTTTTTAAACATTTCTGTCAAAAGGGTCTTTGCGTGCTACTTCTTCAGGTGCTTTGAACTTCTCCAACAACGGTTGCGCGCCTGCGAGGGCCACCATCCCTTGCAAAAAATGAGACGAAGTGCACATGCGCGCGGCCGCCGCGCGCGCATGTCGAAATCCTGCCAAACACAATGGGTTTTCAATAATTTCAAGATGCGATGTTCAGAAAACATATGAAAACGCACTACTTTCTCATCCGAAAAATCTCGAAATCCATTCGCGGTCTCTTGATGAATCTTTAAAACCCAAGATGGCCCCAACAGGCGCGCAAGATGGCCCCAAGAGGCGTCCATGAGGCCCAAAGAGGCGCCCAAGATGGTCCCAAGAGGCTTCAAGAGGACTCCAAGAGGCCCCCAAGAGGTTCCAGAGAGGCTCCAAGGTGGCTCCAAGAGACCCCCAAGATGGCCCCAGGAGGCGTTCTAGAGGCCCCAAGAGTCCGCCGTGAGGGTCCAATAAGCCCCCAAGAGGCCCCAAGATGGTTCCAAGGAGCCCCCCAAAGGCTCTCAAGTGGACCCCAAACCGCGCCAGGAGGCTTCCCCCCTTCCCCAAGAGGACCCCAAGCGGCCCCAGGAAGGCCCCCGACTGCTGACGCACATATCCGTAGCCATCTCGGATCAAGGTATCGCCTGTGTTCTTGGATCATGGCTTTGACGGCGAAAGACCTTCACGAGCAGTATGGCCCTGAGCTGTCGCGGCCTCCCTTGGCCGACTGCGAGAGTGCGTATTATTTGCATCAGGCGCTCCGGGCAAAGGGTATCAATGCTAGTCACCAGGCGTGCAAGACTTGGTGGGCCAAGTATCGGGTTGTGACTGGCACGGTCAGTATTTCTAGCGCCAAGGAGCTGGAGGAGCAGCACGGCTCTGCCATCCGCCACCTGGGCATTGAGTATAATACCGCTTTCAAATTATGCCGGGCGCTCCGACAGTTGGATCCACCACTGTATGTGCCAGATAGGGTCGCAACGGCGTGGCTACTGCAGTATTCATCCAAAGACACGCTTGTCCAAGTGCAGAACGCTGGCCACTTGGAGACCTGGTATGGAGAACGTATTCGCAAAGACATGCCCGAGGGGACCACTGACGGGGCCGTCTTGAGGTCGGCACAGAGATCACGTATCCGCGTCAAGACCAGTGGTGGTGGTTGCCCGTATGGCGGTCGTATGGTCAGAGCGACGAGCTTCCGAACATGCTCGATTACCAGGCCTTGCCACCGCAGGTCCACAACGTGCTCGCGGTAGCACTGCCGTATGCAAGCACCGGCCTTCCCGCCAGCAGGCGTATCGGCAATCTCATTGGGCATCTGGGACCGCACGGGTATCAGCCAGGCCCGCACGTGTATCAGCCAGGCAGCCGGGCACCCACGCGCCCGCTCCGCGCCATCGCAGACGACGATGCGTCGCGCCTTTAGTATGCTTCTGGATGCGAAGACCATTCGGTTGAGTATACCCCTACGTGTGACTGGACCTGTTTGCGAAAGCAGGAGAAAGTATGGCACCCCTTTGTGTCCAGAGCCGCGCCGTCTGCGTTCTTCCTTTCTCGCTTCTCTCCTTTCCTCCTTGTCCTGCTCCTCCTCCCCCTCTTCCGCCTTGGAGCCGTATTGGAACTGTCGATGGCCATCTCCCTTTCTCCCTCGCATGTCTGCTTGTACATACGTATAATTTCAGAACTTACCGTGCATGCGATCGTTTACAACATGGTGGACCGTGCGTATGTCACGAACCTTGTATACATGTGTTTCTCTCCCTCCGTCTGGCTGTGCACGCGCGCGTTGGGCACTGAGAGTTAGGATCATAGCGCCATGAGTCTATGAGCAATGCATGCGTCATCCTTGGGACTGTATAACATCAGTGTAACACATGTACTTCTGCAATCGCATCCCCACGAATTTGCCCCAAAAATGTGACCAACTATCTTGGCACTGCGTACCATCTCACGTGTACCGTGTACCACATCATATGTAACAGATGTGATCAACCTCTGTGGGTGTGTACCCCACGCCAGTGTAGTAGCCAGGGTCGTCCGCACGCCACGAAGTGAAGTGTCCCAACGTCATAGGGCGGGAAGCTGGGTGTGGGTGGTCTCGAAGAGTCGTTTGGATATTTGGTAGAGCTTGAACGGCCCCCCCACGAAGTGGGGGTATTGGCTGGTGTCGCAAGAAAACCCTGGCACTGGGGAGAACACTGAGCGTTCGGGTAAAATGATTGTTGTTGTTGTTGTTGAACATTATTACTTCTAAAGAATAATTATTGTTGGGACCCCTGGCGCGACCCCCCTCCAAAACCTAGGCCGCAGCTACATTTTCATCATTTTTTAGCGAAAGCTTCAGAAAAGTGAATTATTACCGGATCCGGTTGTTTTGTTGTACTCCGTTTTCCCTTGCAAAAAACACTATAAAATGAAAATTCTTGTTCTTACTTGATCAAATTGCAAGAATCCCTTGCAAAAAATAAGGTAAAGTGGACATTCGTGCGCGCAAGACGAAATCCTTCCAAAACCTTAGGTTTCGTAGCGATTTTAACATAAAAACATCAAAAACCCAATGGTTTTTTAAGAAAAAATTGTCAAAATGTCCTTCCGCGCGCGCTGTCCGAATCCCACAAAACCAATGGTTTTTCAACATTTATGTTACATGAGCTCGCGCGAGCTACTTTTTCTTGTTCTAACATAATCAAATTTCAATAATCCCTTGCAAAAAATAAGGTAAAGTGGACATTCGCGCGCGCAAGACGAAATCCTTCCAGAACCTTAGGTTTCGTAACGATTTCAACATAAAAACATCAAAAACCCAATGGTTTTTCAAAAAAAATGTCCAAATTTCATCCCGCGCGCGCTGTCCGACTCCCACAAAACCAATGGTTTTTCAATATTTATGTTACATGAGCTCGCGCGAGCTACTTTTTCTTGTTCTAACATAATCAAATTTCAATACTCCCTTGCAAAAAAAAAGTAAAGTGGACATTCGCGCGCGCAAGACCAACAAAAAACACGACGATCTCAGGAACTTGCCCCAAAAATGTGACCAACTCCGCTCTCTCTGTCTCTCTCTCTGTCTGCTCTCTGTCTCTCTCTCTGTCTGTCTGTGTCATGTATTGTATGTCACAATTGCAGGATGCTGGGCACACGCGCGCCCCGAATAAGTGACCAAGTTCTGTGGGTGTGTACCCCACGCCAGTGTAGTAGCCACGGTCGTCCGCACGCCACGAAGTGAAGTGTCCCAACGTCATAGGGCGGGAAGCTGGGTTTGGGTGGTCGCGAAGAGTCGTTTGGATATTTGGTAGAGCTTGAACTGCCCCCCCACGAAGTGGGGGTATTGTCTCGCGTCGCATGAAAACCCTGGCACTGGTGAGAACACTGAGCGTTCGGGTAAAATGATTGTTGTTGTTGTTGTTGTTGTTGTTGTTGTTGTTGTTGTTGTTTGTGTGTTTGTTTGGTTGTTTGTTTATTCGTGTGTGTGTGTTTATTTGTTTGTTTGTTTGTTTGTTTGTTGTCGTCGTCCCACCCGCGACCCACTTGCGACCCATCCGCGACCCACCCCGCGACCCACCCGCGACCCACCCGCGTCCCCACCCGCGACCCAGACGTGACCCACTCGCGACCCACTCGCGACACCCGCGATCCAGCCACGACCCATTTGCCACCCCCCGCGAGCCACCCGCGACCTACCCACATCGGTTCAACGACAAATCGGCGCCTGCGGCGGGCTCGTTTTATAATTTGTGGAACTTTGGCGCCTTCGGCGGGCTTCCCCAGAGTCTCGCAGACTGCCGACATCCCCACCGCCCCCCTCTTGTCCGCAGCTGCGGGGTGCTACGTATATAGCCTTATCCTTGGAGAGAATGCTGGGTACCCCTGAAGCTTCTACAATAGCGCACTCCGCGATCATTCTCCTCCCCCTCTTTCTCTTCTCCCGCGAAATGTAAGGTCCACGCGGTTAAATGTGCTACTTCAACCACTGACTCGTTGACCGCACCGGTAGATAACGTGCGGGATGTTTCTCCATGTGCGGCAACGCATCGGGAATGGCAGCGGAACGCGCCCGTGAGAAAATCACAACTCGCCAGCCGATTGGCGGATCCTGGCGATCGCAGAGTTTCGATCAATTCGGCGATCATTCTCCTCCTCGGCGCACCGGTCCCTCATTGTTCGCTTCGTCCCTCGGCCCCCCCCCCCTTGCGGCTCCAGGCATCGTGGGCGCGGGCAGCGGGCTGGAACCCGGCGGGTCCGCGCCGGAAGTCTCCCAGTGGCCGCCGCGCGGGGGGTGGGGGGAGGGGCAAACCCTTGCCTCTCTCTCTCTCTCTCTGCCTCTGTATCTCTCTCTCTCTCTCTTTCTCTCTCTCCCTCTCGTTCTCTATGTCTCTCTGTCTGTCTGTGTGCCTGTCTCTCTCTCTCTCTCTGTCTCCCTCTGTCTGTCTCCCTCTGTCTGTTTCTCTCTCTCTTTCTCCCCCTCTCTCTCACAGTGCCTACCTGTATGCTTTTCTCTTTCTCTATCTCTGTGTCTCTCTCTCTCTCTTTCTCTCTCTCTCTCTAGTTCTCCCCGCGCCTCTACACACATGCAAATACAGATCGATCGTACAGATGTGTGTGTGTATATATAACTCTCTCTCTCTATCCCTCTCCCTATCCTTTTTTTGTTGCTCGTTTTTTTTCTTCTCTCTCTCTCTCTCTCGCTCTCTCGTTCCCTGTTGATCACCCTCTTTACATATATAAATAGGTTATGTGTGTATATACATAGATGCAGGTGTAATATATATGTAGATATATAGATCGCCTCCCCACCTCCCCCTCTGCTACCCTCACCCTCTCTCGTGCACCGCCTCTTTCACCAGGCATGCCTCTATAGGTGCACATTCACTCATGTATACGTAATGTAGCGATACATCATCTACCTTCTCTGTTTTCCTTCTCTCTCGCCATCTCACTCTCCCATTCCTTCCCTGTCTGTCTCTCGCCCGCCCTCATCCATTCTTGCATGTTGTACCCAACTGCTCGATCCCTCTCCTATCTTGTGTCTTTGCTGCTGCTATTTTCAGTGTGCGAGCGTTTGTCCAGGGACCGAGGTTGCCCACACGACGCTTACAGCAAGATCGGTAGTCGCCAGTGCCTGACACCGGAAACAGAACGCCGATTGTGGTTCTCTCACATTATTGGTCGACTCGGCTCCAGCGACGAGGACTTCGAGTTCGACCGCCGTCGCGAGTGACGGGGCGAGTTCTTTATTTCTGACCATCTCATTCATCGTGCTTCTTTGTAAACCAGCAGCCGTGACACCACGCCTCTCTTTGCATGCCGAACAGCTGGAATATCAGATCTCAGGGACTAACCCCTGCAGGACGGAAGCATCAGACTACCCCGCCAGTTTCTCGGACCATGTGTGAAATAGCTAGCTCGCATCGGGCGTCAACCCTCTACTGCGACTTGTGCCACAGAGTCATGCACCAACTGCGCCAGTCGATCGAGGCAGCGGAACACGAGCAGATGCTCCTGGCCTACGAGGCGCTAGCCTTCCGAGTTCAGACGACACCCCAGGAGGAGCTCAGGGATGTGGAGATGGCGGACGGCGAGGAGACACCGAGCAGTCGGATTCGGTCGACGTCCTCGGAAGGTCGATCGTCGTCTGTCTCGTAGCGTCCGAAAAGGCTACGGAGCGCCTCGTGGTCCACTGGCCGCTCCCCATCCGACACATCAAGGACCACAATCTTGGCAATACCATCATTCAGGATACATTCCCAATCAGTGCTTGCACTGACAGGGTACTAGCGTACATTGAAAGATTTGGCCAAAGTGTCCCGCCGATTTTGGTGGCCGGCTGGGTTCCCGGGGTTCCCGGCTCCGGATTCCCAGGTTCCTGGTCATTGGTTCAGGGCCGATTTCGGTGAGTTCTTGGTTCCTGGGTTCCGGGGCTCCCGGTCGATCTCCTTATCCATCTTTGTATCGATCCCATTTCAAACCATCCATTGATTGGGCTTTCCTCTGTTGTACGTATTCCGATTCGCACACATGTTTCAGGGAGAAGACGCAGGCCGACTCCATCAGTGGGTGTGGTCGCAGCGGTGCCATCGGCATGCAATCCCTCAGCTAGTCAGTCTACGACCCTGTCTGCTCGAATGCTTTGCAGGTCCACATCGGCCCCAGCTTCGCCCACTTCGCGGAGTGCATCTGTGGAGCATCATCAGCGTCACCCGTGTTATCTTGGCCATTATTCGTCTGCGGAAGGCGCGGGTACAACGGCGGGACCTAGATTGGGCCCGCCAGGTACTCTCAATGGCGGCGCCCAGCTTACGAGCAGCCCACCCTCTCCCACTCCAGCTCTTTGGTTGCTTCCTGGGTGTACTTCAGACCGAGGCCCGAGCGGTGGTCTATATACGTCCTGGGGGGCCACGGGTGCCTGTGCGACGGGAATGCCCTACTCTGTGAGACGGCCCTACCAGGGCTTACTCGGCAGGGTGGCGGAGCACGTCAGTGCCGTCCTTCATCCACGAGTGGGTTCAGGACGTCGCCCACGCCACTAGGTGCTACGACGCAGCCTGGGCTCCCCAGTCCTCTGCCTGCCGGTGCTGCTTCTCAGGACAGAGCGTGCCAGTCTCCACTACGAAGCAAGCCATGGCCACCAGGCGGTTCCCTGCGACATGCAAGCAGTGTGATGCGATCGAATCCGAGGCCATCAGCAGACGACGTCGGGCAGGAAGGTTACATGCAATGGAAACTCTAGACGCTTCGCGTATCCCCACCAGTACGCCCTGTCGCACTCAGTGGGCTGCAGTAGCCCTCCCACACCCGCGCGACACGGTGTTTTGGTTTCTCGGCCAGCGTCTGCAGTCGGTGGTGGTTCCGTTGGCCGCGCGCCGAGTGGGTCAGCCTTCGGCGTCGTCGGCCTTCGCTTCCACTACGTGCAGCTGGCGTCCCAGGCTGGTACATAGTTGTCTGTCTGTGCAGTTGCTCGGAGCTTGGCGCCGCAAGGGCGACTTACTCCGCAGCTTGCACCTCTGCGCGCTAGGTGCGTCCCAGTGAATTCTGAGCATTTTGCTCAGTGCACGTGCATTGCACGCCTCGCGTGGAATTTGCATGTTCCGCCGTCCCGGACACGCCTGTTGCCGCCAGACCATTGTCGCGCGGCCGCCGACCAAAAAAGTATCCCCACCAGCCTCGACTCGCCGTTTGCGCTTTCGCTTGCGGCTGCTGACTAAAAAGTACCCCCACCGGCCCATCCAGAAACGATGTCCAGGCGAGTTGAGGTGATCCGGGAAGCGCGGCAGCAAAGAGGAGGACGGCCGAACCGTGCAAAGGAGTGAGGAGGAGAAGGAGGAGGTGGATGGATGGATGGATGGATGGATGAGGGAGTGGGAAGAAGGAGGATGAATAGGACGAGGAGGAGGAGGCGGAGAAGGAGGAGGAGGAGGAGGAGAAAGAGAAGGAGCAAGAGCAGGAAGGAGGAACAGGAGGAGGAGGGCAAGCACAAGGGCCAGAGGTCTCTTGGATGCCTCTCGGAGCCTCTTGGGGTATCTCTTGGGCGATTCTTGGTGGCCTCTTGGGACGTCTTGGGGGTCTCTTGGCGATCCTGGGGGGCTCTTCGGGGTCTTGGGTGCCTCGGGGGGGGCTCTTGGGGCCGCTTAGGGTCTTTTGGGGGGCCTCCAGGGGGCCTCTTGGGGGCCTTTTGGGGCTATCTTGGGGCCATCTTGGGACCTTTTGGGGCCTCCTGGGCGCTTCTTCGGGCCATCTTGGAGGGGATCGGTCAACGAAGGGGGGGTCCTTAAGTCGGGTCCCCCAACCAGGAGGCCAACATGGGGCCCAAACCGTAATGAAATCAATGATTTTGGCTTCCTCGCCGAGGCCGTTTTGGACGCTCTGACACCTCACCACCCCTCCCGTCCAGGTCCACGGGGAGGGGGTAGGGGGAGGGGTCAAGACCCCCCCCCCCGCCCGCAAACCGTCTCGCTCACTCCCACCCGCCCTCCCAACACATACGTAGCACCCGAGTCTGGCCCGAGCCTCAGCATATTCAGCAGTCGTCTTTGGATGGGGCCAATCCGCCGCCGCCACCGCCGCCTCCGCAGCCGCCGCCGCCGCCGCAGCTGCTGCCGCCGCCGCCGCCGCCGCCGCAGCCGGTGCCGCTACCGCCACTGCCGCCGCCACCGCCGCCACCGCCGCCGCCGCCGCCGCCGCCACCGCCGCAGCCGCCGCCGCCGCCGTCGCCGCAGCCGCCGCCGCAGCCGCAGCCGCCGCCGCTTCCGCCAAGTGTACTCTGTATTGTTTTTTGACAGGGATGGCGGGGGGGGGCGCATCGGGTTGCTGCGCATGTTCCGAATTTGGAGGCAGAGTGTGTTTTGTTATGTTTTTTTACAAGGAATTGTGGGGGGGTGTCGTCAGGGACCTGGGTTGGCCCCCGGTCGCCCGGGGGAGGGGGTGTTTATTAATAGGGAACAGTGATCCACCCCTCCCTCTTCCTTAAGGGGAAGAGGGAAGGGTGGAAGAGGAAACGCCCTAAACCACCGACGCCCAGAGGGCTGGTGGGACTTAAGACGAGGCGAGCCCAACGGCGTCGCCCGCCGTCGTGGAGACGTGGGCCGCGGGCTCCCCCCGGTGCCCCAACCTGGACGGCGACATTTCCTTCAACGGCCACTGAACTCGCCCCACTGGATGTGGTTTTCTCCTCGTCCTCCTCCATCTCCCCCTCCTACTCCTTCTCCTCTTCCTCTTACTCCTCCTCCTCCTCCTTCTCCTCCTCCTCCTCCTCCTTCTGTCTTCTCCTCCTCCTCCTCCTCTTGCTCTTGTTCCTCCTCCTCCTCCTCCTCCTCCTCCTCCTCCTTCTCCTCCTCCTCCTCCTCCTCCTCCTCCTCCTCTTCCTCCTCCTCCTCCTCCTCCTCTCCTTCTGTCCAATCCTCCTCGCCCTCTTCCGCCGCATCCGTTGGCCTCAACGGAGACGGGCAGAAGCGGGGGGAGGGACAAGTAAGAGAAAGTTTGGAGGGTGGATGAGGCGCGGAAGAGAAGGAGACTCTGGGGTGAAGAGGGGCACGGGTGGAATTTGACCCCGGCCAGCCGCCACTTGACCAACCCACCGGCCAAGCTCCCTGTATTTTCCAGGTTGGGTGCCCCCGGCGCCCGAGGGCAGGGGCAAGGACGGGAGAGTACCACTAAACACGTGTCTCATGCTTTTGTTGGGCCGAGTACGAAGGCGCCACAACAAACCCCTTGAAAATATCGGCCGACAACCAAACTGACCCAATCCATCCCAGAACGAAGCCGAGTCGGGCCAAAGTCAAAACGGGCCGGAGCCGAAACGGGCCGCAGCCTAAGCGGGCTGGTGCCGAAACCGGCCGAAACCGAAACTGCCCCGAGCCGAAATGAATCGGCACAACACGGCCCGAAGCCGAAACGGGCCGAAGCCGAAACGGGCCGCAGTCGAAACGGGCCGAAGCTGAAACTGGCCGGTGCCGAGACGGACCGACACAACACGGACTGGAGCCGAAACAGACCAGAGCCGAAACGGGCCGTAGCCGCAACGGGCCGAAGCCGAAACCAATCGGCTCCAAGGGGAGCCGAAAATTGATGGAGCCGGAACGGGCCGAAGCCGAAACGGGCCAGGGCCGAAACGGGCCAGGGCCGAAACGGGCTGGGACGATTCAGGCTGGGGCCGAAACGAGCAAGGACGAAACGGGCCGAAGCCGAGACAGGCGGGGTCGAAATGTGACGAAGCCGAATGGGGTCGACGAAGCCGAAACGGGCCGTGACCGAAATGGTCCAGAGCCGAAACACGCCAGAGGCGAAACGGGCCAGCCGAAACGGGCCAGGACGAAACGGGCCGGGACGAAACGGGCCTAGACGATTCGGACCAGAGCCGAAATGGGCCGGGGCGAAACGGGCTGTAGCCGTGTGGGGCTTTTCCGAGACGGGACGAAGCGAAAGAGACCGATGAAACCGAAACGGGCCCGGGCCGAAATTGGCAGAAACCGAAAGCCGCCTCTTCCCAAGACGCGCCACCTGGACGACTCTCGAGCACCAGTACACCGACCCCACGCGAGCAAGCATCCAAGACTAATATTGAGAAGTCGTGACGATAGACGCGCCTACCCCGACACCCAGGACCCCCTCTTCCTTCTCCTGCTCTCCTCCAACCTTTTGTTTGGCTCGCATTGCATGTGCCTGGGCACGCCATCACCCACCTGGTCTGAGCTTGAGCTAGGCCCGGACGGTTGGCCGCATCGGTGGTCGTTCGGTGTTCGTCCTCCCTCTTGCCTCCTCCTCGTCATTTTTCTGCCTTCCCCCCCCCCCGCCCTCCCTTGGCATCATTATCATCCCTGCTTCTCGTCCCGAGCATTTTCTTTGGGTGGAGGGCAAAGGGTGAAATCTGAAATGTCGTTTCGATTGATGTTCTAGGCTTGAGGTTGCAAAAGGTGAATCACAAGACGGAATGATTCTCGAGGTGCAAAAGCCCATATGGATTTCACACTGAGCCCTCCACCCTAAGAAAATGCTCAGTCGTCGCCAGCCTCTGCCCCTTCCCGCTCCCTGGAGAGGCCGATGAAGCTCATCAGGCGATGCGCCGTGGACATGGTAAGCCTGGTCAGGCTGTACTTCAAGGAGCCCCCCCGCGAGGCATGTGGAGAGGAGGAGGAGGAGGCGGCGGCGGCGGATGAGGGGGAGAGCGGAGGAAGAAGGGGGAGAGAGAGGAGGAGGAGGAAGAGGAGGAGGAGGAGGAGGCGAAGGAGGAGGAGGAAGGACGAGGGACGAGGAGGAGGCGGAGGAGAAATATGATAAACGAGGAGAACGAGGAAGATGATATTGATCAGGAAAGGGAGGAGGAGGAGGAGGAGGAGGAGGAGGAGGACCAGCGAAAACCCAACACGCATCAACGATGTTACAAGAAGCCATCCCGCCAATGTCCCTCTTCATAGGTCACTATAATATTTGCTTCTGGTCGCGGGGAATGCCCCATTGCAAGACAACCGCCTGAGAATCCTCGGTCGTACCAAGACGCCGTTCCTGGGATTCCAGCGTCGTGAATCAATGTGATTGCTTCGTCTTGGCGATCCTAAATCGTACAAGAAGTCCGCTGCGACCCAACATGTCTATTGCGCCCTGACAGTCTTAAACCTTGCCAGAGCACAGTCCCTGGGATTTCGATGCGCGGACGCTTGAAACTGTCGCAGACGTTCATAAATAATGTGCTCGGCGCTAATGCAAGACCACATGCAGAACACCGTCCGTCCTCCATCCTTGAAGGCGTTGAAAACTGTTCAGACGAATTCGCGCGGCGCTGAGGCGAGATTCGCATTTCAGCTTCCAAGCTCCAGCATTATCAATCGTGGGAACGTTTCAGGCAAACGCCAGGTCCGCCCTGCCGACACGTCTTGGAGTGCGGCGGGAGGAGTTGTTGGACAAGGGATGAATCAGGAGGAGGAGGAGAAGGAGGAGGAGTAGGAGAAGGAGGAGGAGGGGGAGGACGAGGAGGAGGAGGAGGAGAAGGAGGAGGCGGGGGAGAACGAGGAGGAGGAGGAGGAGGAGGAGGCGGAGGAGTCCTCCTTCTCTTCCTCGTCTGCGCTCTCTTCATGTGCAACCGCCTCCTCGTCCGCTGAAGGACGAGGCGGTGGCAGGCAGAGGTGCCAGCCAGGCTGGACTTCAAGGCGCCCCCTCGGCTGGCAGCGCTTCCCTGCTTGGCTTCCGTGGCCAGAGCCCCTCGCGCGCAAGACAAGCGCGACGAAAAAGGCATCCTGGGGGCGTTGTTGTTTTGCTGCGCATGGGGGCCCCGACCAGGGCCAGGAGCTGCCCAGCACGCCCCAGGACGAGAGGCAGCACAGCACTCCCTTTGGCGAGGTGGTCGAGATACCGTCGGGCCCGCCTTGACACCACGACGTCGGGCATCGGGGCCCTCGGCGGCCAGCTCATCTCCTTGATCCTCCTCCTCCTTCTCCTCCATTCATTGTTCCTTATAAGTACTTTCTCCCTGTCGCATTCCGAGGCCAGTTTTTAGGGCGTGCCAGGTGTTTCGCCTGAGACTTCCTCATGATTTATGGTTCGGAAACTCAGACATTGGCAACAGTTTCACAGATGGAGGGCGGCCCGTTTTCAAAATGTGGCTCTCGCTTTAAGCGCGGCGCACAATCGTTTTAAACAATTGGAAGAGGTTCACGGATTGAAGGCGGCCCCTTTTCAAAATGTGGCTCTCGCTTGAGCGGCGCACATTCGCTTAAAATACTTGCAAGAGTTTCACTAGTTGAGGGTGGGTCGTTTTCAAAATGTGACTCTCGCCTTAGCGCCGCGCACATTCGTAGTAGAAAAGTGCAAGCATTTCGCGGAGTGAGGGCGAGTTGTTGTCAAATTGTCAAAATGTGGCTCTCGCCTCAGCGCCGTGCACAGTCGTAAAACAAGTTCACAGAAGGGCTCAACGGATTGAGGGCGGGTCGTTTTCAAACTGTGGCTCTCGCAGTTAGCGCGGCGCAAATTCGTTTCAAACAGTTGCAAGAGCTTCACGGATTGAGGGCGGCTCCTTTCCAATATGTAGTTCTCACCTTAGCGCGGCGCGCATTCGTTTTGAACATTTGCAAGAGTTTCACGGGTTCCCATCATCAACGCACCAGAACATGTGTTTTGCAAAGGTTCCGGATTATGCGGGTGCAACAGTTACGTCGTTGGTTCTCTGCGTTGAAGTCTTAGGAATCGTGATCTTGCGCGATCCATGATCGTCAAGACGCAGCAGTCAGGTTGATCTGTGACATTGGAATCCCGAGAACAATGTTGTGGTATGCTTGAGCATCTTCAAACGGGTGTCTTCCAACGAAGCCGTTCCATCAGTGGAAATGGGCCGTTGCAGGGGCCTGTGAAGAGGGAGCTTGGAGGGAGGGTTTACTCCAACATCGTTGATGACTCTCGGGTTTACACTGGTCCTCCTCCTCCTCACACTATGATGGCTGTTGCCCTCCCACGTTGTTCAGGTCACCGGCAGAGATCATACGACCGTCTCCTAATGTGTGTGTGTCGGTTTGAGTGTGTGCCTTTCTCCAGTCGGCGCCGCTCGGTTTTATTTTCGCATTTGTTCGTCCTGGACGATGTTGGTGTTTACTGCTCAGGAGTCAGCATGCACCTCACACCACATGGAGATCACCACGTAGCTTGCCTCAAATTCCTTGCGCTGCACAGCTTCCTCCTGTAGCTTGCACCACATAATTTAGCTTGCGCTACGTAACTTGCAGAACGTAGCTTGCACCACATAGCTTGCACGACGTAGCTTGCACCACATAGCTTGCACCAGGTAGCTTGCACCACCTAGACTGCACCACAGAGCTGGCACCGCATAGCTTTCACATCCAACGTCCAGCAAACCACTGTATGGGATGCGTGCTGGCAAACACTCATTGAGAATCACCCGTTCTGCTGGCAGGAGGCCGTCGCAACCGATACTAAGTAGGCCCCTCCGGGGCGATTCTGCAGTGGCACCAGCGCGAAAGGTAGAAACGAGGGCCAGAGCCCGCGGACGTTCCCTAGGCCAGACTGATTTCGTAGGCCTCCTGATGTCCGCAACGCTCGAACATACATGGCGCCAGAGCTTGTGGGGATAGAGTGCGCTCGCGTACCTTTTCCATCCTCTGCATCCTCTCTTCTTCCTCCTCCTTCTCCTCCTCCTCCTACGCCTCCTCCTCCTCCTCTTCCGCCTCCTCCTCCTTCCCTCTCTCTTTCTCTCTTTTTTCTCCTCCTCCACCTCCTCCCTCTCCTCCTCCCCTCCTGCTCCTCTCTCTCTCTCTCTCTCCCTCCCTCCTCCTTCCTCCTCCTCTTCGGCACGGGGCCCGGGAGGGAGGCACAACCTCCG
>CAUYUJ010001027.1:50000-106267 GCA_963575745.1 Prorocentrum cordatum
AGGTCGCCGGGCTCCGCCGGACTCCCCGCACGGCGTCGGCGCGCCTCGGGTGTCCGAGCAGGCGGCGTCCAGCCGTCGGCGGCGTGGGCCCCCCCTGAGGGCCGACGACCGCTGTCTCGAGTGGCCATAATCTCCGATCTTAGAACGTTTTTGTTTTGCCCACCGCTTCCCCGGCGGGGCTGCCTGCATGGGGCTATAGGCCCCCCGCGCGGCACTCGCCAGCCTCGTGCTCGGGGGCCCTCCGACGGCCCCCCGACATCCGAGGCCCCGACCAGCACAAGTCCTTCGAGTGGCGCCCCGCCGATCGCTGATGCGGCGCGGCCGCGCCGGCTTGCGCGGCAGCGCTGGGCCCCCGCGGGCGCCCCTGAAGCCGCGCACCAAAGGTTACTCTAGCCTAGGGCCACTCGCAGATGTAGTCGACGTCGGGGGGGGGGGGGGGGGCAAGGGTGCAGAACAAAGGCCCCCGAGAAACACCCAGCTCTCACTGCGGGGCAGCCAGTGGCCCCCGCCCGCGCGGCACGCCATCGCCGTTTCCAGGCTGGGGGAACCGCTGGGTGGACCCCTCCCCTCCCCGAGGGCTCCAGGCCGGGCGCCCCCCGCGCCAGCGTCATGCGTAAGTTGGCCCCGGCGCCCCAGCGCCCGGCCTGCGCACATGTCCCGCGGTCGGCGACCCGATCGGGCGCGCGGCCCCGAAGGCGCGGGTCTCGTCAAGCCGAGCGGGGAGAAAGAAACGGAATGGGCGGAAGAGGAGAAGGGAGGAGGAGGAGGAGGAGGAGGAGCAGGAGGAGGAGGAGGAAAAGGAAGAAAAGGAGGAGGGGAGGAGGCGGAGGAGGAAGAGGAGGAGGAGGAAGAAGGAGGAAAGAGGAAGGATGCTGAGGGATGATGATGATGAGTTCTGATGATGATGATGATGATGATGATGATGCTGATGCTGATGCTGATGCTGATGATGATGATGATGATGATGATGATGATGATGATGATGATGATGATGATGATGATGTTTATGATGATGATGATGATGCTCATGATGATTATGATGATGATGAGGAGGAGGAGCAGGATGATGATGATGATGATGATGATGATGATGATGATGATGATGATGATGATGATGATGATGATGATGATGATGATGATGATGTGATGCTGATGATGGATGAGATGATGAGGATGAGGATGAGGAGGATGAGGATGAGGATGAGGATGAGGATGAGGATGAGGATGATGATGATGATGCTGCTGATGATGATGATGATGGAGGAGGAGGAGGAGGAGAAGGAGGAGGAGGAGGAGACGGAGGAGGAGGCGGCGGAGGAGGAGGCGGAGGAGGAGGAGGATGAGATGGAAGAGGGGGAGAGAGAGAAGGAGGAGGAGGAGGAGGAGGAGGAGGAGGAGGAGGAGGAGGAGGAGGAGGAGGAAGAGGGGGAGGAGGGGAGCAGGAGGGAAAGCAGAAGCAGCAGCAGGATCAGGAGGAGGGGAGGGAGATGGCCAGAGGAGGATTCTTGGTGGTCGCCGATGTGGACGAGCCCGCGGAGACAAGAGCGCCAGCGGGGAGGAGCACGGGAGGACCAGGCAGGGCCCGCGCCGCCCAGATTGCCGACGTCGTCCGGGACGTCCTCCGCTTCTGCGAGCAGTGCACCGACAGGCGCGTATGGCCACGGCGGGGCTTCCGGCTTGGGGGTGGCCCGCGATGGCGGGGAGCCCGAGCGGACATGTGGAGCCCTCGGCACCGGGGCCCCCCATGGAGCCCCCCAGACGCCCCCAAGAGCCCCCCAAGAGGCCCCAAGAGGCCCCCCCATGGAGCCCCCGAGACGCCTCCGAGACGCCCCCAAGAGGCCCCAAGAGGCCCCCAAGACGCCCCCAAGAGGCCCCCAAGAGCCCCAAAAAGAGGCCCCCCATGGAGCCCCCAAGACGCCCCCAAGAGGCCCCCCAGGGGCCCCAAGAGGCCCCCAGGAAGCCCCAGCATAAGAGTTGCTGGCTGCCAGGTGCTGACTGATACACACCGCCGCCCTCCCCTTATAAGCCCATGCGGCGGGGGCGTTTGTTTGCTACTTCAGGCCAGGCCCAGGAGGCTTCAGGCCCAGACCCCCTCGGGCGAAGACAAAATCATGACGTTTTTTTGTTCCCGTATCTTCGGCCTCGGGGGGCCCTCCGCCCGGCCCGGTCCCGGGGTGGGGTCGAAGCCTTTGGGGGCCGATGCTGTGCAAGAGTCATGGCGTCGGGGTTTGGGGGACCTTGGACGATCTACCTGTGGGGGTGGTCGTGGAAAACAGGCCCGTCTAAGGAGGGCCCGCAGCCAGCTGGGCCCAACCCGCCGGCCTCTGCCCCCGGCACCGTGCCACAGCCGCGGCGCAGAAGTGCGGCAGGGAGGCGCGGCCGCTCGCGCTTCCGCGCGCCCCGGCCGCGATGGAGGGGCCGGCCACGCTGGAGCAGACCAGGTGGTCGGATGCTCTTTTGATGTCGGGCACGTCCCTTTGCAGATCAGAACCCAGACGTGATCGCGTCGTGAAAAGATCAGGACGGGAGGTTTTGGGGTGTTTCGGCCCCGGGGGGCCTTCACTGGGCCTCGGGGCTATCAAGAAACGACTCAGGACGAAAAGCCGGTTCAGGGGAATGGGTCGGGGCTTCCAGGGACGCCGTCCTGAAAAATCAGAAGAAGCGCGTTCTACCGCTGCTGGCGGAAAGCCGAGGGAGGTCACTGGGGGTTCCCAACCCGCCTCCCCCGCTCGAAAACTGGGGGGAGGTCATTGGGGTCATTACCGGTTCGAACCCGCCCCCAGTCCATCATGAAAACGGGGGGGGGTCACTACCGCCGGTTCGAACCCCCCCCCCTCGGAAACCGGGGGGGGTCACTACCGGTTCGAACCCCCCCCCCTCCCTTCGCCGCCGGCAAACGATTCCCGCTCCTCGGGACACTTGGACAATGGTAGGGACGCTGGGACAGTGGTGGGAACGGTGGTGGTGGGGACAGTGGTGCGGGGACAGTGGGACAGTGGTGCAGACAGTGGTGGGGACGGTAGTGTTGGGGACACTGGTGAGGGGACAGCGGGACAGTGGTGGGGACAGTGGGGCAGTGGTGGGGACGGTAGTGGTGGGGACAACAGTGGTGAAGGCAGTGTTGAGGACAGTGGTGGGACAGTAGTACAGTGGGGAAAGGGGTGGGAACAGTGGGGGGAGTGGGACAGTGATGGGGACAGTGGGGACGGTGGGGCAGCACAGTGGGACAGCGGCGGGGACAGTGGGACAGTGGTGGGTGCAGTGGGGACAGTGGGACAGCGGTGAGGACCGTGGGGAAACTGGGGGGAGTGGGACAGTGGTGGGACAATGGTGGGGAGAGTGAGGACAGTGAGACACTGGTCGGGGCACTGGTGGGGACAGCGGGGACAATGGTGGGAACAGTGGTGACAGTGGGACGGTGGTGGGGACGGTGGTGGTGGGGACAGTGGTGTGGGGACAGTGGGAATGTGGTGGAAACAGTAGGACAGTGGAGGGTACAGTGGTGGCGGGGACAGTGATGAGGGCGGTGGCGAGGACGGCGGTGGGACAATGGGACGGAGGTACAGTGGGGACAGTGATGGGGACAGGAACAGTGGTGGGAACAGTGGGACAGCTCAGTGGGACAGCGGCGGGGACAGTGGGACAGTGGGGACAGTGGGACAGTGGATGGGGCCGTGGAGAAAGTGAGGAGAGTGTGACCGTGGTGGGAACAGTGGTGGGAACAGTGGTGGGGACAGTGGGGACAGTGCGACAGTGATGGGGGCACTGGTGGGGACAGTGGGGACGGTGGTGGGAACAGCGGGGACAGTGGTGGTGAGGACAGTGGTGCTGGGGACAGCAGTAGGGGATGTGGTGCGGACGGTGGTAGGGACCTGGGAGTCGTTTGCTGGCGGTGAGCGTGGGGGGGGTGGGGAGGGGTCCGAACCAGTAGTGACCCCTCTCCGTTTTCTGAAGGCGGGGGGGACGGGGGTTCGAACTGGTAGTGACCCCCCCCCCCCCCGTTTTCTGGAGGAGAGGGGGCGAGGGGTTCGAACTGGTAAACTTTCTGGTGGGGGGAGGGGTTCGAACCGGTAGTGGCCCCCCCCGGTTTTCCGGAGGGGGGGGGGGGGGGGTTCGAGCCGGTAGTGACCTCCTCCGGTTTTTTAGAGAGGGGGAGGGGGGGGGGTTGGGAGAGGGGGGGGGGGGATTTTTGCCGGGGGGAAGGGGGTGTGGGGGTTCCAGTGGGGGGGGGGTTTTCGGAGGGGGGGGACCTCCAGGTTCAGGAGGAAGAGGGGGCGGAGTTTTCCACAGTACAGCGGCGGTGGATCACGCTCTCTCAAAAATCAGGACGTCGCACGTCTGGGAAGCAGTCTGGGTTAGAAAGTCCAGGGTTCGTTAGGGTTTGGTTTCCGGTCCAATTGGCAGAAGTCATCCGAAAACCTTCCGAAAACCATCCGGGAAGGGTTCCAGCGGATTTTCGGAGGGTTCCAGGGGGAGTGGGACTGGTTTTCGTTGGGGGGAAGCCAGTCCCTAGCAAACCTTGGGGTTGCTAAAGTCTTGGGGCGATGGATCGATTATGTTGCGGCTGCTTTTGAACATGTCTTGCTAATGTCTTACTTTTCTTCACTCCGCCTGTAGGAGGACCTGCCCGACCCAATGCTCGTTTGGGGGACCTTCCTGGAGCCTGCTTAACTCGAGGAACAAACATCTGCATAAAGGCATACACCTTAGGCGATGCTTAAGAAAACTTAAGTTTTCGGCCAGAGTCTCGATTAATCTTAACGTTTCAGTGTAAATCCTAAGTTTTTAATAGAAATGTTGGGTTTGTATTCAAGATCTGAGACTATGAATTTCTTAACCCATGATTTCTTAAGCATTTCGCAGGGTGTACATATACTTTCTCGGAGGTCCGCACGGATTCCACGGATCAGCGCTGGACCCCCCTGGCGGCGCCTCCGACGACGCCCCGGCCTCTTGGGCGATCTCTCGGCGATCTTTGGGGGCTCGTGGGCCGTCTCGGGCAGTCGGAAGGCCGAAAAGAAGGAAATGGCAAATCCGTCAAAAACCTTAGGAAAATAACTGTTTTTGGCCTCTTCTGGCCTTCCTGGAGGCCCTCTTGGGGGCCTCTTGGGCCGTCTTGGGCCAGCTCCGAGCCAACTTCGGCCATCTCGGTGGGTTCCTGGCACGTCTGACGCCGTCGGGAGCCGTCTTGGGGGGGGGCCTCCAGCAAGGCCAGAAGAGGCCAACAACCTAGACTTTCCTAAGGTTGTTGACGGATTTTGACATTTCCTTCTTTTCGGCCTTCCGACGGCCCGAGACGGCCCAAGAGCCCCCAAAGGTCGCCGAAAGATCGCCCAAGAGGCCTCCAAGATGGCCCCAGAACGGCCCAAGAGGGCCTCAAGACGGGCCCAAGAGGCCCCCAAGACGGCACAGGAGGCCTTTAAGACGCCCAAGATGGCCTCCAAGACGGCCCTGGAGCATTCCAAGAGGGCCCCAAGTCTGCCCATAGAGGCTGTCGATTCATCGCAGGGGTGCCTGGCGTGCTGAACCCTCTCGGTTTTGGTTTTGGTTTTTTTCCAAAAGAACTCCCCAGTGGGCCGTCCCGCCGGCCACCCGGAAACTGCATCAGTCAATGCCTGAAACGGCCGTTTCGCTCGGGACATCCTCAAAAAATCGCGAAGATGGCCCAAGATGGCCTCCAAGTCCGCCCAAGATGATCCAAGACGGCCTCCAAGACGGCCCAAGAGAGTCCAAGACGGCCCAAGACGGCCCAAGAGGCCCCCCAGAGGCCTCCCAGACGGCCCAAGAGGCCTCCAAGAGGTCCTCCAGGAGGGCCCGAAGAGGCCAAAATCATGTATTCTCCTTAGGTATTGGAAGGATTTGGGAATGTGCTTCTTCTCAGCATTCCGACGGCTCAAGACGGCCCAAGAGGCCCCCAAGATCGCCCAAGAGGCCCCAAGAGGGCCCCATGACGGCCCAAGTGGCCTCCAAGACGGCCTCAAGAGGGCCCCAAGATGACCCAAGAGGCTTCCAACACGGCCAAGATGGCCTCCAAGACGCCCAAGATGGCCTCCAAGACGCCCCAAGAGGGCCCCCAGTCGGCCCAGAAAGGCCCCCAAGACGGCTCCCGACGGCGTCAGACGTACCAGGAACCCACCAAGATGGCCGAAGATGGCTCGGAGCTGGCCCAAGTCGGCCCAAGAGGCCCCCAATGGGGCCTCCAGGAAGGCCAGAAGAGGCCAAAAACAGTTATTGTCCTAAGGTTTTTGACTGATTTTGACATTTCCTTCTTTTCGGCCTTCCGACGGCCCGAGACGGCTCAAGTGTCCCCCAGACACGGCCCTAAGAGGCCCCCAAGATGGCCCAAGAGGTCTCCAAGACGCTCAAGATGGCCTCCAAGATGGCCCAAGAGCCCTCCAAGACGTCCTCCAAGAAGGCCCGAAAGGGTCAAAATGGCCTCCAGACGGCCAAGATGACCTTTAAGATGCCCACGTGCTCCCCGAAGGCTTTCCAAACCGATTCGGGGAACACATGGTCCGATAGCTTGGCAGGTCTGGCCTCAACGTTCGGCCACGTAGGCGCTTCCCAAAAGGCAGGGGGGGCCTCTTGGGCCGTCTTGGGCCAGCGTCGAGCCAACTTCGGCCATCTTGGTGGGTTCCTGGTACGTCTGACACCGTCGGGAGCCGTCTTGGGGGCCTTTCTGGGCCGACTGGGGGCCCTTTTGAGGCGCTTCGGGGCCGGCTTGGAGGCCATCTTGGGCGTCTTGGAGGCCACCTTGGGCGTGTTGGAGGCCTCTTGGGCAGTATTGGGGCCCTCTTGGGGCCGTCTTGGAGGCCACTTGGGCCGTCATGGGGCCCTCTTGGGGCCTCTTGGGCGATCTTGGGGGCCTCTTGGGCCGTCTTGAGCCGTCGGAATGCTGAGAAGAAGCACATCCCCCAAATCTTTCAAAAACCTGTGGAAAATAACTGATTTTGGTCTCTTTGGGCCCTCCTGGAGGACCTTTTGGAGGCCTCTTGGGCCGTCTGGGAGGCCTCTGGGGGGCCTCTTGGGCCGTCTTGGACTCTCTTGGGCCGTCTTGGAGGCCGTCTTGGACCATCTCGGGCGGACTTGGAGGTCATCTTGGGCCATCTTCGCGATTTTCACGGCCGTTTTTGGCATTGACTGATGCAGTTTCGGGGTGGCCGGGGGGACGGGCCGGAGCCCCAGGGGGAGTTCTTTTTGGAAAAGAGCCCAAACCTAGAGGCCGCCCCCTGACTTTTTGGAAGCGCCTATGTGGCCGAACGTTGAGGCCAGACCTGCCAAGCTATCGGACCATGTGTTCCCCGAATCGGTTTGGAAAGCCTTCGGGGAGCACGTGGGCAACTTAAAGGTCATCTTGGCCGTCTGGAGGCCATTTTGACCCTTTCGGGCCTTCTTGGAGGACATCTTGGAGGGCTCTTGGACCGTCTTGCAGGCCATCTTGAGCGTCTTGGAGACCTCTTGGGCCGTCTTGGGGGCCTCTTGGGGCCGTGTCTTGGGCCTCTTGGGCGATCTTTGGGGACACTTGGGCCGTCTCGGGCCGTCGGAAGGCAGAAAAAAGCAAATGCCACAATCCTTCAAAAACCATTGGGAAATCAATGATTTGGGCCTTGTCGGGCCTTCCTGGAGGCCCTCTTGGAGGCCGTCTTGGGCCGTCTTGGGCCATCTTAGGGCCATGTTCGGCCGTCTTGGTGGGCTCCGGATCCGTCTGACGCCGTCGGGAGCCGTTTGGGGGGCCTCTATGGGCCGACTTGGGGCCCTCTTGGAATGCTCCGGTGCCGTCTTGGAGGCCATCTTGGGCGTCTGAAAGGCCTCCTGTGCCGTCCGGGGGGCCTCTTGGGGCCGTCTTGGGGCCCTCTTGGGTTCTCTGGGCCGACTGGGAGCCCTCTTCGGGCGCTTCGGGGCCGTGTTGAAGGCCATCTTGGGCGTCTTGAAGGCCATCGTGGGCGTCTTGGAGGCCTCTTGGGCCGTCTTCGGGCACTCTTGGGGCCGTCGTGGGAGCCTCTTGGGCCGTCATGGGGCGATCTTGGAGGCCTCTTGGGCGATCTTGGGAGCCTCTTGGGCCGTCTTGGCCCGTCGGATAGCAGAAAAGGCGCAAATTCCAAAATCCTTCAAAAACCTAAGGAAAATCAATGAGTTTGGCCTCTTCGGGCCTTCCTGGAGGACCTCTTGGAAGTCTCTTGGGCCGTCTTGGAGGCCTCTTGCAGGCCTCTTGGGCCGTCTTGGGCCGTCTTGGACTCTCGTGGGCCGTCGTGGAGGCCGTCTTGGACCATCTTGGGCGGACTTGGAGGCCATCTTGGGCCATCTTCGCGATTGTTCCAGGATGTCCCGAGCGAAACTGCCGTTTCTGGCATCGACGGACGCGCTTTACGGGTGGCCGGCGGGACGTGCCGGAGCCCCAGGGGGAGTTCTTTTGGAAAAAGAACCAGAACCAAACCCTGAGAAGTCCAGCACGCCAGGCACCCCTGCGATGAATCGACAGGGGGCTGCGGATCGAAGACGCCTACGGCGAATCACCGCCGCCCCCTGCCTTTTTGGAAACGCCGATGTGGCCGAAAGTTGGACTAGAGCTTGGCCAAGCTATCGGACCATGAGTTCCCCGAGTCGGTTTGGAAAGCTTTCGGGGAACACATGGGAGAGAATGATTATGAACAGGAAGAGGAAGAGGAAGAAATAGAGTAGGAGGATGAGGGTTGTTAGGAGTCTCTTGGGGCACCCTTGGGGTCTGTTGGGGGCTTCTTGGGGGCCTCTTCGAGGCCTCTTGGAGGCATCTTGGGGGCCTCCTTGGGCCTCTTGGGGGCCTTTGGGGGCTTCCTGGGGGTCTCTTTGGCCGTCTTAGGGCGTTCCTGGTCCGTCTGACGCCGTCTGGAGCCGTCTTGGGGGCCTCTCTGGGCCGTCTTGGGGCCCTCTTGGGGCGCTTCAGGGCCGTCTTGGAGGCCATGTTGGGCGTCTTGGAGGCCTCTTGGGCCGTCTTGGGGCGCTCTTGGGGCCGTCTTGGGGGGCCCTTGGGCCGTCATAGGGCCTTCTTGGAGGCCTCTTGGGCGATCTTGGGGGCCTCTTGGGCCGTCGGAAGGCCGAAAAGAAGAAAACGCAAAAAACCTTCAAAAACCTAAGGAAAACCAATGATTTTGGCCTCTTCGGGCTCTCCTGGAGAACGTCTTGGAGGCCTCTTGGGCCATCTTGGAGGCATCTTGGGGCCATCTTGGCCGTCTTGGAGGGCATCTTGGGCCGTCTTGGAGGCATCTTGGAGCCATCTTACCCGTCTTGGAGGCCATCTTGGCCGTCTTGGAGGCATCTTGGAGGCCATCTTGGGCCATCTTGGCCGTCTTGGAGGCCATCTTGGGCCAAGTTGGGGCAACAAAGGCATTGACAGACGGATTTTCGGAAACTTGCGGGTGGCCGGCGGGACGGGCCGAAGCCCACTGGGGAGTTCTTTTAGAAAAAGAACCAAAACCAAAACCTGAAACATCCAGCACGCCGTGCACCCCTGTGGCAAGACCACAGGGGGCGGCGGATCGAAGACGCCTACGGCGAATCACCGCCGCCCCCTGCCTTTTTGGAAGCGCCTATGTGGCCGAACGTTGAGGCCAGACCTGCCAAGCTATCGGACCACGTGTT
Organism: Prorocentrum cordatum; assembly: GCA_963575745.1. Classification (NCBI taxonomy): domain Eukaryota; class Dinophyceae; order Prorocentrales; family Prorocentraceae; genus Prorocentrum; species Prorocentrum cordatum. The sequence continues at coordinate 59,616 of CAUYUJ010001027.1, forward strand.
CCCCGAATCGGTTTGGAAAGCCTTCGGGGAACACGTGGGCATCTTGAAGGTCATCTTGGCCGTCTTGGAGGCCTCTTGGGCAAGCTTTGGGCGATCTTTGGGGCTTTTTGGGCCGTCTCGGGCCAGCTTCGAGCCAACTTCGGCCATCTTGGTGGGTTCCTGGCACGTCTGAAGCCGTCGGAAGCCGTTTGGGGGGCCTCTATGGGCCGACTTGGGGCCCGCTTGGAATGCTCCAGGGCCGTCTTGGAGGCCATCTTGGGCGTCTGGGAGGCCATCTTGGGCGTGTTGGAGGCCTCTTGGGCCCTCTTGGGGCCCTCTAGGGGCCATCTTGGAGGCCACTTGGGCCATCATGGGGCTCTCTTGGGGGCCTCTTGGGCGATCTTGGGGGCTTCTTGGGCCGTCTCGAGCCGTCGGAGAGCCGAAAAGGCGCAAATGCCAGAATCCTTCAAAAACCAATGAAAAATCAATGATTTTGGCCTCTTCGGACTCTCCTGGAGGACCTCTTGGAGGCCTCTTGGGCCGTCTGGGAGGCCTCTGGGGGGCCTCTTGGGCCGTCTTGGGCCGTCTTGGACTCTCTTGGGCCGTTTTGGAGGCCGTCTTGGACCATCTTGGGCGGACTTGGAGGCCATCTTGGGCCATCTTCGCGATTTTTTGAGGATGTCCCGAGCGAAACGGCCGTTCTTGGAGGATTTTTTCCGGTCGTTGAGCACGTTTGGGGGCTTTCCGGGTGGCCGGCGGGTTCTGCCGGAGCCCACTGGGAAGTTCTTTTGGAAAAAGAACCAAAACCGAAACCTGAAACGTCCAGCACGCCGTGCACCCCTGCAAGCAGGGGGCGGCGGATCCCAGTGGCCTTCGGCCCATGCCGCCACCGTGCCTGGGTTACGGGTCTGAGGCCTCTTGCATATGTGTTGGGGTGTCGTGGGGACCCTCTCGGGGGCCTCTTGGAGGCGGTTTGGGCTTGGCGGCTCTTGGAGCCTCGTGGGGTATCTTTTGGGCGTCTTGGAGGCCTCTTGGGCGCGTCTTGGGCGCCTCTTGGAGCCTCCTGTGGCCTCTTGGCGGCCTCTTGGGGCCTCCTGGGGGCTACTCGGGGCCTCGGGAGCTCGAATGTGGCTTTATTTAGGTGGGAGCGTGGCCCTGGGAGAGCGAATGTGGTGTACTTTACGGGAGATCGTGGCCTCGGGGGGCGCGAATGCGGCGTAATTTAGAAGGGATCGTAGCTTCGGGGGCGCGATTGTGGGGTAATTTACGGGGGATCGTGGCCCCAGAGGCGAGAATGTTATGTAATAGACAGGGGATCGTGGCCTCAGGAGCGCAAACATGGTGCATTTCACTAGGGATCGTGGCTTCGGGGACGCGAGTATATTGCAATGTACGGCGGATTTTGGCCTCGGAGGGCGCGAATACTGTGTTGTTTACGAGGGACTATTGCGTTGGGAGCGCGAATGTAGTGTATTTGTAAGTGTCCCAGCGCTCCCCGGAAATTCAGAGCACGCGATTCGGCGGTGCTAAAAGAGGTGGTTTTCGGATGCCCCCTTTGCGCGGCAGTAGCAGTTTACAGTACGGACTGTAACATTGGAAACTGGAACTGGTGCAGGGAGCAGCGAACTCAATCCTCGCAGCCTGATGGCCCCGCAAGGGGGCCAGCGGACATGTTTCTGCAATTGTTTGTTCCTCTATCGAGAAATCGCGACGTGATAGTTTTGGCAGTTTTCCGGCCCTCGGGGGGCCTCGCAGGGCCCCCAGACCGTCCACAAACGATTCGGGGCGAAAAGCCAGCCCTGGGGGAAAGGGTCGGGACTTCCAGGGACCCGGTATGAAAAGTTCCAGGCATCGCATGCACGGGGTGTTGGATGCTCGGTCGGGGGACCACCTTGGAGCCGCCTGACGGATCTGTCTGACACTGGTTCAATTCGGTATCTCGACTCCGCTTCGGCTGCAGCTGGACTGACGTGCGACTCACGTCAGCGGACGTTCGACGCAACCTTCACACGCGAGTGGTGGCTACAGGGAAGCCCCCAGAACGAGCATCTAGAAAGGTGGTCTGAGGCGCCCGAGATGTTGGAGGCGCGGGCGACGCAGCAGGGCCCCGCTCCCGGCGGGAGCTTGCAGAGCAAGATGCCGATGTGGAGCTCGTCACCCGGGCTCGAGGGGGCCTCGGAGAGGGAGCTCGACGTCGCGTCGTCGCAGGCCGGACGGGGCAAGGACGAGGACAAATCCGTCCCAGAGCCCTCACCGGGCCTCTGGGGGCCCTCGCCGGGCCTCGGGGGCGTCCAAAAACGACTCGGGACGACAAACCGGCCCCAGGGAAGTGGTCCGGACCGCCGGGGCCCGCACATGGAAGAGACGGATGTCTGGGGAGGAAAGGGTGCCCATGTATCGGACGGGGCCAGGACGAGGATAAGACCGTTCCGGCGCTTTCTGGAGCGCTCCCAGAGCTTTCTGGAACGCTCCGAGAAAGCCGCGGCGCCCCAGATATCCTCCAGATCCGCCGGACCTCAGAGATTCTCGATGGTACCCTCCTCCGATGTTGTCCTCGTCCTTCTTACCAGCTTGAAGCAAGCCCCCAGTTATCCCTATGCTTGGCATCACCTTACATCGGTGCCGATCTTGAGGGACCCCACAGTCTCTGAGGCCACACCCCTGAGACTGCCACCGTGCTTGGCCTGCCGATCTCAGGGATGGGGATACCCATCCGTCGTTGAAAGGGGGTATCTCTTGATCCCCAGATCCCAATCTACTTTGGGCGCCTTGCCCCTTCAGCCACCGAGCGCACTTCCCTTAGCCCTTAGCCCTTAGGGGGCGGGCGGAGACCCAATCTGCTCTCGACCCCGCTCCTCCCGACGGGCGGGTACGCCCGAGTCTGCTCCGTCCCGCCCCTCCGCCTCGCAGGAGGACCTCCTCGGCGGCATGCGCGGCACGCGGAGGCGCCGAGAAGGGGGGGGGGGGACGAGGACGAGCGGCACGTGCGGTGCGGCACGCGGGGTCCGAGGGGGGCGAAGGGAGGGGGGAGGGGGGCGGGGAGAGCGACGGTGGTGGTGGTGGTGGTCGTCGGCGCCGCCGCCGTCGCCGCCGCCGCCGCCGCCGCGAGGGAGGGGGCACGGCCGGTGGGCCCCCCCGGGGAGGCCCCGGGCCGCTCTCCCCGCGGCGCCGCTGGGCGGCCCCGCCGCGGCCGCGCTCCTGGCGTGCCTCTTCGCGCTCGGCGCCGGCGCCGGCCTGCTGGCCGGCCGGCGGCCCGCCCCGCGGGGGGCCCGCGGCGGCGTGAGCCTGGCGCTGGGCGACCTGTCCTCCCAGGAGGACTCGTCGCGCAGATCCAGTGGCCGGCCCAGAGGTCGGCACCGGCACCCGTCTCGGCGGAGGTTCCTCCACCGAGGGGAGGGGATGCCGATCTCGGTGGTGGTGGTAGTGGTGGTCGGGCTTCCTGGGTGACCGAGATATTTCCACCAGCACCGGAATCTGGGACCGTCTCCCCCCTGTGGATGCAGCCCCCCGTCTTGGTGTTGGTGCTTATTTCCAGGCCTCCAATCCAGGCCTCCCAGACAGGGTCCAAGTATTAGATGGGGTCGTAGGATCGCGCCACATCGCCGATGCATCGACGATGCGGCTCGATGAGGAGCCCGTGTTTCCCCACGTCGACGTCGCCGATGCATCGCCGGCGTCGCCTATGCATCGCCGAGCATCGACGATGCATCGGCGATGCATTGGCGATGCGGCTCGAGCCTTCGACCCCATCTAGGAGGACCCCCTCTATGAGGCCTCTATCAGAGAGCTCAGAGATCCGACGCTCCCAGAACACTGGAGCGAGCCGTTTTGGGCAGGGTTCGGCCTCTGGGGGCCCTCGCCGGGCCTCGGGGGCGTCCAAAAACGGCTCGGGACGACGAGCCGGCCCCAGGGAGGTGGTCGGGACCGCCGGGGCCCGCGCATGGAAAAGATTGGAGCAGCCGGATGTCTGGGGAGGAAAGGGTGCCCATATTGGGCGGGGCTAGGACGAGGATAAGACCGTTCCAGAGCGTTCTGGGACGCTCTCGGAGCGTTCCACAACGCTCTGAGGAGGCCACGGCGCCCGAGGCATCCTCCAGATCCACCAGATCTGAGAGATTCTCGATTCATCCTCACCCGATGTTATCCTCGTCCTGGCTTCGTTTTTCCCCATACCGCTACCCTTCCAACGTTTTCGCCTTTTTGAGGGTCTCCTGGAGGCCTTGTCGCCACCGCTGGATTCGCCTCGAGATCCTGTTAAGAGCGCACCTCAGGAGAGGTCTGGGGAGTAGCGGCATCGGTTCCTCTTGGTTTCCCCACTAGCGGGCGACGAAGGTCTACAAGAGAATTGTTTCGTTATCGGGAGTGCCTGCCCCAGGGCGGCTGGGAAGTTTATCCCCCTGCGGTGGCAGGAAGGGGTGGCAGCTTGACAGCCGCCCTGGGACTCTCAGGGACAGAGCCCCCGACCGAGGCAACGCGTCTGTCCTGCCCTCCTTCGCCCGCAAGAGGACGGGGGGCGCAACGCGTCCCTCTCCCAGAGGGCGCTCGTGGGCCAGGCGTTCGTCCACCTCTCCGCGGAGGATGCCGGCATGATGGTCGAGGACCACATGCTCGTCCTGGAGCCGGGGACCGCGCTCGAGGACCTCCACAGGATCGAGCGGGTCTACGCAGAGACCGGCACCCTGCGCCTGTACAGCGGCCTCCAGTTCTCGCACCCGGCGGGCGCGACGGTGGCCTCGCTGCCGCCCACGGACGACATCTTGGCGGAGCACGACGCCACGGAGACGGCCCAGTTCGCGCGCTTCACGAGGCCCGTGAAGTCTGCCGAGCCGGCGGGCAGCACCGTTCTCACGATGGAAGAGGGCTGCGGCGATTTCGACATGGGGGACAAGATCGAGCTGTCCAGCGAAGAGGGGCACTACGAGATGAACATGATCACCAGCATCACTGCGAGTGCTGCCGATGGTGACTGCGAGTTCCACCTGGCCTACCCCCTGCACTACGAGCACAGCGCCACCTCTGCTGTATCCAAGATGGTCCCCAAGGACGCGCTTCTTCTCCACACGCCGGCGCCGACGCCGGTGCCGACGCCGGTTCCGCCGCCGACACCGAAGGCGCCGGCCGCGTCGTTCGTCGTCAGCAACGTCGACTTCGGCGGGCTCGGCTCGCCCGACATCGAGCGGCTGCAGAGCGCGTGCCGGGAGAAGATCGCCGCAGCGGCGGGCGTGGACGCCGCGGAGGTGGCTGTCGTCCTCGCGCAGGGCTCCGTGCTCGTGGACGTGTTCAGCCCGAAGAAGGGGAGCGCGGCAGAAGCATAAACTTTCGGAGCTCCGCGCGGCTTTCTTGGATCTGAGCTGGGCCCCTGGCGGCGCCTGCGGCGCCGCCCCTGGCGCACTCGGCGCGCCGGGGAAGGGGGTCAGGCGCAGATCCAAGAAGTTCTCGCGGACCCACGGAAGTTCATGCTTATGCAGTGTCTTCTTCCTCTATCGAAGACGCCTACGGCGAATCACCGCCACCCCTTGCCTTTTTGGAAGCGCGTCTGTGGCCGACAGCTGGGCCAGAGCTTGGCCAAGCTATCGGGCCAGTTGTTCCCCGAGTCGGTTTGGAAAGACTTCGGGAACGCGTGGGGGAGCAAGAAGAGGAGGAGGGGGAGGATGAGGTAAAATGAGGAGGAGGAGGAGGAGGAGGAGGGGGAGGAGGAGGAGGAGGAGGAGGAGGAGGAGGAGGACGAGGAGGAGGCCTCTTGGGCGCCTCTTGGGGCACTATTGGGGCCTCCTGGGAGCTTCCTGAGGGCCTCTTGGAGGGTTTTGTGGGGTCTTTGTTTGGGGTGTTCTTGGGGGCCTCTTTTGGCCATCTTTGGGCGTTACTGGCTTGTCTGACGCTATCTGAAGCCGTCTTGGGGGCTTGTCCGGATCGTCTTGGGGCCCCCATGGGGCATATCAGAGGTTCTTAGAGGCCATCTTGGGCGTCCTGGAAGCCTCTTGGGCCGTTTTGGGGCCCTCTTGGGGCTGTCTTGCGGGCCTTCGGGGCCGTCCTGGGGCCATCTTGGAGGCCTCTTCGGCGATCTCGGGGGCTTCTTGGGCCGTCTTTAGCCGTCGGAATGCCGAGAAGAAGCAAATGCAAAAGTCCTTCAACAACTTAGGGAAACTCAATGATTTTGCCCTCTTCGGAGCCTCCTGGAAGACCTCCTGAGCCTCCTGGAAGACTTCCTGGACGCCTTTTGGGCCGTCTCGGAGGCCTCTTGGGGCCATCTTAGCCATCTTGGAGGCCATCTTGGCTGTCTTGGACGCCTCCTGGGCCCTCTTGGGGCCGTCTTGGGGGCCTCTTGGGCCGTCATCGGGCCATCTTGGAGGCCTCGTGGGCGATCTTGGCGGCCTCTTGGGCCGTCTTGAGCCGTCGGGATGCCGAAAAGAAGCAAATGCACAAATCCTTCAACAACCTAAGACAAATCAATGAGTTTGCCCTCTTCGGGCCCTCCTGGAGGACCGCTTGGAGGCCTCTTGGGCCGTCTTGGAGTCCTCTTGGGGGCCTCTTGGGCCGTCTTGGGCCATCTTGAGGCCACCTTAGGCCGTCGTGGGTGAATCTTGGGCCGTCTTGGAGGCATCTTGGGGCCATCGTTGCCGTCTTGGAGGCCATCTTGGGCGTCTTGGAGACCTCTCGGGCTGTCTTGGCGCCCTCTTGGGAGCATCTTGGGAGCCTCTTGGGCCGTCATGGGGCCATCTTGGAGGCCTCGTGGGCGATCTTGGAGCGATCTCGGGGGCCTCCTGGGCCGTCTTGGGCCGTCGGAAAGCCGAAAAGGCGCAAATACCAAAATTCTCCAAAAACATTGGAAAATCAATGATTTTGCCATCTTTGGGCCCTCCTGGAAGACCGCTTGGAGGCCTCTTGGGCCGTTTTGGAGGCCTCTTGGGGGCCTCTTGGGCCGTCTTAGGCCATCTGGAGGCCATCTCAGGCCGTCTTGGGCGCATGTTGGACCGTCTTGGAGGCATCTTGGGGCCATCGTTGCCGTCTTGGAGGCCATCTTGGGCGTTTTGGAGGCCATCTTGGGCCGTCTTGGGGCCGTCTGGACAGGAAAAACCTTTTGTAGCCTTGTCTGGGCAATCTTCCCGGGACCCGGCAGGCCCAGGGGGAGTTCTTTTGGAAAAAAACAAAGCCAAAGCCAAAACCGAAAGGATTCAGCACGCAAGGCACCCCTGCGATGAATCGACAGGGGGCGGCGGATCGAAGACGCCTACGGCGAATCACCGCCGCCCCCTGCCTTTTTGGAAGCGCCCATGTGGCCGAACGTTGAGGCCAGACTTGCCAAGCTATCGGACCATGTGTTCCCCGAATCGGTGTGGAAAGCCTTCGGGGAGCACGTGGGCATCTTGAAGGTTCTCCTGGCCGCCTGGAGGCCATTTTGACATTTTCGGGCCTTCTTGGAGGACGTTTTGGAGGGCTCTTGGGCCGTCTTGGAGGCCATCTTGAGCGTCTTGGAGGCCTCTTGGGCCGTCTTGGGGGGCCCTTGGGGCCGTCTTGTGCCTCTGGGGCTCTTGGGCCGTCTCGGGCCGTCGGAAGGCCGAAAAAGGTAAATGCCACAATCCTTCAAAAACTCATGGGAAATCAATGATTTTGGCCTTTTTCGGGCCTTCCTGGAGGCCCTCTTGGAGGCCTCTTGGGCCGTCTTGGGCCATCTTAGGGCCATGTTCGGCCGTCTTGGTGGGCTCCTGGTCCGTCTGACGCAGTCGGAAGCCGTTTGGGAGGCCTCTCTGATCTGACTGGGGGTCCTCTTGTAATGCTCCAGGGCCGTCTTGGAGGCCATCTTGGGCGTCTTAAAAACCTCCTGTGCCGTCTTGGGGGCCTCTTGGGGCCGTCTTGGGGGCCTCTGGGGCCGTTCTGGGCCATCTTGGAGGCATCTTGGACGATCTTTGGGCGATCTTTGGACGATCTTGGGCCGTCTCTCGGGCCGTCGGAAGGCCGAAAAGAAGCAAGTGTCAAAATCCGTCAAAAACCTTAGGAGTATCAGTGTTTTTGGTCTTTCCTGGCCTTCCTGGAGGCCCTCTTGGAGGCCTCTTGGGCAGTCTTTGGCCAGCTTCGAGCCAACTTCGGCCATCTTGGTGGGTTCCTGGAACGCCGTCGGGAGCCGTCTTGGGGGCCTCTCTGAACCGACTTGGTTGGGATCCTCTTGGGGCGCTTCGGGGCCGTCTTGGATGCCATCTTGGGCGTCTTGGAGGTCTCTTGGGTCGTCGTGGGGCCCTCTTGGGGCCGTCTTGGAGACCTCTTGGGCCGTCATGGGGCCCTCTTGGAGGCCTCGTGGGCGATGGTGGGGAGATCTCGGGGGCCTCCTGGGCCGTCTTGAGCCGTCGGAATGCCGAGAAGAGGTAAATGCCAAAATCCTTCAAAAACCTATGGGGAATCGATCATTTTGGCCTCTGTGGGCCCTCCTGGAGCACCTCTTGGAGGCCTCTTGGGCCGTATTGAGGCCTGTTGGGCCGTCTTGGGCCATCTTGAGGCTATCTTACGCCATCTTGGGTACATCTTGGGCCGTCTTGGAGGCATCTTGGGGCCATCTTAGCCGTCTTGGAGGCCATCTTGGCCGTCTGGGATGCATCTTGGAGGCCATCTTGGGCCGTCGTGGAGCCGTCTGGACCAGGAAAAACCTTTTTGATCCGGGCCCGGGCAAATTTTTGGCATTCTTTCGGGTGGCTGGCGGGACGCGCCGGAGCTTCAGGGAGAGTTCTTTTGAAAAAGAACCAACTCCAAAAACGATAGGATTCAGCACGCCAGGCACCCCTTTGATAAATCAAAAGGGGGCGGCGGATCGCAGACGCCTGCGGCGAATCACCGCCGCCCCCTGACTTTTTGGAAGCGCCTATGTGGCCGAACGTTGAGGCCAGATTTGCCAAGCTATCGGACCATGTGTTCCCCGAATCGGTTTGGAAAGCCTTCGGGGAACACGTGGGCATCTTGAAGGTCCTCTTGGCCGTCTGGAGGCCATTTTGACCCTTTCGGGCCTTCTTGGAGGACGTCTTGGAGGGCTCTTGGGCCGTCTTGGAGGCCATCTTGAGCGTCTTGGAGACCTCTTGGGCCGTCTTGGGGGCCTCTTGGGGCCGTGTCTTGGGCCTCTTGGGCGATCTTTGGGGGCATTTGGGCCGTCTCGGGCCGTCGGAAGGCAGAAATAAGCAAATGCCACAGTCCTTTGAAAACCCACGTGAAATCAAGGATTTTCCCCTTTTCGGACCCTCCTGGAGGCCCTCTTGGAGGCCTCTTGGGCCGTCTTGGGCCATCTTAGGGCCATGTTCGGCCGTCTTGGTGGGCTCCTGGTCCGCCTGACGCCGTCGGAAGCTGTTCGGGCGGCCTCTAGGGGCCGCCTTGGGGCCCTCTTGGAATGCTCCAGGGCCGTCTTGGAGGCCATATTGGGCGTCTTACAGGCCTCCTGTGCCGTCTTGGGGTCCTCTAGGGGCCGTCTTGGGGCCCTCTTGGCGTTCAGGGGCCATCTTGGAGGCCTCTTGGGCGATCTTTCGGCGATCTTTGGGGGCTCTTGGGCCGTCTCGGGCCGTCGGAAGGCCGAAAAGACGCACATGTCAAAATCCGTCAAAAACCTCAGGAACATCTATGTTTTTGGCTTCTTCGGGCCTTCCTGGAGGCCCTCTTGGGGGCCTCTTGGGCCATCTTGGGCCAGCTTCGAGCCAACTTCGGCCATCTTGGTGGGTTCCTGGCACGTCTGACGCCGTCGGGAGCCGTCTTGGGTGAATTTTTGGGCCGACTTGGGGCCCTCTTGGGGCGCTTCGGGGCCGTCTTGGAGGCCATCTTGGCAGTCTTAGAAGCCGTATTGGGCGTGTTGGAGGCCTCTTGGGCCGTCTTGGTGCCCTCTTGGGGCCGTCTTGGAGGCCTCTTGGGCCGTCATGGGGCCCTCTTGTAGGCCTCGTGGGCGATCTTGGGGCGATCTTCGGGTCCTCTATGGGCCGACTTGAGCCGTCGGAATGCCGTTAAAAACAGCGTGTCGCTCGAGACGTCATCGGAAAACGCTTCTTGGGCGCTTCTTGGGCCGTCTTAGGCGCCTAAGACAGCCCAAGAAGCGGCCAAGGCAGCGCCCAAGACGGCCCAAGACGGCCCAAGAAGCGCCCAAGACGGCCCAAGAGCGCTCCAAGAGAGCCCAAGACCGCCCAAGGCGGCCCCCAGACGTCCCAAGAGGCCTCCACGACGCCCCAGGAGGCGCCCACGAGGCGTCCCAAGAGGGCCCCAAGAGGCCAAAATCATTGATTTTCTGAAGGAAAACTTACCTTTCTAGCATATACGGCTTTTCGCTTTTCATGGCGTTGAAGACGGTCCAAGAGGCCCCAAAGACCGCCCCAAGACGGCCCAAGATGTTCCCAAGAGGCCCCCAAAATTGCCCAAGAGGGCGCCAAGACGGGCCAAGAGGCGTCCAAGACTGTCCAAGAGGCCCCCAAGAGCGCCCCAAGAAGGCCCAAGAGGCCCCCAAGAAGGCACCAAAACGGCCCAAGAGGGCGCCAAGACGGCCCAAGAGGCGCCAAGACGGCCCAAAGACGGCCAAAGGCAGCGTAGTCCCTTCACCCCCGCAGCCCAGAAGCTCCCAGGAGGCCCCAAGAGGCCCCCGAAAAGCCCCAAAAGGTCCCCAAGAGGCACCGAAGAGGCTCCCCAAGAGCCCCCCAAGAGGCCCAAAATACTCCCAAAGCAACTTAGCACCGCGGCTCCCAAGAGCGAGCGGTGACGTAATCGAGCTGATAAGACCAAAGCTCCCAACAGAGAGCTGCGGCGTAATAAGTTCTTGACGCCAGGGCACAGGGACGGGCGGCAACGCGTGGACAACGAGCGGTCCACGCAAGGAAAACGCGGGGTTCTGGAAAGCTGGCAGCCCAAACGCGGAAAACGCAACGCGACCCGACCGCCCCCTCCAAAACAAGAAACGCGCTCAAAGAAAGCTCCGCGACTCTCCGAGGCTGAGATAGGACAAGAGCTAGGGGAAGGGAGTCAATAAGATGTGTAAGAGCGGACGAGCCAGCGATCTTGTGCGCTCTGAAAGTAAGTGCGCTTTCCGTCCCCGTGCCAAGCAGGTCTAATTGCCTTCGGCCCATCCCGCCACCGTGCCCTGGTTGTTGGTCTGGGGCCTCAGGGATGCTTCTTGGGGTCTCTTCGGAGCGCTCTCGGGGGCCTCTTGGAGCAGTTTGGGGTCCTCTTGGGGGCCTCTTGGGGGTCTCTTGGGAGTCTCTTGGGGCTTCCTGGGGCTTCTTGCGGGCCTCTTGGGGGCCTCTCGGGGCCCAGGGCTCGAAATGTCTGTTCGGGTCCCCCGCCTGGGCCCCCTTGTGAAGCCGTCTTGGGGCCTCATAGGCCGTCTTGGAGGCCTCTTGGGCCGTCGTGGGGCCCTCCTGACGATTGGGTGCCCGCTTTCGGGCCTCTTGGGCCGTCTTGTGGTGATCCTAGGGGCCTGTTGGGCCGTCTTGGAGCGTCGGGAAGCCGAAAAGGCTAGAACGGATAATCACACATCTTTGCTTCTTCGGACCCTCTCGGGAGGCCTCTTGGAGGCTTCTTGGGGCGCTCCTCCTGGGCGTCTTGGAGCGAACTTTCGGCGGCTCGGGGCCCTCTTGGACCGTCTTGGGGGCCTCCAGGGGCCTTCTTGGCCCGTCTTGGGGGCTCCTTTGGTCAGGAGCGAAAGAAGGACGTACGTGTACATGAGCCCACGCTGGTTTCGAGAGCACGCATTGCACAAATGTTCGTATCACGCGGCCGGTCTCGCGAATCGAGGGGCCGTGCTCATGTACATAGCTGGGCGCGTACGTCCTCTGTGGGCCCCCTATTTGGGCCCGAGAGCAGCACGCGAGGAGCCGCCCCGGGCCCCCAGGGGGCCACGCGCGGCGCGCCCACGACGGGGCCGCGCGACGCGCCCCCCCCCCCAGACGATCTCTGGCAGTTTGGGGCCTGGGCCCACGAGCCGAAGCATCCGACCAGGGGCCCGAGGACACTCCAACTCGTGCCTCCTCCTCCTCCTCCTCCTCCTCCTCCTCCTCCTCCTCCTCCCCCAGACGCTCCAACCTCCTCCTCCTCCTCCTCCTCCTCCGCCTCCTCCTCCGCCTCCCTTCTCTTGAGAGACGGGCCCCGCCCTCAAGAGGGCGCCGCCCTCAATCCGACAAGGGGCTCGGTGGCGGATCATCGACTCCGACAAGCAGGCGGACCCCGAGGCGCTGCGGGGCGCCATCCAGGGCTCCTTCGAGTCGGACGCGGGCCTGAAGGCGTGCTGCGTGACCGGCGAGATCACCACCGCGTCGGCGGCACCCGAGGAGCCGGTGGCGCGCGAGGGCGGCAGCCGGGAGGCGCCCAGCCAGGGTCCGTCCACGGCCGTCGTCGTCAGCGCCATAGTCATCGGCTTCTCCGTCATAGGCATCGTCCTGTTCGTGCTCGGGAACGTGGGCGGGGACTACGTGAAGGCCAATGGAGGCCCCGAGTCGCGCTGGCTGCAGAACCCCCCCGACGCCATCGTTGTCCCCGGCGGGGGGCTCAGTAGGGACGGCACGCTGGTGCCCTGGGTGCAGGAACGCCTCCGGAGGGCCAAGCAGATCTACGACGAGGTGAACGCGGTGAAGAAGAAGCAGGGGGTGACCTCCACCACCTACCTCGTGACGATGTGCGAGGGCATCAGGTACAGCCCGCGAGACCCGCGGGGCAACAGGTCGAAGGGGCTGGAGTCCCAGCTCTCCCGCGACTTCTTGAGAAGGGAGGGCGTGAACTCCTCGGATATCATCGCCGACGACCTGAGCCTCGACACCATGGGCAACGCGTATTTCCTCCGCGCGACGCACACAGAAGTCTTCACGGCGAGGACTTTGGTCGTCATCACGAACGAGTTCCACATGAAGCGGACAAAGGCCATATTCAAGAAGGTCTTCGGTTTCCTTTTCGCCTCCTCCGAGCCTGAGCGGATTGACTCTGGGGCGGAGCTTCACTTTCGAGTGCTCTTCGAGCTTTCGTCGCCGTCAGTCCCCTCTGCTCTCCCCCTCCCTCTCCCAACGTCGCGCTGTTTTTTTTTTTTTTTTTTTTTTAAAAAAAAAAGCCGGAAGGTGTTCGGCCTGGCGCCCTTCCCCGAGGGCAACAGCAAGTACACCCTGGAGTTCGAGCCCGTCGGGAACCACAGCATCGAGCCGGCCGCGCTCCAGCGGCGGGCCGACTGGGAGAAGCAGCAGCTCCAGGACTTCGAGCGCGCGGCCGTGGAGTGGTCCACGCTGCACGACGTGCACAGCTTCATCTTCTCGCCCCGCCGGGGCCCGGACGGCGCGTCCCCGCAGCCGCAGCTGCGGGACAGGTCGCCGGAGTCGAGGTAAAAGGGGCCTGCGGCGGTCGGCGCCGCCGCGGCGGCAGCCCCCCCCCCCCTCGTGGGGATCCAGGATCCAGGACGCTCCCACCCCAGAGATCCGACGCTCCAGGAGGAGGAGGAGGAGGAGGAGGAGGAGGAGGAGGAGGAATGGAGCAGACGGTTTCTGGTCCGTGCTCGGCGCCTGGGGGCGTGGAAGAGTTGCTCGGGACGGCAAGCCGGCCTTGGGGAAAAGCGGCCACGACGTGCCCAGACACCCCGGACGTCATATGCTTTTTTCATGGCGTCGGCCCCCAGAGGTCTCGACCCATTCCCCTGGGCCATATTTTCATCGTGACGGTCCCGAGGCCCACCAAGGGCCTCCCGAGGCCGAACACAGCGGCACGCCTCCCGTCATGATTCGGCCAGACGTGAGAGTGACCTTTCGCCGGAGTGACCTTTGCTGCGGGCACAGGTGGGCCCCCGGATGGCCAAACGCGAAGCGGCAGCGGCGGCTACAGCGCTCCTGGATTTGGCCTCCCCGCGGCGACCCCAAAGCCGCGCACCAAAGGTCACTCTTACCCAGGGTCATTATTAAAGTGCCGTTGTTTTATACATGCTCCGCGTGCGGATCATGTATCAAAAGTGCAGGGATTTAGTATTTCAAACAACGATGAGTTCATGCATACATGCATCCATAGATTAATCATGTATGAAAGTCTTATCTTACAGAAAAGTCCTATGTATTAGAAAAACTGCCCTGTACGTGTAGCCGAATAATTCGTTCGTTGCCCGAGGGGGTCTGGGTCTGAGGCCCACGCCTCGAAGAAGTCGGAGCAGCCGGATGTCTGGGCCCCGGGGCCCCCTGCGCCGTCTGCGCCATCCTGCAGCGCGAGCGCCCGCAGGGCGAGGGCAGCCCGGTGCCACCACCGAAGCGCGCCCCTGCAGGTTGCGGCTGCCTGCCTCCTCCTCCTCCTCCTGCTCCTCTTCCTCCTCCTCCTCCTCCTCCTCCTCCTCCTCCTCCTCCTCCTCCTCCTCCTCCTCCTCCTCCTCCTCCTCCTCCTCCCCCCTTGGTGCCTTCGGGCGTGCTGCGCCCATTGGCCCCCAAAGTGGGGCTGAGTTCGTCGGGCGGCGCCGGCCCGGGGTACCCGTGGCCGCCGCCGCCCACGCCCTTGCTGCAGGTTCCCTGCGCAGCCAGTGCGGTGCATCTCACGACGGGGAGGTGGGGAGCGCGCACGTCGCGCGTCCCGCCAGCAGTGCCTCCCATTGCTGGGAGGCCTCCGGCGGCCCTGGCTCGTGAGGCCCACGCCCTTGCCGCGGAACGAGGTAGGCCACATTGCATGGCCACAGCCTTTTGCTTTCGGCAAAGCCGTGCGGAGCCACTTGGTTGATGACTGAGCCGCGGCGCCCCGCGCCTCCGGCTAATGACCCAGAGGGCTCTCAGGCGAGGCCGATACACTTCAGACCGACGCCCGTGGCAAACAGAAGCAGGGTCCCAGGAGGGCCCGAGCGGCTTCCAAGCCCCCCCCCAGAGGGCCAAGTCGGCGTCGCAGGAGGACCCCCGGCTGGCCCAGATCGCACACCGGGCCAAAGCAGGGATGCGTGCTTTGGTGTGCATGCTCGGCGGCGAGCGAGGGGGGAAGTGAGAGGGAGAAGGCCTTCTGGGAAGGCGGCGGGACTTCTCAGAAGCCCTCGCGCATTCTGAAGAGTTCTCTTTGTCTTCGGGGAAGGCTCCGGAAGCTTCTCCGACGGCAAGGGGGGTTCCGAGCCTTCTGGGAAGGCCCGCCCCTTCTCAGTTCCCCCCCCTCGTTTGCAGCATGATTGCGGGTTGGTCGCCGCTCGGAAGGGGGAGGGGTGTATATTATAAAGGAGCAGTGATACGCCCCTCCCCGAAGGGGAGAAGGAGCTGGAAGAGGAAATGCCCTGAACCCGGTACCATCTACGCCCTAAGTACAAACACGCAATACATATAATATTTTGGCGCTCCGCGCGGGTTTCTTGGATCTGCGCTGGACCCCCCTCCCTGGCGCGCGGAGCGCGCCAGGGGCGGCGCCGGAGGTGCCGCCCGGGGGGGTCCAGCGCGGATACAAGGAATCCCCACGGAGCGCCACAGGTTTATGTCCATGGCATTATTTCTTATCATTATTCTTCTTCTTCTTTGACTTAAGGGGCTGCTGGGATACGCATATGCGCGGTACGTCATTGGTCAGTTCATGTTCGGGCTACTTGTGGATACGCTCACATTTGCAGTTGTGCGCCTGTCAAGGGCTGGGCGCTGTCCCTCGGGGGGCAGCAGAGAGTGGGGTTGACCCAAAAGGGGGTCCAGCGACAAGGGGGTGGTGCAATAGATTTGGTGCAATATGTTTGTTGGGTTGCAATACATTTGGGGCGTGCGATACATCCCGCGGCACAAGCGTATTGCTGGATTTTCGCGTGCAATACATTACTTGCAATACACTGCAATATTATTCTCCGGCACCGTAGATCTGCAATACAATTGCCCGAAAACTATTGCACCACCCCCCTTTCAGCTGGACCCCCTTTTGGGTCCCCGAAAGAGAGGGGAGAGGCAGCGTGGACCCTCGGGTCGTGGCCTGCGGAGGCAGCACTGCCCCTCGGGACGTGGCCCAGAGAGGGGGGGGAGGGAGGCAGATTGCCCCTCGGGACGTGGCCTGGAGGGGGGGAGGAGGAGGAGAGCTGGAGAGAAACGAGGATCACGAGGAAGATTGGGAGGAGAGGGAGTCTCGCGGGTTTCGTGCGGAGCTGGTGGTTTTTGGGCCTCAGGAGGCGGAGAAGGAGGAGAAGGACGGCGAGGACGATGACGACCCAGACTGCAGGAGCCCGCCATTCGGTGTCACGCGCGTCAGCGCACGCTAGGCGCAAGCGTCGAATCCCAGTGCAGCGACCTGGGACCATTGGGCCCACTTCCCCCTGTGCCGCCGTGGTCGTCGTCGCCGTTGTCGTCGCTCTCCCCGACAAAAATACGACGGACGTGTCCCCCCACCTGACAGCATTGGGCCTGTTAGACTTGAAGAAAGAGCTCCCGACGCGCCCCGCACACCCTGCATGACGCGGCCGCCAGTCCCAGAATGTTGCTGGTGCTCCCCAGGTGTCCCGCCTCGCGTCTTCGGCGAATGAAGGCGGGGGCCTTGTCTGTGAGTGGACTGCGAGTACTCTTGGCGCGACCGGGAGCGTGTCATACCCCCTGGCGGCTCCCCCTTGGGGGTGCTCAAGTGGCACGCCTGCTAGGTCGCGGTGGCAGGGGCCTGATGGCCCAGCCTGCGCGGGAGCATGCGCATTCGCAGGCCGGGGCCTGTTGCTTAGCTATCGGCGATGTACCGCCGATTCGAGCTTAACCTTTCCCCCCTGAGCCAGCGCCTCCCCGACGCTCTCCCTCGCCCCCTCCCTCCTGCTTCAGGCAATGCATTGCCAAGGTGGTCCCCACTGGGGCAACAGGGGGGGCCACTGCAACCCTTTTTGGATCGAGAACCGAGGAGGAGGGACGATGGAGGATCGACGAGGTAGGGGCCGTTCTTTCGCCATCTTTGGAAGTCCGGGGGGGGGGGTTCTGGGGTGACCAGGCTGGCCCATCTCCTGGCGGAGGTGGCGATCCCCACAGTGCTCCTCCCTCCCCTTCCCCCCCGCTCCTCATTGACGGCAAATAATGGAGGGAAGCGCCATGCTGAGTCTAAAAAGACCAGGATCCCTTCTCCTCACCCTGCAGTTTCACTGTCATCCTTCGGCCTGGGGATGGCAAAAACGCTTCGGTCCCAGGTCCTTCGAGCCCGTGCACACTGTACCCCAATAGTCTGCACAAGTGAGACGAGTGAGCCGCAGGAGGCAGGAGGAGGAGGAGGCGGAGGAGGAGGAGGAGGAGGCGGAGGAGGAGGAGGAGGAGGAGGCGGAGGAGTTGGAGGAGGAGGCGGAGGCGGAGCAGGAGGAGGAGGAGGAGGAGCTCGACCGAGCCTCATCCGCCTGCGCCCGACCGGCCGACCCCCTCCCCTGTCGCAGGTACGGGCGCCCCCTGAAGAGGCGGGGCGTGCACCTGAGCGGCAACCTCGGCCGCCGGCTTCCCGTCATCGAGGCCCCCCCCCCGGAGCGCGCGGGGCCCATCCCAGCTGGAGCGGCGGCGGCGGCACGGGCAGAGTCGAGGAGCCAAGGGGGGGGGGCGGCGGCACGACGAAGCACACGTCCCCCGAAGGAAGCCACGTCGTCTGCGGCGGGCTGCCCGGCGAGGGAAGGAGACCCAGATGGTCTGGCACCGGAAATTTTCGGTAGCGATTTCGACGCACCCCGAATTTCGATAGCGACCGGATCTTCGTTTGAGGGCGTTGAAATAGCGGATTTCAGAACGCTCTGATACCGGTATTGGGCGCTACATTTCGGTATTTCGGTAGCGACCGATCTCTGCGGAGCGCTACCGGAAATTTTCGGTAGCGGACCATCAGGGGAGGGTCGTCTGCACGCCAGAGTGGCCCTTGGCCAGACTGACCTTTGGTGCTGGCCGTGGGTGCCCGCTGCCGTGGTCGCGGCCAGGTCATTCTGTCCAGCGCCCGGCGCATCAGGGGGGGTGTATGGAGCAGGGGTGGTCGAGAACGGAGGAGAGATGGAGGAGGAGGCGTCGGAGTCGGAGTCGGAAGCCTCGGCAGCTGACAGCTATCGGTCGCTCGATGGCTTGGCGTTCGCTTGGCGAAGCGAACTAGTTGCTGCCGGCGCGTTGAATCGGCGGAGCGACGGGGTCGCCTACGGGACCCTTGGCTTTTGAGCCTATCGGCCCGCTGCAGCGCGGGGCCTGTCCATCAAACCAAACATGTTATGGAACTCCAGAAGCTTAGGGCCTGTTGGCCAATCACCTCTGACTCGGGTTACAGCGCCGGTTTTAATATATGCTCCGCGTGCGGAACATGTATTTCAAATAAAGGGATGTTGTATTCAAGCCAATAATGAATTTACGCATTGATTTATAAGTAAATTATTCATGTAGAACAATTTTAGATTTTTGAAACATCCAATTGATTACAACCTGCCCAGTACTCCGCGCAGATCGAGTCGAACTGGTGCTACAACGATCCGCTCCCCCCCGCATCCGAAAGAGACCCAGGGACGGGCACCGCGGGAACAAAGAGACCATCGGCATCTGCTTCTTCGCCAGCGCTTGCTCTACACGATGGAACATGAGCTCGTTCATCATGGCTCACTGCCGTCGGCTGCCTCCCATCCTCCTCGGCAGTTCTCCAGCTCTCTGACTGCCCGATCTCGCTGGCTGTCGAACGCCTGCGAGCTCCATCCCTGCGTCGGCTGCCGCCTGGCTCTTAGGGCGGCTCGGATCTGCCACTGCAAGCCTGATGGCGGGGGCGCTCCGACGATCTGCTCCGCTCCCGCTGCCCGCAGCGTGTTGACGACGGCCCTCCTGATGTCTGCGATCTGAGTGCCCTGCTGGAGCTTGACGGGAGGTTCCTGGTTTCCCTCGCGGATGGGGTTGATTTGGTCCTCCCAGTGCTTGGTCCAAGGGTTGCTGGCTAAGCTGTTGAACATCAGGTGCAGCTTCCAGCGCTCTGGCTGCCCCTGCTCCGCGTAGGCCTTCTTGACCTTGAAGTAGCCCAGAATGTCCACGAAGTGCTGCGTGTCCATGACAGCGATGAGGTATCGGAAGTCCGTCAGAGGATAGCTTTGTGCTCTCCCCCCGCCTTGTCGTTCTGGCCCATCTCCAGGAAGAAGTCTCCTCCTCCTCCTCCTCCTCCTCCTCCTCCTCCTCCCACGTGCAGGTGTGGCGGCCCCATGGTCTTGCCGCCATTCTCCTCGGTGCGTGCCGCGCACGTCGTGCCTGCCTCCACGGCCAGCTTCCACCGCGGGGTGGCCTCCTGGGGCCGGGATGGAGTCCCGCAGGCTGCCTGACAGCTGGCGCATCATCTGCGCGCTGTTGAGCGTGAGCTTCTGCATCATCGTGGTCTCCGCCTCGAAGGACGCGTCGCCGGAGCAAGCTCCTCTGTCGGTGCCCCTCCTCTGCTCTCCAGGTGCGAGCTCGGGCCCGGGGGCCACCGCTGCCGCCGCCGCCTCTGCCGTCTGGCTGCGCGGCCTGCTGCCGCTCGCCGTGGCGCGCCACGCCATCAGCTGGGCCCTGGAAGTGAGTACTTACACGCGTGTATGAGGTGATCTTCGGGAGCCGTGTCCTCGCGGGCGCAATAGCCGCAGGTGCAGAGACTGCCCGCTGCTCGGGCTCAAAGGCAAAGGATGCGGCTCGAGGAGGGCATCGCAGCGTATTGGACTTCGACATGGTGAGAACGTGACGGAGGCAGGACGCTCGACTAGCAAATTATGTGCGGCACTAGGGGCATACGTTTGTCCCTATGATCATCGAATACAGGTTCCTCATGTTGTACGCGTGCGTGATGTGCGCCGTCAGTGCCTTGACCGTGGTGAAAGACATCCCGCACCCGATGCCCTCGCCCTCCCCCCCTGTCCCGTGCGTGCACACGTACTCGTCTATGCTGGTGCTGTCGTCGTCATTGCCGTCGGCGTCGCTGCCATCGTTCGCCTGCACGTCTTCGTAGTTCTCCGTCGTCGTGATGCCGAGCCGCTGTAGTAACCTAGTCACCCGTAGGGCCCCTTCAGGAGATAGTACGTGCCTCACCCTGTCTACCTTTATTATGTTGAACTGCTTGCTTGCCTCGAGGTCTTTGAAAATCCTCAGGGTGTTGTGGCGGTCCCCCCCATATGGTATCGAAGATCGGGTCTACATTCGCTGGGGCCTCGAGATCGCCTCGGAACTGTCGGGCCCAGGGGGTGCTGTGGGCAGTAAGCCCTCCGTCGATATCTAGTCGGGGCTTCTCGAGGAGGCGATCCATTTCGAGGGTCCGAAACATGGCCGCGAGAACTTGTTTGTGTTTTTTTGGCTCCCTGGCGATCTGCTGCCACCACCGCAGTCTCTGTACACGTAGCTCGGTGGCGGTGCAACTGATGTCCCAGTGCTGAAAGACAGCGTTGTTCGTTAATGTCCTGATTCTGCCCTCGTGCTCCGACTTGGCTCTGCCGTGCATCAAGAAACGGAGCATGCGGACAAGCACGGAGTCTAGCTTATCTGTGAACTCCGCTTGGAGGACGAACGCCGTGGGACCTGTGATGGCAGCGCCGTGCACGAACCATAGGAAGAGCGTGCGAAACAACCTGGCGTGGAGCGGCTGCCTCCGTACTTCTCCTGAGGATCTCTGTGCGGCTCGGGCTCCTTTGATGCGGTTCTTCAACTTGGTCCTAAGCATCCCGTCGAAGCTTAGCGTAGGTCCCAGGACACGGACTTCCCGACACACTGCTCTCTGGGCTCGTTTTTGTCGAACAAGCTCCTCGGGCGCTTCAAAGGACCCCTCCCCGTGCAAACTGAGGATGTGGTTGGTCTTGTCTGCGTTCAAGTAGTGGCCGTTCTTCTTGGTGTGTGTCTGCAATGCGTGCGTGGCGTGGTTCAGCTGCACGGTGATGTACCGTGCTCGCGGTGCGCACGCATGCATGTGTACTTTAGAGACGTCGCCAACGGATAGACCAACCCCGATGTTTGCTGTATCCTGTGAAACTGGGCATCGGCCCTTCAGCCATGTGTAGCTCGTGTCTTTGTCTATGAGCTCGTCATTTCACGCAGAAGCTGTCGGCGAGTATACATCGACAAAGTAGCCTGCGGCCAGCGAGTGGCCCATCGTGGTGCCGCTGTGAGGAGGGAAATCAGCGGCGCCGTCGTGGGCTTCTACATGAACTGTTGTTTGCTCGATTGCCTGCTGAAGTAGGTGCACGTTTTCTCGTCGAGCTGTGTGTTCGTGACGTGCTTCAAGGCTATCGCGGTGCGTGCATGCGAAGGCGTTCGAACCGTCGTAGGTGCTAATCGCGTGGCTCAGGTTTGCTTGCCTGCATCTCCATCCTGCTGCTGCTGAGCTCAACATGCACCCTTCTCGTCGTCGTCCCTGGAGTCCTCCGTGGGCAAAATCGGGTGGAGGGGGCCTTCGACTGTTGCCTGAGGCTGTCCAGAGCAGGACATGCCGAACGCGTCGAAACAGTGAAGCACCCTCTGGCCCTGCACCCCTAGCTTCTTGCTGTTTTCTGGCTCTGGGCAGAAGCCTGAGAGCGCATGGTACTGAGCGGCACTGAGCCCGCCGGGCGTGTCAGAGGAGCCAGCAGGTCGTCGCACCGCCTGCCGAAGTGCTCGGGGACACAGTTCCTACCGTGCTCATTCGCGCATCGAAGGATTGCGAAAAAACCTAGGATTGCAAAAAAACCTAGGGTTTTTTTGCAATCCTTTGCAATCCTTCGTCGGCCGATGCACACACACAGGGCCTCTGCGAGCACTCCCCACGCAGGGCCCGCTCGTCGCTCCGGGGCCCGTCGTAGGTAGCTCACCTGCCCAGCCCGATCGCGCCGAACGAGGTCGTGGAGATCTGCTCCACCGTACGCGTGGGGCAAGAAGGCGCGGTCGCTGATCCAGTCCTGCCGGACGATTCTGTCGCTCTGCACGCCGCCCTCCTGTGGTAGCCGTCCCAGTCCCTCTGTCCAGCGCTGCACCGTCATGCTTTGTCTCGGCGCAATTCGATAGTGCTTCGTGGGCCCACGGCCTGTGTTGGCAAGTGCCACCCTGAGCCGATATAGCTCTGCAAACCGGTGTCGTCGCCAAGCCTTGCCAATCTGTTCTGCCAATCTCTAGGTTTTTTCCGTCTTTTGTTGCTTCCGAATGCTCTGCAGGCGTTTCGATAACTGCTTTAGCTGCGATTGCATCTCGTCGATCCTGGCGGATCCGTTGCCATCGACAGATTGGCTGCCTGTGTGGTGGGCCTCTGCTCGGAGGTTCGAGCGTTCTGCTAGCAATTGGACTCGCTGCTGTCGCAATCCCTCGTAGTCCACGATGGCCTGCTCTTGTTTAGGAAACGTCTCCTGCATCGCCTCACGAATGTTACTTGCCAATCTGTCCCACCATTTTTGAACGTTCCCTTGGTCCCAGACTTGTCGCCATTCATGTTCGGGTATCCGTTGTGTCTTCTCTTCGGCTCGCTGATAAAAACTCTCATCTCTTGCAACCCTTGGAGTACGCCATCATCATTAGGTCACGGTTGGCGGCTGGCGTGAGCTGGGCCTGGTGCGCCTTGCTGATGTGGATGGTCGTGTAGGTGGGTGGATACGTGCAGCTGAAGTCGCCGCGCCAGGCCGAGAAGTGGATGGAGTTGTCGAATGCGGTCCTTCGTGGCGGCGGGCAACGCTATGTGATCTATCTTGCTCTGGTGCGCTCCTTTGTAGTACGTGGGCCCCGTTCGCCAGAATGTGTCCGCCATCCCGAGAAAGTTGCCCTCCAAGAAATCCCGCGCGATCTGGCTGGTGTGATTCTCGGGTGCGGGCTCCGCGGTGCCCACTGCGTCGGTCTCCCTGATGTGCTTGCGCCCTGTAACGCCCGTGCGGATGCCGAACGCGCAGTTGTAGTCCCCCAGCGCGATAGGCAAGCAGTTGTGTCCTGGCTTGTCGAGCTCCTGCTGCACCGACTCGAGAATGCTGTGGATGATTCTCTCGTGCGCGGCGACGGTGAGGCCTCTGGGCGGCAGGTCGATCGGGACGATCTCTACACTCGTGGTCCCCACCGGCAAGACTGCCATCACGTGCTCGTCCTGGGATGCCTCGCTGTGTGGGCGGGTAGGCTATGAGCTGCACCTTGCTGTGGACCCGTTGGCGCACCATGACCGCTATGCCGCACGAATGGTTGACGCCCACGGCTTATCCTCCAGCCGAGCTGTACGCATCGGTGGTTCGGCAGCCGGCACTGGGTGGCGTCGACGTCGCGAGCTGCCCTGCCTGTGCCGATAGCCACCTAGATGTCAGTGTTAGCCGTCTGCTGTGACATGTTCCCCCAGGCGGTTGAAGCCCGCCCACTGCACATTGTGATGTGCAGGTCTCATCTTCTGTACACACTCATGGCACGCACAAGAATTATCCCAGTGCGACCCTACCTAGGAGTTGGAGCCCCTAGGAAAGCAGCATTAGTAGTAACAGTGAAGCTAAAGCTAAGCCAAAGCTAAGCTAAAGCTAAGCTAAAGCTACGCTAAAGCTAAGCTAAAGCTAAGCTAAAGCTAAGCTAAAGCTAAGCTAAAGCTAAGCTAAAGCTAAGCTGAAGCTAAGCTGAAGCTAAGCTAAAGCTGAGCTAAAGCTGAGCTACAGTTAAGCTAAAGCTAAGCTAAAACTAAGCTAAATATAAGCTGAAGCTAAGCTAAAACTAAGCCAACGCTAAGCTAAATCTAAGCTAAAGTTAAGCTAAGTCTACGCTAAAGCTAAGTTAAAGCTAAGCTAAAGCTAAGCTGAAGCTAAGCTAAAGCTAAAGCTAAGCTAAAGCTAAAGCTAAGGCTAAGTTGAAGCTAAGCTAAAGCTAAGCTAAAGCTGAGCTAAAGCTTAGCTAAAGCTAAGCTACATCTAGGCTAAAGCTAAGCTACAGCTAAGCTGGAGCTAAGCTGAAGCTAAGCTAAAGCTAAGGTGCAGCTAAGCTAAAGCTAAGCTAACTCTAAGCTAAAACTAAGCTACAGCTAAGCTAAAGCTAAGCTAAAACTAAGCTAAAGCTAAGCTAAAGCTACGCTAAAGCTAAGCTGAAGCTAAGCTGAAGCTAAGCTGAAGCTAAGCTGAAGGTAAGCTAAAGCTAAGCTAAAGCTAAGCTGGAGCTAAGCTGGAGCTAAGCTAAAGCTAAGCTAAAGCTAAGCTAACGTTAAACTAAGGCTAAGTTAAAGCTAAGCTAAAGCTAAGCTAAAGCCAAGCTAAAACTAAGTTAAAGCTAAGCCAAAGCTAAGCTAAAGCTAAGCTAAAGCTAAAGCTAAAGCTAAAGCTATAGCTAAAGCTCCCAGGGGACTGGGGGAACCGCGGGGCGGGGACTGGGGGAACCGCCCGCGGCGTGGTGCACTGCCCGGCCCTTTTAAGCTAAGAGAGTAAGAACCTTCTAGGCAGAGCCTAGGTAGGGAACAAAGCTAAAGCTAAGCTAAAGCTAAGCTAACGCTAAGGTAAAGCTAAGCTCAAGCTAAGCTAAAGCTACGGTAGAGCTAAGCTAAAGCTAAGCTAACGCTAAGCTAAAGCTAAGCTAGCACTAAGCTGAAGCTAAGCTAAATCACAGCTAAAGCTGCGCTAAAGCTAAGCTAAAGCTAAGCTAAAACTAAGCTAAAGCTAAGCTAGAACCAAGCTAAAGCTAAAGCTAAAGCTAAAGCTCCCCAGGGGCTGGGGGAACCGCTCCCAGGGGGACTGGGGGAACCGCCCGGGGCGAGTTGCACTGCCCGGCCCCTTTAAGAAAGAGGGTAAGAACCCTCTATGCAGAGCCTAGGTAGGGGGAGGAGGAGGAGGAGGAGGAGGAGGAGGAGGAGGAGGAGGAGGAGGAGAAGGTAGGGAATCAACAGCAAGAAAAACGAGCGGGGTACGGTAACGGACTGCGGAGTGGGGTTTCTCGTCGCCGCCCGAGCGGCCCCGTTCCCACGAATCAGAGTCCGTGGTGATCGTGGTTGGGAGTGGGCCGCTCGCGGGTGCCTGGGCCGTGGCGGCGGCTGGAGGAGGAGGAGGAGGAGGAGGAGGAGGAGGAGGAGGAGGGGG
Source organism: Prorocentrum cordatum (assembly GCA_963575745.1). NCBI lineage: Eukaryota > Dinophyceae > Prorocentrales > Prorocentraceae > Prorocentrum > Prorocentrum cordatum. Next base: position 84,448 of record CAUYUJ010001027.1, read on the forward strand.
AGAAAGGGACGAGGAGAAGCAGGAGGATGTAGAGCCAGAGTGGATAATGGAGGAAGCGAGGGGGGTTGGAGGTGATGAGGGGGATCAGGAGCAACAGAGTGGAGGATTATCATGATGATGCGTAAGCAGGAGGAGGAAGAGGAGGAGGAAAAGGAGGACCAGTGTGAACCAAAGACGCGTCAACGATGCTGCAACAATCCCACCCTCCCAATTACATCTCCGAGGTCCCTACAAGATGTTGGCATCATTACGGGAGGTGCCCCCGTTCGAAGACCGCCGCGAATCTAAGAGTCTGTTGCGTCCTGACAACCCCAAGGCGTGCCAGAACACTGTTTGGGGGATTTCAGCGCCGCGAATCAACGTGACTGTCGCGCCCTGACTATCCTAAATCGTGCCAGGCACCATCCCTGGGACTTGAACCGTACGAATCCTTGGAGCTGCTGCAGACTGTTCCAACGAATGTGCGCGGCCCCGAGGCGAGAGCCACGTGTTCGAAAGGCGCCGCCCTCAATGCGTGAAACTTCTTCAGACTTCGGACGGATGTCGCGGCGCCAAGGCGAGAACCACAGTTGGAGAATCGGCCGCCCTCCATATTTGAAGCCGTCGCAGAACTTTGGGATGCGCCTGCGCATAGCTGCAGCGGGCGCCACGTTTTGAAAACGGGCCGACCTCCATCGCAAATCGAGTTCCAGGATCATAAGTGGTGAGGAAGTTTCGGGCGAAACGCCCAGCCTGCCCGAGCGACACGTCTGGGGTGCGACAGGGCGGGGTTTTCCCACATGGCACAGCATGTAGCGGAAGGGTGTTGTGGTGGAAGAGGAGGAGGTGGAGGAGGATGGTGGGGAGGAGGAGAAGGAGGAGGAGAAGGAGGATGAGGAGGAACAGCAGGCGAAGGAGAGCGAAGGTGGGCAACTCATTTTGGTTCCCACTGGTTTCCCATGGCCAGTGGATTCGGACTCCTTGGGGCCGGAGCGGCAGATGCAACCAGGGGTAAATGCGGCGAGGGCTGGTCATGGCTTCAGGCGTACCACATTGAGGGGGGCAGCCAGTCTTTATTGCCCCTAGCTGCAAGCAGCGTGCGACAGGATGACGAGGAGGAAGAGGAGGAGGGGCGTGGAGCAGGAGGAGGATGAGGAGGAGGACCAGTGTGAACCCAATGCGCATCAACGATGTTGCAGTAAACCCTCCCTTCAAACTTCTTCATCGGTCTCTACGGATGCTTTGTTTTCACTGCTGAGCCTGACCCATTGGAAGACAACCGTCTGAACATCTCCATTGTTTGTCAAAGCGCCGTTCTGGAGACTTCAAGGCCGAGAATCAACGCGTCTGTTGCGCGCTGACGGTCTTAAATCGTGCCAGAGCACCACTGTTGGGTCGTCAACGCCTCGAATCAACGTGATTGTTTCTTACTGGCAACAGAAAGTCGTGCCAGAGAACACCCTCCCTGGGATTTCAAACTTACGAACACTTGAAGCGACTGCAAAGTGTTCTGACGAATGTGCGCGGCGACACAGCGAGAACCAAACGCCTAAAACAGAGCCGATACCCATCTTTGACAGACGAAAGCGCGCGGCGCTAAGGCGAGATCACATGTTGAAGACGGCCCGCTTTCCATCCTTGCAACTGTCGTAGAGTTCCACGACTTACATGTGATGGCTACATTTTGAAAACGAGCCGCCCTCCCTCTTTGAAGCCCTTGCAGTTGTTTAGCACGGATCTGCGTGGTGCTACGGTGAGAGCCACATTTAGAAAAGGGTCCTTTTGAGACGAATGTGCGTGTCGCTAGGGGGAGAACCACATTTTGAAGACGACCTGTTGCACATTCTGGGCTACAGGATCATCAACAGTGAGGAAGTCTCAGGCGAAGCGCCTGGCTCGCCCTACCGACGCGCCTGTGGGTGTGACAGGGAAGACCTTCTGATATAAGGGCAAAAAGGACGGAGGAAGAGAAGGAGGAGGAGGAGGAGGTGAAGGAGGAGAAGGACGGGGTGGAGGAGGAGGAGGAGTGAGAATGGTTCTCCCGTTCGTTCCGCCACCGCCTCGCCCGTTTCCCCCTCCCCAGCGTGCCTGCGGAGGCGGACGCCCAGAGGTGCGCGCAGCTCGTTTTCAACCTGGTTGTCAACGCCCTCCAGGCGACGCACACAGGCCTCCTGGCCCCGACCCCTCCACCTCCCCCAACGCCTCGCCTCTATGGGGTTTCAGGGGAGTAGCACCTACCCTGGAGAGCTTTCGTTGCCACGGCTGTACAATACTCGGAGTTTTTTCTACGACGAACCCTCGATGTTACAGCACTCGAAGGATGAATGGATCCCCTCGGAGGCGTCAGCGTGGGCGAGAAATTTTGTGCCACTGAGAATCGACAAACTTTGCAGCGACTCTGGCCAATCGCTGCAGCGAGTGCTGAAATCCCTTCACTGACCTGGCACACACCACAACTCCAGGCAAACAAGTCAATCCCAGAATCAAGCCGTAGATAGACCGATGAAGCATTCGAGGATGACCGGGTTGGAGAGGTTCACGCAGTGCCCAGCTGTGAATGCGAGAATCAACTGGGAATCCGTACCTCTCCATATGACTTCTGAATGGCCCAAAGAAAGAAGCAAAAGACGCCGGCGCCTTCCCCCATGACACCTTGTAGAGAAGACCAAGCATGGCGATGTCGCGCCGCCTAACCAGTGGGCCCGAATTGTGTTGAAGTAGTGCTTGTTTTGGTGTCAAGCCCACGCCTTCTAGGAAGGTGTCTTGCAATCCGTCGAGATCGCGAAGGGTTCCTTCAGCAGCGTGGTATACAGCCAGAGTGATCCCATCAACGTACGATAACAAGTGACACTTACGCAAACGCTTCAATTCTCGGCGGCGAGCGAGGGGGGGGCAGAGAGAAGGAGAAGGTTTTCTCAGAAGGTTCGGAAGCCCCCCAGCCTTCTGAGAAGTTTTCTAAGCCTTCCCCGAAGACACAAACAACGTCTCAGAAGGTGCGATGGCTGCTGAGAAGTCTCGCCGCCTTCTGAGAAAGCCTTCTCCTTCTCCTTTCCCCCCTCGCTCGCCACCGAAACTCAGCAGTCGAGTAAAACTGCGTTGTCCGAAGTAGCGCCTGGAACCTCCAAGCGCCCGCAGCAACGAAGAGAAGCACAGCTTGATACGTTGACAATCTGGTGTCGCAGAGTACCCTGAGCAGCTTGAAAGAAGCGCCGTCCGGCGAGACGGCGTCCAGAATGTGGAGGCTCTCCTTGCCCGGCTCGAAGATGACCTGGTTAGCGGCTCCCCACCTGTCGAGAGCAGCTTGGCATTCCGCAGAACCGCCGTTGATGCCGCAATTGACACACGCACCAGGATCTATTCGCCAGCAATTGAGGTACTTTGCGACAGCGGTATCCACAAAGCCGACGGCATTGATTGCTGTGTGGGCATCTGAACAACATGTGCTCCCCAAAGGGGAGGACCAGGCACTGTCCTCTGATTCAGAGACAGGAAAGACCTTCAAATTCACTGAATCGCCTCCCAAAGGGAATGACAGGGCTGCAAGCGGAAGACTGTATGTGCCAACCTGGAAAAACTTCCCACGCCAGGCTATTCGCCTGCGTGGCAGTGCGGGGCGCCGCGGCTCTTATTCGGACACCGGGACAGGCCGACAAAGAAACGCGGGCCAGGCAAGGGGCAGAAACGAGCAAGAGAGCGAGGAGCCGAGGAGCGAGAAGGGGAGGGGGAGAGGGAGGGAGGACGACAGGAAAGGACAGACCGGGCCGACAGACGGACGGACAGGGGACGGGGGGACAGGGATAGGGGAGCCAAGCGGAAGGGAAAGGGAGAGCACACACCACACAAGGGCAAGGAAGCACAAGGGCGAGGGAGGACACGGAGAGAGAGGGGGAGGGGAGAGGAGGGAAGAAGGAGGAGCCAGGGGCCGGGGCCAAGGCAAAGAAGAAGGAAAGCGGGCCGAAAAGCACACCGGTGCGTCAGCGCATCACGAAAATTGCCGGCTTCCCTCTCGACGGGAGAGAAGCTCCACAGAGCAGCCAGGCCTGGAGGGAGAAGGAGGAGGAAGGAGGAGGCAGGGGAGTGGCCTACAATGAGCCCTCATCTTCCTCTGCCAGAACGTCCCTGGCCGCTTCGACTGCTCCTGAGGCAGGGGCCTCCTCCACCTGCCGCCGGAGGATGGCGCGGGCGGACGCCCTCCGGATGGCCACCGACAGCTGCTGGAAAAGGCGCGTCGCCCCGGAACCCGGCTCCTCGCCCAGGCGCGCGTCGCTGGCCCTCGCCAGGAGACGGAGCGTCGCAGCCCCCGTCGGGCCCCAGCCACCCGTTGGCTCTGCGACCAAGGGGATGAAGAGCAAGCCCTGTTGTCTGCAGAGAGCCTCTGTGTCGAGGTGGGTGCGCTTGACCACCTCGTACGCCTCGGCGGCGCTTCCAACCCCTTGGAAAGCCATGCCCCGGGCAGCCTTCCGATGCGGTGACGAGACCGCAAAGTCGAAAGCGGCAGGCGCGCCTAGGTGCCAGCTCGGGATGTACACGTCGGCGGGGCGGCGCCCGAAGGCGCGGTCGTCGCCCGGGCGCGGCGGCAGGAGCCCCGGCCTCTCCAGCTCCGGGTTGCAGCCGGCAGCGGCGGCGAATCGCCCGACCAAGTTGCGCGCGGCGTTGTGCCGGCAAACCCGGTCCCCCGCGCCCGCGCAGAGGCCCGCGTGTCGCCCGTGCCGGTCGCAAGGCTCGTCGCAACAGGGGCAGAAGTGGTCCGCGTCGTAGACCGGCAGCAGAAGCCGGCTCCTCAGTTCGGTGAGGAACTCTTCCGGCTCGACAAGCAGCCCCAGCTTCTCGTTGGGCGCCACTTCCAGGAAACCCGACGCGCCGGGGAGCAGCTCGGACTGGATGTCCGCGCGGTCGGCTGCCCCGAGGTTCTCCAGAAAGTGTCGGTGCCAGTAGTTGTCGAGCGCGGCGGAGAGGTCCTTCTGCTTGGCCGTCTCGAGAGCGCCCGGGCGCAGGCCGGCGGACTGCGGGAGCTGCGCGTTGTGCGCAGAGAGAGCAGCTCCAGCCCGCGTGCCCGCATCCTCCGGTGCCCAGCTGTACGCCGGGTCCAGCTCCGAGCACAGGCGCCGCGTGGCGCCGAGGCTCGCCAGGTAGGCGCCCGCCGCGTGCGCTTCCAGCCGCCGCAAGCCCAGGCCGGCGTACGCCAGACCCCTGGAGGCCTGGTGCCATTGGGCGTCTGTCAGGTCCGCGGCCAGTAAGCCCCCCAGGGCAGCCCGCTGCGCGGCGTCGAAACTTCGGAGGGCGCCAGCCTGCAGTTCCGGCGGCGCGGTGCGCGCGCAGTAGACCAGTTTGCCAAAGCTCGCGCAGTGCCGGAGAAGAAGGAGGGCAACCTGCGGGTGCAGGGTCTCCAGCGCCGCCAAGGTCGGCCCCACCTTAGTAGCCCGTCGCTCAGTGAAGGCCTCGGTGAAGACCTGGTCCCCGATCGGCGCGCCGAGGAGCCGAAAACCGCCTCGCTGGACAACTCGGTCGGCGCCGGTGTCGGGATCCGTCAGCAGAGGCGCGGGGAAAAGTCGATCCAGGCCCTCCGGCTTCTGCCCTCCAGGCACCACGAGCTCGCACTTGCCCAAGTTGAGTGCAAGCCCCGGCGCTGGGCAGCGCACTTGCAGGGTAGCGAGCGCTCGCGCCACGGCCTCTGCTGTGCCTGCCAGGAAGCCGTCGTCCAAGTAGAAAGCTTTCAGGTCCAGCTCCCGGTCCCTTGCCAATTCCTCCAACACTGGGTGCACGGCCAGAGAGAAGAACAGGGGGCCCAATGGGTCGCCCTGCTGGATGCCAGCTTGGGAGGACAACGCGTGCGCGCCGAAACGCAGGTGCGAGTGTTCCGCGTACGTCCAGCGCGCCCACCGCTCCAGCTCGGGGAAGCGGTCGCCGACGGCTCGCAGCACCTCGCCGCGCCGCAACGTGTTGAAGGCGCTCGCGAAATCCAGCTTGAGTAGGACCTTGTTGCCCGGAGTGCTGTTGCGTTCACACCACTGGCGCACGGCGTGCACGGTTGCCTCTGCACCCAGCGGGCTGCAGCAGCCTGTCTGCAGCGGCCAGAGCGTCTGCCGGGCCCTGCTCTTCACATGTTCGCACAGGACCTTGCTCGTGAGGCGGCGGAGCACCTCACCGACTGCGATTGGCCGGACACCGCCGTCCTCCTTTTCCAGCGCCACCAAGCTGGCCCCAGCAAAATGCGGCGCCAGCTGTTGGGGCGCTTCTCCATTCGCCAGCAGGTGTCCAACGGCAGCGAGCTGCTCGCAAACTGTCGCACGAGTGGCGGGTGTGAGAGCGTCCAGCAGGCGTTGGGCTCGAAGTCCAGAAGGGCCTGGGGCGGTGCCTTTTGGGAAAGCGCGCAAGGCCTTGAGCACGGCGTTGGGCGCGAGCTCTGGCGCGGCCAGGAGCGAGTCCAGGTGCCCGAGCGGCTCGGCAGGCGCCCTCGGGTGCAGTCGTTCGAGGGCCAGCACCGTCTCCCTTGTCTGTTCGGCCAGACCTTGGGCCGTCAGGGCCGCGCACCCTTTGGCCAGAAGGCCCTCTGCGGCGTAGGCCGTGGCGCGCGCTGCCCGTAGTTGGGCCGTGGGCGGGCCGGCTGGCCGACGACGTCGGCCAGGCTGCGCGTCGCACGCCTCCTGCCAGAGCGACTGTCGCTCGCCCGCCTCCCAGCGCGCGAGTCGTTTCAACGTGAACGCCGCGAGGGCCGATTCGTGGTCGCGGCCAGTGCGCGGGGGCACGCTGAGGATAGTTTTGGCCAACATCTGCAAGTCCGTCCAAGCAGCCACCGAGTTGTGCGCCACCACACCCGCAAGGCAGCGAGTGAGCGCGCGGGACCAGGCGGCCCGGGCACGCTTGGGGACGTACCGGAGGGTAGGCACGCTCGCGGCGTGGACGCTCGCCAGGGACGGGCGGCCCTCCCCAACCCCTCTGCCGGCGGCCGCGTGGACTGGCTGCGGCGCGGCGGCCACCCAGAGGGCTGCGCGGTCCGCTGGGCGGCACGCGGGGTGCACTCCCCGATTGGCCCCCACGCTGAGGCCGCAGACTCGGCATCGAGCGCGGCCGTGCCGGCGAAGCCACTCGGGATCCACCTGGCCGGCGAGCTGCCCGCTGAGGTGCGCGTCCAAGTGGCGATGGAGGCCTTGAGCGTTGGCCCAACCCTGGTGCCTGGCCTGGTCGGCGCACGGGCTGCCGGCCACAGGGCAATGCCAACGCGTCGGCGGCAGGTGTGGCGGCACGGCCGGCATCGCCTCGTCGAAGTCCAACCTGCGGACCCCCCGGCGCAAGTCGTCAACTTCCATCTTTGGCTGTTGGCCAGGTCCTCCCAGAGGGACCGAGCCCGCCCTGTCGGCAGCGGCAGCTGGACCCTCTTGAGCTCCACGACGGCCAATGGGGGGTGAGGACGCGCCGCGCTCCCGGCTAAGGCTCCTCTGCCGCGCCTGTCGCTCACCGCCCAGTGGCGTGCCTGGCAATGGGGGGTCTTCCCCTGGGTATCCCAATGTAGAATCGAAATCCTTGCCCCGCCAGGTGGCGGCCAGCGCCGCCGGTGCGGAGTCGCCGGCCATCAGCAAGCGAGAGAATGTGGCCCATGCGTCCGTTGAGTATGCAATCAAACCAAAATGCCCGCCTGCCAGAAGCAGCCGGGGCTTCATGACGACCGAGGCCGTGAGCTCGCCGGAGACAGCCAGCCCCAAGCATGCCCCCAGAAGAGCAGCCACCAGCATCCAGCCGCCGAGCCGTAGGCCTGCCCAGAGGTGCGCGCTCCGAGCCGCACGGGGCCGAGGCAGCTGGGCGACAGCGGGTGCCGGGCTCCTCTCTGCCCAGCCGCGGTAGAGCGCCTCGTGCACGGAGCGCTCGTCCCACGAGATCGCCGCGGCTGACCCGTGCCGAAAGCCTGGCGATGCGGAGAGGAACCCGCGGTGCTCGAAGATGAAGGTCTCGAGGTAGAAGTTCCGCCGGCCCGGCGTCTGCGTCCTCGGCCAGTCGTCCGGCCGGAAGCGGGCGTGCGTGAGCCGCAGGAACGCGCGCCTCTCCTCGGCCGCGAGGCGGCACTGGAGTCGCCGAGCCCCCAGTGCTCCTTCCCGGCTGCGCGGAGGCCGTCCTGCGGCGGGCTGGAGCGGGCACGCCTTGCACCATCCCCACGGCTGGCCGCGGGCCGCTGAGATGCAGCCGGCGATGACTCCCAAGCATCGCAGCAGCTGCCTCAGACCTCCCATGATGGTGCGAGGGGTGCCGAGGAGGGGAGGGGGAGGAGGGGCGCAGGGGGGGACCCCGCGCGCGGGCCGCTGGGCCGCGCGCGGGCCGCCAGGCCGCGCGCGGGCCGCTGGGCCGCTGATACACTCGGATGTGAAACTCAAGATCCATCGCAAACGTACCACCCACGCAGACTTTGGCAACCCCGGCGTCCAACCAAGACTTGATGTCTCTGCAAGAGGACTTCGCATACCCCGCGAGTCTGTGACTTCTCTGGCAACCGTCCGGCGTCCACGCGGTCGAAAGCAGCAGACACGTCCAGGCAGTGCATAGCAGCGCGCCGGCCAGCATCCAGGGCCCAGGAGAGTTTCGCCTACACGTAAGAGTGACCTTTTAAAACAGGGCTAGGATCGGGATAAATCGCTCCAGAGCGTTCCGGAGCGCTCTCAGAGCGTTCTGGAACGCTCTGGAGCGGCCGCGGCGCCCAATACATCCTCCAAACCCGCCGATTCTCAGAGATTTCGAGTTATCCCGATCCGATTTTGTCCCGATCTTCGCGTCGTTTTAAGACCTCTCGGCTACACGCAAGAGTGACCATAGGCAAGAGCGACCTTTCGCGCGCGGATGAAGGGGGGGCGCGCTGCGCGGCTCAACGGGGGACGCGGGGCGGCCAGGTCCCTTTGGGTGTCCTTTGGGTGTCCTCGCTGCGAGAAGCGCACGACGTCGGTGGTATGGGTCCGAGGCTCGAGGGTTCTAGGCGGCTATCCCAAAGGCGACCTGGGCCTTCCTATGCGGCGCAAGTCCGAGAGAGGTCGCACACGCCGACAGCCAGGAGGGCGCATGTGGCCTTCTTGTCTGCACGGCTGTGAGCTGGGCCCCCCAGATGGGGTCCGAGCAGATGGGGTCGGAGGATCGCGCCGCATCGCCAATGCGGCTCGCTGCGGAGCCCGATGTTCTCCACGCCGATGGCGCCGAAGCCCCGCCGATGCACCACCAATGCACAGCCGATATTATCGTCGATGCATTGGCGATATGATCGGCGATGCATTGGCGATGCAGCGCTATAGACCGACTCCATCTACAGTCGGGTCGCTGAATAAGGACCCATCTCGTGGGGGAGGGGCTCAGTGCTCCTTGATGGCTTTGTCATTGTTGTTCTCTGGTTTTCCGCAGGTGCTCCATGGACAATCGACGAACAGTAATGGGTTTCGCTCCTTGTTTAAAGTTCTTGTTACAGCGTTTTGAGTATACAGACAACCCGCATAGTAAGGATGGACAACCTTCTCAAGGGCACCCTTGCATCCATGCCTCCTCGGTCCATCCTTCGACGCTTTCGCTGGCCGCGCCCCACTCGCAAAGCTTCGAAATGGGCGTCCAAGGCCCTTGCATCCTTATCGCGCATCCTTACTATACTGGTTGACTGTACTCGGGCCCAATTTTGGGAGGCCTCTACAGTAGGATCTCGCTCCGCCGCACTCGGGGGGCACGGAACAAAAAGCCTTTGGCAAGTCCCCCCCGCCCTTCGCCCCTCGTCCGCGAGACTCTTGGATCGAGGGTCAAGTTTCTTGAGGACGGTTTCCGCCCTTCTCGACTGGACTCGCTTTCCAGACCTCCAACGCCTTGGGGCACTCAGGGCGGACCTTGGTTCGCCGATTTCATCGTCTGGGGGCCGGCTCCCCCGCCACGCAGGACAACAGATGTCAGGTCAGGCCTGCGTGCCCGCGAAGGGCGGGCCATTTTGGGCGCAGGCGGGGAACAGTTACAATTACACCGCCTGCGTGCCAGCTCCAGCGGGAGCCGTCTCGCGAATCTCTAGGAGTGCACCGGAAAATCTGAAAGGAGCCTAACAGTCGGCCACACACAGACGCAAACACCGGTCAGGTGAAGCGGAAAAGAAGAAGAGCTTCTGAGTTTCGGCCATTTTCTCGCGTGTCGCGAAGGCAGCGGCGGGTGAAAGTAGGAGCTCAGCGGGCAGGGCAACAACATTACATGTGTAAACATATACATACATACATACATACGTACATACATACATACATACATACATACATGCATACATACATACATACATACATATATAAATAATAAAGTATGTATCTGTGTATTTAGATATATAGGTGTATATTTAATGTGTATATTTATTTAGGTCTATATGTTATGTGTATATCAACATATGTTTATATATATGGGTGTATATATATATATATATATATATAAGCGGCCGTTGGAACAGGGGCCGAGAGGTCCAGGGGACAATGCCTCGAGCGGATCCAGCCGCCAGATGCGTGGGCCCCGCCCCTTCAGTGGCTTCCCGAGGTGCGGGCACGCAGGCGCGAGGGCCCGGGCGGGGTCGACCTGGACTGTGCTCGGGCGACCTCGTGGGCCGTCTTCGTTTCGGCCTCGCCCTTCGCAGCGAGGGCGGATTGAGGACAAATGGAGGGAAACGAAAAGAACACGCTATGTTTTGATTCGCGGGTCGAGGGCGAGCCTCTTCTGGTCGAAGCGAAGCGGGCCGCGCACAGCTTCAATTAACACAGAGGGGGGGACAGAAGGAGAGGCCTCACGTCAAGGCCAAGAGAGGGCAACGCCCAGGAATCAGGCGGTGCCGAAGACGAGGCGCTTGCAAAGGAACGCCTTTTACAGGAGCCTGGCGGCGAAGTACCAAAACGAGAAGACCACGAAAACGCAAAACACTGTTTGGGTCGATCTCTGGCGAGACCGGAGGCTCGAGGGTCGGGGCTCCTGGTGCTCTTGGTGCTCTTGGTGCTCTGTGGGCCTCGGGGGACCTTCGGGGGTCACCCCAACGGCCGCCGGCGCCGCGCAGAACTCACTTGGGGTCCCCCGCCAGGCCACTTCGGGCAATGGCGCAATCGAGATGCGAACCGGGATTAGAAGAAGCTGCAGCGTGAGGTAGAGGTGGAGGAAGGGGGATGACAAGCTAGGTTGGCTCGCTTCATATCTGTCGTCGTACCCCTCCCTCCCAACCCTTACCATCGCGCAGATCTCCTCTTCATGCGCACAGTATGAGGTCGAGCAAGGCAATGATCCCGAGAGGGTTTACGATGCATGGTAAAGCACGGCGTAGCATGGTGTAGAAGAGCGCGGCAGAGCAGAGCATGCCATATCATGGCTTGGCATTGCGTGGTGCTTCATTGCATCACAAACCGTAACACATTGCAAAGGATGGCATCGCACAGCGGAGCACAACGCAACATCGCATTGCATGCCATGTCATGGCAGCTGATGCCTTGGAGGGTAACTGGCCCGCGTACGAAAGGAGAAGGCCTGTTCGGAATCCTGGCTCCATGTCCTGCGCAACCGTGCCTGTCCGATGTGGGCGCTTTCGAATGCCAAGTGCCGTCTGGTAGGGGTACTGTATTAGTGTAAGGCCCCCCTGCTTTCGACACGCTGCCTTGCGATCCCCGAGCCCCCTTCCAAGCCTCCCTGGGTTCCCCGGGCAGCTCTGCACGAGGCGTGGCGGATGACTCGAAGCCTTCCGGAAACTCCATGGAGCGCGCAGAAATTGCCGACGGCGACAACGACGCAGACGATGGCGGCGGCGGCGGGGAAAGCTGCGGCGGGCGAGGGCGGATGTCAGGGAATAGTACGGCGGGCCCACGAGTTGCACATCAGGCACAACTGAACGAAAGTTAGAACCTGGAGGAACGTAGACATGGAGAGGGAGAGGAAAAACAAAAAGTCACAAGAGAACATTGGGCCCGATGGTCTGCCAGGCTCGATGGCCTGGCTTCATTGAACAATCGGCTCCCACTGGGCCTCTGGACCCCGCACGGGGTCCAGTCGGATCGGCGTCTTCCCGCCGGATCGTTTCTCGAGGTCCCCGGGGGCCCGTCGGCAACACGCGGACGCGAGAGAAAAATCGACGACGAAGAGGACGACCACGCAGCGACGACGGCGACGACGGCGACGACGACGACGACGACAGCGATCGAGCCCAGAGCGTAGCATGCCATAGCATTGCAGAGCGTAGCATGTCATAGCATGGCGTGGAAGATCACTGCAGAGCGTAGCATGTCATAGCATGGCCTGGCACTGCGTAGTGAAATACTGCATCACCGGAAACATGTTGTAGATTTTTGGCCCAATTTGGAATGACTGGAAACGCCTGCGCTGCAGCGGCAGCACGATTTGGAACGACCGCAGGCGCACGACTCGGAACGAGCGGGAGCGCGGAAGTGAGGACGCGCAGCCTGACATAACATGGTTTGGCGACGCCCCAAAGGGGGGGGGGGCTTCTGCGGCCCAGAAAACCAACGAATCGGCACCGAATGTGCAATCACTTTCGACTGTGTTTTTTTCGGGGGGGGGGCATTTTTTTAGATTTGGGGGCCCATTTAGAATACCGAAAACCATGCCGTGGCATGGCGCTGGAAATCATGACGCCAGCGATGCAGCGGGGGCACGATTCGGAACGAGCGATAGCGCAGAATTGAGGCCAGCGATGCAGCGGGAGCACGATTTGGAGGACGCGTAGCCTGACATAGCCTGGCGTGGCGACGCCCCGAAGTGGGGGCTCTTGCGACCCAGAGATCAACAGATCGACACCGAATGTGTAATCAAGTCCGAATTTTGTTTCGGGAAACAACTTTTGAGATTTTGGGGCCAATTTGGAAGGACCGAAAAGCATGCCGTGGCATGGGGCTGGAAACAATGACGCCAGCGCTGCAGCGGGAGCACGATTCGGAACGAGCGGAAACGCGGAAATAAGGCCAGCGCTTCAGCGGGAGCACGATTGGGAACGAGCGGTAAACCGAAAATGAAGCCAGCGGTTCAGAGAGAGCAGCATTTTGACAAAACAACCAACCGAAAACCCGTCTCTCGGGAATCCTGTGTGTATTTAACTAGTGCGCGGAGGGGGTCCGAATACTTCCCGGACGTCACCCGGGGTGAGAGGAGAGTTTGTGTATTTGTGGATGTTTGGGGGGAGGACGGGGAAGAGGGGGATGGTGAAGGAGGGGCACGATCACCCGACTCGAGGGGGATGAGGAGGCCTACAGTCGGGGCCCTGAAGAAGGAACCCTTTTCGTTGGGGAGGGGCTCCGTGTTCCTTCAGTGTTTCGCAGCTTGCCTTGGATTGTCCTTAGGTTTCGCTAGGAAATCGAAGTTTCACTCATGGAAAATAGGGGCCTCGTTCCCGATTTAGGGTTCCTTAGGTCAACGCCCCGACTGTAGGGGGGAGGACGCCGTCCGGCGCGTGGGCGGGAAAACAGGCTCAGCACAGCCTGTACTGTAAGGGAGAGGAGGAAGAGGAGGAAGAGGAGGAGGTGGAAGAGGAGGAAGAGGAGGAGGAGGAGGAGGAGGAGGAAGAGGAGGCCCAGGGGGGGGAGGACGGGAAAAAAAAACAGGGACCGGAGGCCACGTCCGGGTGTCCGCGGTCAGCGACGACAGCTCCGAGACGCTCACGCTCCTCGTGGAGGACGCGTTCGCCGGGGCTTCGACTGCCGACCCCCGCCCGCGTTTTGCGTCTGCTCCTGCCTTCACTGTTCGTGCCGATGTTCGTTCCGCCCCTCCGCTGCCCTCCTCTCCTCGCCTGCTCTGTCCCCTGAGATCCGACGCTCCAAAAAAATTGGAGCGGGCAGTTTTTGCCAGTTTTCGGCCTCCGGGGGCCCTCGCCGGGCCTCGGGAGCGTCAAAAAACGACTCAGGACGAAAAACCAGTCCTAGGGAAGTGGTCCAGACCTCCTGGGTCCGCGCACCAAAAAAATTGGAGCAGCCGGATGTCTGGGTTCCTTCCTCCGCTCCGCTTCTCTCCGCTCCTGTCCTGCCCCCTCCCCCTCTCTCTGGTGGTGGTGGTGAAGAAGATGGAGGTGTTCATCACCATCAACGTCATCATCATGGCACCCCCTCCTCGGCGCCCTGCCTCCTCCACCTTTCGGCACACGCCGAGGACACCGGCACGGGCATCCCGCGGGGCAAGATCGACAGCCTGCCTGGGCCCCGGGCTGGCCCCCGATCCACCGGCCTGCCGTCCCGGCTCGTCGTCGTCGTTGCCGTCGTCGTCCTCCTCCTCGTCCCTCGTCTCTTGAGGTTCGAAGTCCGAGGATCGAGGGTCGAGGATCGAGGATCGTCGTCTTGAGGACGACGATCCTCGAGGGAGGAGGACGAGTCGTCCTCCTCCCTCGAGGATCGAGGGTCGAAGATCGAACTGTCGAGGCTTATGGGCGTTTTGTTCCTCGACTTTGGGCTCGCGGAGAGATCCAGTGGGGAACTCCAGGGGCCCTCTGGGACCCTTGGGGATTCCTGGTGAGGCCCGCAGAGGTCTCCGTTGGAATGTCGCCGTCGGGGTCGTCATCGTTGTCGTTCTTGCTTCCGTTCTCCAATGTTCTCGCTCTCGTCGTCCTCGTCCTCGTCATTGTCCTCGTCGTCGTGGTCGTCGTCGCAGGAGGAGGAGAAGGAACAGCAGCGGGAAGAGCATGCAGTTGCAGAGGAGAAGGAGGAGGCGAAGGCAGGGAGAATAGGGCAGGGAGGAGGAGGAGGAGGAGGAGGAGGAGGAGGAGGAGGAGGAGGAGGAGTGAGCATGAAGTGGAGCGGGGACGAGGGCGAGGAGGAGCAGGAACAGGGCCGGGAAGAGGCTGAGGAGGAGAAGGCGTCTGGGGAGGAGGGGGGGAGGGAGGATGTTGTGGACGAGGAGGAGGAGGAGGAGGAGGAGGAGGAGGAGGAGGAGGAGGAGGAGGAGGAGGAGTAGGACCAGTGTAAACCCAAGACTCAGCAACGATACTGCAATAATTCCTCCCTCCAAGTTCCTTCTTCATAGACCCCTTACAACGATTCATTCGACCTGCAGGAAGTTCCCTGTTGCAAGACAACCGTTTCAAACTCCTGAACTGGTCAGGAAGGCCGTTCCTATGGTTCAACGCCGCGAATCACCGCTACTGCTGCGTCTTGGTGATCTTGGATCGTGCCAGAAGACAATTATTGGGATTTCAACACCACGACTCAACGTAACTGTTACGCCCTGACAACCCGACATCGTGCCGCAACACATTTATTGGTACGTTAACTATGAGTATATTTGAAGCTGTTCTAAGCTCTTGAAGCGAAAGAGCGCGGCGCCAAAGTGAGAGTCGCATGTTGAAAGGCACTTCCATGCGTGAAATGTTCGCACGTTTTGAAACAAGGATTCGCGGCGCTAGCGCGAGAGCCGCATTTTGAAAGCGACCCTCCCTCCATCATTGAAACTGCTGCAGAGTTTCAAATGAAATGTGCGCGGCGCAAAGGCGAGAGCCACACTGTGAACACCACCCGCCCTCCACCCGTGCAGCGCATGCACATCCTTGAGACGGATGTGCACGGCGCGAAGGAGAGAGCCACATGTTGAAAACCACCCGCCGCTCACCCGTGCAATTGTTACAACTTCTGAGCGTCATGGCCATCCTTGGTCTGGAAGTCTCAGGCGCAACGGCCAGTCCGCCCTTTTGTCTCGGCCTCGGGGTGCGACAGGGAGGAATTCTTGATCAGGAGAAGACTGGGGTGTGCAAGACGAACAAGATGGGGAGGAGGAAGAGGAGGGAGGAGGAGGAGGAGGAGGAGGAGGAAGAGGAGGAGGAGGAGGAGGAGGGAGAGGAGGAGGAGGAGGAGGAGAGGCGGAGGAGGAGAGAAGAGGAGGAGGCAGGAGAGGAGGAGGACAGGGAGGAGAAGGGAGGAGGAGAATGAAGAGGAGGAGGAGGAGGAGGAGGAGGAGGAGGAAGAGGAGGAGAAGGAGGAGGATCAGGAGGGATAATTCTGGTGACCCGCCGATCGTCGGGAGGCAGCGCGGCAAGTCCTGGCCTCGGTCCGCGGGGCCATCCGTGCACCGTGGATGGAGCAGGGAGGAGGGAGCGTGGGAGAATGTGGAGCATGGAGGAGAGATGGGGTGAGGAGGAGGAGGAGGAGGAGGAGGAGGAGGAGGAGGAGGAGGAGGAGGAGCAGGAGGTAAGAGGAGGGATCAGGGAGCAGTGAGGGATGGAGGAGGTGGGCCCCGTTCCTTCTGTTACCTCTTCCTCCCCTTCCTGGCCTCCCCCCTAGTTCCGACTCCCCGACTCTATCTCCCCGAACCGGAGCAGGCTGGTGGGGTTGGGGTGGGGGAAACAGGAGGGGGATGGGGGTGGGGAGGAGGAGGAGGAGAGGAGGAGAGAGGAGGGAGAGGAGGAGAGAGAAGAAGAGGAGGAGGAGGAGGAGAGGAGGAGGAGGAGGAGTGAGGCGGAAGAGGAGAAGGTGGAGGCGGACGGAGGAGGAGAATAGAGGAAGGAGGAAGGAATACGAGGAGGAGGAGGAGAGGAAGGAGGGAGGAGAGGAAGAGGGGTGACGAGGAAAACGAATAAAACTAAGTTCAAGAGAGGAGGAGAAGGAATAGGAGGACAAGGCTGAGGAGGAGGAGAGGAAGGAGAGGCGAAGAAAAGATGATGAAGATGATGATGATGAAGATGATGATGATGATGATGGAAGATGATGATATGATGATGATACGATGATGATGATGATGATGATGAATGATTGATGAATGATGATGATGAAGATGAGATGATGATATGATGATGATGATGATATGATGAGGAGAGGAGGAGTGAGGGAGGAGGAGGCGGAGGAGGAGGAGGAGGACGAGGAATACGAAGAAGGGAGAGGACGGGTGGAGGAGGAGGAGGCAGGAAGGAGGAGAGGAGGAGGAAGGAGGAGGAGAGGTCTCGGTCGGTCGGCTAGCCGCCCAGTCGGCAGCCGTGCCACCCTCAATGATCCCACCGGCCCTCGGCTCGGTGGCGCGCCCGAGTGAAGTGCGATGGCGGGTCACGGAGGCTCCTCCCCCTCCTCCTCCTCCACCTCCTCCGCCTCCACCCTCTTGGCTCCCTCCCTCCTCCTCCTCCTCCTCCTCCTCCTCCCTCCTCCTCCTCCTCCTCCTCCACCTCCACCTCCTCCCCCCCCTCCACCTCCTCCTCCTCCTCCTCCTCCTCCTCCCTCCTCCTCCTCCTCCTCCACCTCCTCCTCCTCCTCCTCCTCCTCCTCCTCATGCCTCCTCGCTCAGCAGGCATCCGGCCTCCGGCTCCCGAGAAGGGTCGCGGATTGGCGCACCGAGGGGGGGGGTAAGTGATGGAGAGCGCATCCGGGTGTGAAGCACGTGTAGAGCGCGCCCGGGTGTGGGAGGCGCGCGTCCGAGCACAGCGGCGCAGGCACCGTGGAGGATGAGGCACAGGGTGAAGCACAGGAGCGCGAGGAGGCCTGCCCCCTCTCACTTCCCCCCTTCCCTTTCGGCGCGCCGCCGGTCCATCGTCTTGAGAGAATCGAGGCGCTGGATGTCAATCTCCCTGCGGAAACCGAGGTTCTCCGACCTCCAACCTGGTAGGATTCCTCGACCCCGTTTTGATGTCGTTTTCATGTGCGGCCTGCAGGGGCGCCCTGGGGCCATCTGGAACGATTCATGGGCAGGCAGCCGGTCCTCGGGACAGGGTGTAGAGGGGGGTCGTGTGCCGAGCGGGTAGCGCTTTTCGGACGTCTCAGTCCCCAGACTTCCGACGTGCCAGTTGTTCTCAGGACGTAGTCCCTGAGCATCTCGACCCCATCGCCAGAGATGTCTTTCTCATCCCAGCCCGTCCTTGCTTGTCCCAGAGCTCGAAGGCTGTCCCAGATGCGGGAAAGCGTCAGTCGCAACGTTTGTCGGGACTCGGCTCGGGCCTTCAAAATCTCCGCCCGACCAATCTTGGGTTGAGTTCCCTGTCTGATTATTTTAAGACTCTGGGAGGCCAGGCCAGATTAGGCCTGCGTGCGTGAGGCGGGTCGTAGGGTGTGCGAATGAAGTGGACTTTGGCATCTCCTTCGCAAGTGGCCAATGCCTTTGAGCGTGCCCAAGCGAGTTTAGACTGGTCGTTTGGGGTATGGTCGTTCTGGGCATGCCTGAGTGCGTTTAGAGTGGGGTGTTTTCAAAAGACTCGATGGAGGCCCACGTCCAGGGTCGCGTTCTGCCCAGGATTTGGAGGGCATTCCAGCTGTCACCGCGATGGCGGCCGCCCCAAGAGAACCTAGAACGGTCGAGGCCCACCAGCATGCTCATCCCGTCCTCCATCTCGAAGTCTCTAGAGCCCGCGGGGCCTCTCGGGGCCCAAGAGGTGTCCAGCGGTCTCCAGAGCGTCCTCGATCCCTTGATTGTCGATTCCTCGATTCCTCGATTCCTCGATAAAGCGATCCCTCGATTCCTCGACCCTCGAGCCCTGCCCTCGATTCCTCGACAAAGCGATCCCTCGATTCTTCGATCCCTCGATCCCTCGACCCCTCGATCCCTCCGCCCCCCCCTCGACTCAGAGCGCCGATCCCTCGCTGCCGCGATGCCGCCAGCCGCGGGGGGCGGCCCCGTTCCGAGGTTCCGGCCCATCGGCGGGCCGGCGTCCAGCGGGCGGCAGGACCCTCCTCTGGGGGGCGCGCGACGCCGCGGCCGTCGTGGTCGCTGTGGTCGTCGTCGCGGTCGTCGTCGTGATCGTCGTGGTCGGCCGCCGTCCGCTGTCCGTCGTCGTCTTCGTAGGTCGCCGTTCGTTGTCAGTCGTCGGCCGTGGCCTCCCGACTACCCGTCCTCCTCCCGCGCATGTCATGGCCTTTTATGACCCATATTGGGTGTGCACAAGTTGTGGCTGCAGGGGAAAGGAGGGAAATGGCCATCTTCGGGACCTGGCTAAGGAATGCAGATGTGTTCGAGGAGAGAAGCCCACCAAGATGGGGGCTTGGGTCCTCCAGCGTCTGTCTGATGGGAGGCCACTCAATTGAAGTCCTCCCCAGCATAGCGTGCTGACAGAGTCAGATTGGGGTAATCCTTGGGTAATCCTCCTCCTTTGACGGTGCTCGTATATATATATATATATATACACATATATATTTATACACACAAATGTTTTCTTGAACAGAGGACCAACTATGAAATCACCTGAACGCACGTAAGCACGCCTCCTCACATAGTATGTAGTTCACCCAGCATGTGAATACCTGAGCGCGTGTCCGCATACACCTGCGAACCACTTTATGGAATCACCCCTTCATCCCCCTTTCTCCTCGTCCGCCCTTTCCCTCCTCCACCTCCTCGTCTTACCTTCCCCCCTCCTTCCCAGAGCATTTTCTCTACCCTTTCCGCTTCTCCGCAGCGCCGCGCGTCCACGCCTCCTCCCGTCTCCCTCGGCCCACTGCTCTTCTCCCGGCCTCTGCTTCCAGGATGTCTTTCCGCGTGCTCTGCCCACCGCAGGTCTACTCTTCTGTCCACCCCTCACGCGGTTCGTGGCCCCATGGGCAGCTCTGCTCTAGGCCTCCTAGATGGGGTCGGAGTAGATGGGGTCGGAGGATCGCACGGCATGACTGACGCACTGCCGATGCGGCTCGATGTGAAGCCAGATGTCCTCCACGCCGACGTCGCCGACGTCGCGGACGGATCGCCGATGCATCGCCGATGCATCGCCGATGTATCGACGATGCATCGCCGATGTATCGACGATGCGGCGCGATCTTCCGACCCGATCTACCCCGTCCACATCCAGGAGGCCTCTGGAGGCCCCAGTGGCGACAACGTCGTCGCCACTGGATGAGCACGAGCCACCCCTGGCTGGGTCGATCTTGGCCCAGGAGCGGTGCACATGCTGTACACGACTCCCTCGCAAAGCCTGGCGTGCGTACATATTGATAGCGTGTATCGAATTTAAGCCTGTATCCAATGGGTGCGTTTATAGCCCCCACGAGGGGAAGCGGATCTGTCTGCTGGACGAGCATCGTGTGGAACACGCGTCCCTGGGGATCCCTGAATGAGCGCCGAAAGTCATCAGGGTGACTTACAGCACGTTCTGAAATAAATCGTTTCTGGGGGGACAAAAAAGCCTGGCGCGCGTACATCTGATTACACCGACTCTGGGCCCAGGATTGGCTGGCCAGGGGCGGTGGATGTGTACTCATAGGTTCCGTCGCGCTGTGCGTCGCGCGCTCAGTGCGTGAGCGCACGCGCGCAGATTGAGACGGGGAGGTGAGTCGGACGTGGGTCGGACTGGGATACTTCGTTCCAGAGCCTTCGGGCACGCTGTGAGAGCTTTCCGGAGCGCTCTGGCTCTGGACTGGACGCGGCGCCCGATGCATTCTCCAGAGCCGCCGGGTCTCAGAGGTCCCCGACTTGTACCCCGATCCGATCTTGTGTCATGGTCCTGGTCCCAGCTTCGGCTCGAGAGGCGTGGGCAGAGGCGGGGCTGGAACGACGAGCGGCGGCAGCTTTTTGGCCCGAGTCGACCCGATCAACCTGGGGCGGCCCAGGCAGAGAGGCGGAGGAGGAGGGAGGAGGGAGGAGGGAGGAGGAGGAGGAGGAGGAGGAGGGGAGGAGGAGGAGGAGGAGGCCGCCCCCCGCCCGGGAGGCAAGCGGTTCCCGGGGGAGGCCGGCCCCGAGGTCTGCCCCGGCCGTTTACTTAAGCAGGCGGCCGCGGAGGCCCCCGACTCGGGCCAGGGGAGCAGAAAATGGGCCCGAAGAGGGCGGTCGGCAGCAGGGCCGCGCAGAGGCGGGCAGGGGTCCTCCACCCTCCCGCCCCCGCCCTATTCTCAAACGACGCGACGATCGGGACAAAATCGGATCGGGATAACTCGAAATCTCTGAGGGTCGGCGGGTTTGGAGGATGTATTGGGCGCCGCGGCCGCTCCAGAGCGTTCCGGAACGCTCTGAGAGCGCTCCGGAACGCTCTGGAGCGATTCATCCCGATCTTAGCCCTGTTTTAAGCAGGGCCACGCAGAGGCGGGAAGGGGTCCTCCACCCTCCCGCCCCCGCCCTGTTCGGCACGAACGAAATGGTGCGGAAAGAATGGGTACAAATTGTACCGTACAATGCCCAACGGCAGTTCTTGTTCATTTTGACCAGCACTCGTTGTCGGTGTCGCCGCGGCCGGTGTCCGTTTGAGACAGGAGGCCGCCTGCCCAACAGCGGCCGCTGTTGGTTCGCGACAACATTTCTTGATGGGCATTGTGCCCACTGTTTCCGTGCCCATTTCGGGCGTCCAGACCTGTGACCTGCGCCTCCCCCCTCCCACAGGCCGGGGACCCAGGACCCCGACGTCATGATTTTTTTTAACGAAGTCGACCCCCAAAGGTCTCGACCCCTGCCCCGGGACCGGCATTCCATCCCGAGTCGTTTTTGGTGGTCCCAAACGTGGTGGTGAGAACATCCGGTGGTGAGTTTTGGGCGATTCGGGTAATGGTTTTCGAGCGCTGGCTGGCCCAGGAAACGCAAAACCTCGTGGCGACTGCGTGTCCCCAAACCCGGTGGTGACCCAGAATTATTTTTTGGGGGAATCGGGGTCACCACCGGGTGTCTCGCCACCTGGTTTGGAGACCACCAACGTTTTTTCACGGCCCCGAGGCCCAGTGAGGGCCCCCCTGAGGCCAGAAGTACGGAAAAGCCTCCCGTCATGATTGGAGAGGCCTGACGGCCGGTGCCGCCGCGCTGATCGAAAGGGCTAGGAGTGGGAGGAGGAGAAGGAGGAGGAGGAGGAGGAGGAGGAGGAGGAGGATTTTTCCTCCTTGCCCCAGGGGGTCTGGGAGAATCTGCCCCACGGTTGCAGGGCGGGTGCTGAGCCTGGTCCGGCTCTGTTTTGCGTCCTGGCTCGAGGGGGGCGTTCCCTCCTCCTCCTCCTCCTCCTCCTCCTCCTCCTCCT
>CAUYUJ010001028.1:0-92500 GCA_963575745.1 Prorocentrum cordatum
GTGCAGGGTGGGAGATTTGAAGAAGGGGACAATGCAGGAGGAGGTGGACGTGGAGGTTTCCAGCAGGGTAGGAGGAGGATGCAACAATACATGTGTGACGAGCTCTGTGAATGTATGTGGCATTATGATTTGGTTTTCTCGATTTCTTTTGGGACCCGTCGTACGACCTGGAAGGCCAGGGAGGAGACGGAGGAGGAGGACAAGGTTCTTGATTACCTGTGTATTCCGAGCTCCTGGGAAAGGCCTCAGTGGGAGGTGTCATGGTTAAGGCCAACACTCAGGGGCTCCGTGGACCCCAGAAAGACCCGCCTGTCGGACCATGCCCTGCTCACCTTGCTTGTCCCCGAATCGGCCGCTCCGACTCGACGTTGGATAACGAAGCCACGACAAACGTTCACTCATTGGTGCTGCGACGAAGCCTCGGAATTGCAAGTTTCGGCTAACCTTGATCGTCGTTTGCATGCTGCAGCTCGTTTCCCATCTGGTCTCTGCCCGGATGAATTGGCTCCTGTTATCTTGAATGCATGTACACAGGACAAGGAGTCATACACCAATGTCCCAAAGAAAATGCAGATCCCCAAAAAGACAGATCGTCATAAGGAACTTGATGTTGAATATCGCCGACTGCGTCGTGAAGGAGGGGAGGAGGAGGAGCTCATCAGGGTTAAGAAAGAGAGAAGGAAGGAGATGCGTGCACACACTCGTCGTCGACTCGAATACGATCATCGTGACGGGAAGCTCGCTCGGACGGTGGTGGACAAATTGAGTTTTGACGATGTGCTCACGGAGGATAGGGAGTTGTGGGAGAAGGCGCTCTATGCTCACGGGTTCGCCAAGTACCACTGTGCTGCGCAAGGGATACGTAACGTGAGTGTATCGAGGAGAGGAGGAGGAGGAGGTTGCAGGACACGAACACAGTGGACGTCTCCCCCATTTCCATGTCCGTATTGTTACAGGCACGATCACGCTTAAAGTGTGGTAAGGCGGTGGGTAAGGACGGAGTTTCTCCTTCCATGTTGAAACGTATCACGTGGGTAGGTTTGCGTCATATTCTTCGGTTATTCCAAGACCTGTATCTTCAACGGTATCCTACTCCTCGGATTTGGTCTGAGTTGCTTGTGGTGTTGATGCCGAAAGCTAAAGATATCACTAAGTTGTCTGATACTCGTGCTCTCGTCTTACTTTGCAGCCTAAGCAAATGGTATACTTCATGTTTGGTTGAGATTGCTGAAGGTTATCTGAAAAGGGTCCCACAATATCTACATAACTACGGATTTTGCAAGGGAAGGCGCACGCACGAGATCACTGCCATGCTTTAGCATGCCACCACACACGCTCTGGAGTGGGGGAAAGATGAGACCCTGCACCTCGCGTCATTAGATGTGCAGACTGCCTTTGATAACGTCACGGTTGAGAAGGCCAGTCGGGCCTTGGATGCCATCCCTGGGTTCCCCAAAGACCTTGCGTTGGCGCTACTCGCTCCCAGTATCCTGGACACAGCGGACTTTACCTTTCAGGACTCCACGGCGACGGGTATTCCCTGGGATGCATGTGTACGTACTGGTAGTGTGGAGGACCCCTTCCTGTGGAAGTGTGTGACACTACTGATGTGGGATAGGATTGTACTGAATTGGGAGGAGGAGAAGTTGGGGTACGTTTTGGGGGTGGAGGCTGGTGGGAGGTATCTTACTCATGCGCTCTGGGCCGATAACATTTTGCTTTTCTCGAAATCAAAGACTGAGCTCACACGTATGGTGGGGGACTTCTCGGCTCAGCTGTATACGCACGGTTTCAGATGGAAAGATTCCTCACTACACTATCTTGCCTTTTGGGGAGGACTCTGAAGGCGCCTCGACGGGGAACCTCGTTGTCCAGGTGAACGATCTCGGTACCCTGTGTCTTCCGCGATGCTCTGAAATGGAGTGCCTGGGTTGCCTGGTCACGACCAAGACTGACAAACACCATGATGTGGCTTGGAAATTGGCTCGGGGTTGGAAGCGATTTAACCAGTTCCGCAAGTTTTATACGAATCGTGCTGTACCCTTCCAGAAGAAAATCAAGCATTATGAATCGAGGTTGCGTAGTTTTGTACTTTTCGGTGTTGAAGGCATGCCAGCGGACCACCACACTTTGAAACAGTTGCACACGTGGGAAGGTAAAATATTGTGTTCTATGGTACGCCGCCCGAAACCTGCCGACATGGATTGGAGTATATACTTATGCAACTTGTACAAACGTGGGCGGCGTATGCTCCTGGAATTGGGACGGCCGTCTCTTGTGCAGCTATTCTTGTTTCGTCAGTGGCAGTGGGCTCAGGACTGTGCGTTTACTGTGAAACGCCTGAACCCAACACCCGCACAGATTCCTCCAGGTACTTTTGATTCTTCAGGCAAGCCTGGCCCCAACGTCTTTGCTGCGTGTGAGCCACCGCCGGCCAAGAGACAACGTCAGGATGAACCCATGTATGTGCTACCAAGAATTGCGTGCTCGACATCAATGGGATGTCATCCTGACGTGTGTGAGACGATGCATGCTGTTGATTCCTTTGAGCTCCCTGGTTCTCAGACACAATTACCCGCGCATCGGCGCAATCTGATTTCCCAGATGCATAAGCGTCCTCTGTTGAGTTGCCGTCGCAGGAAATCGCTGCAAACAAGCGGCGACGGGTGGCTCCACCTCAGCATCGTAGTACAGGGGACTCGCATATGCAGGCTAGAGAATGTATTTTTGCATGGTCGGGGGAGTGGACTGACCGACGGCAGGCCTTCATTGCATCGCTGCCTTGGAAAGAACGCCCATTAATGACGCGTCGGCATGAGGGGGGGAGACCACTGGCGTTGAGAAACTTCCATTACATT
The DNA here is from genome assembly GCA_963575745.1 of Prorocentrum cordatum. Taxonomy (NCBI): domain Eukaryota; class Dinophyceae; order Prorocentrales; family Prorocentraceae; genus Prorocentrum; species Prorocentrum cordatum. Next base: position 2,859 of record CAUYUJ010001028.1, read on the forward strand.
TTCGAGTTGGTATCAGGGAAGGATTGGTATCACACGTTATCCTTTTCACGTCAGGGATGGAAAGAATTTCTGAAGCGGGCACTGGATGTTACTAACATGGAGGAGGCGTGGGGGTACTGTTACTTTAAACATGCACAACCTGCGGGATATGCTAGGGAGGAGGAGGAGAGGGAGAAGACGGAGGAGCAGCAAAGGAAGGAGGACGAGAAGATGGAGAAACGACTTGCGTACATTAATGAACATGCATCGGAGTGGAATGCGGAGCCTCGGGACTCGATACCGATGGAATTGATTGGGGACTCCGCCACAGGGGTGAATTGGATTAACGGTCTCTGGGCAACATCCAATATTATCTACAAGCACATTCTTGGCGACATTCAAAATAGGCTGGAGCATATCTCTGTGTTGTATGGTATGAGGCCTCCGAGTTGGGGCCACAATATGTTCAGGTGGATCTATCGAGAAGGAAACGAAAGAGCTGACAGGCTGACATGGTTGGCCAGAACCAAAAATAGTTACGTTACGTTCCATACCTCACTTATTGAACATGCGAGTAAAACAAAACTAGACGGCCTCCGTGGATTCTTCGACGGAGGTCGCTCTGTGGAGGGATGTGCTGCAGGATGGTGTATAGATTTGTGTGTACACGGGACGTGGCAGTTGGTGGCGGAGGAAGCTGTCTCGCTTGATGCCTCTGCTTCTGTCATGTTTTGTGAGATGATTGCAGCACAACGGCTCTGTATGGCCGTGGAGCACATTTTGGGTAGCATCTTTCATCCAAGCAGCTGACTCATTTCATCTTGCTTGGAGCTCTCCAACACCTTTACATTTTCACATGTTGTATTGCATCCTTTTCCTTGTTCCTGCATCCTATTCCGTTGCCTATGCCTCAGTGGCTCGGCAGTGTGATGATAAGAGTTGCCCTCTCCAGCTACCCTGTGCTCCGTTTGGGAGTCTTAGGGCTCAGCTGTCACAGCTGTCCGCGCCCTGACTCAAACTCAAAAAAACCAGGTTGACGGTTTACCGCCGGCGCCCAGTTCAACAGACAACGGCCACTGATAATTCTGAATCAGATTCTGTACGTAGAGGCTCTTTAGCTGTGAGGAATAACTCGTAGAGCTTCCCTTAGCAAGTTATTGCTGGAAGCTTAAGAGTAATTCCGGAGCGCTGGAGAGCTAGTTGGCAAGAAAAATCTCGACGGACCTTTTGGTGACTTTTGGTCGGTTGAAAATTTTGTTCTCGAAAATTTGACCATTCGTTAGAGCTCTAGTATTTTTTTCCATGATATTCGATCTCATTCCCGCTCGCCATCTTGATCTCAGCTCGATCGGGTAACTTTGAAGGCCAAAAAGCACGGGGGCGGGAACGGCCGTTTCGAGTCATCTTGATACGCGCTGTCGGTTTTCTCAAGATAACCGAGCTTCAGGACAACTACAGAGCTGGTCAGCACACGCTATGCATCAGAATGATCAGGCGCGTTCGCCTGTTGAATCCAGAGGTCTGAACTCGGTCTGCTAGCCGAGCTAGGGTCGCAAACCTTTCGTATTATTCGAGTCATTGTAGCAGACGCTCTCGGTTTTTCGTACTTAACTCGATCTGTAGGGCAGCCACAGAGCTGATAATCACAGAAATCGATTGAGAATTATCAGGCGCGTTCGTCTGTTGAATCAAGAGCTCTGAACTCGGCCTGCTCCCCGAGCTAGGTTCGCGAACCTATTGGTATTGTTCGAGTCATCTTGAGAAGTGCTCTCGGTTTTCTGTACTTGAATCGTTCTGGGGGAGGGCTACAGTGCTGCTGGTCACAGGAATCGATTTCGAGACACCAGGCGCGTCCGTTCGTCGAACCGAGAGCTCGGAACTCGGTCTGCTGCTCGAACGAGATCCGCGAAACTGTTGTATTATTCGAGTCATCCTAAAAGCTACTCTCGGTTTTCTGCACTTAACTCTGGCTGTATGGGGGGCTGCAGAGCTGGTAATCACAGGAATCGATCCGCAGACATCAGACGCGTCCGCCTGTCGCATTCAGAGGTCTGAACTCGGTTTCATACTCGAGCTCGATTGGAAAACTGTTCGTTTGTTTTGTTAGAGTCATCTTGAGAGGTCTATAATCGCTTGGGCTGAAAAACTAGTCGTTCTCTGAAATTCTTTTCCACATTATATATTGTCAGGAAGCTCTACGAGTCCCCCGGCGGTAAGAAAGGTTGACGGTTTACCGCCGGCGCCCAGTTCCGGCGCGGAGTGGAGCTAGTTGATCGACCCGACCAGAAAGGACAATGTGGCAACTTTGGGGTGGTTTTGCAATTTTTTGAAAAGTATTTGACAATTCATTTTGAGAAAGCAGATTTTTACGCCGAGTATTGGCATATGAACGCCTCTCTGACAGCAGCTCAGCTCTGCCGAAGCATTTTTGCAGGAGTTGACTTCTGGGAACCAGGCGAATATGAACATTGGAAAACATCAAAAATTACTATTTCGAAAAATCTTTATTTTTTGACTATATGTCGATTCTCAGCAATCTTACCAGTGGAAGAAGCTCTACGAGGTTCCCGGCGGTGACCAGGTTGACGGTTCACCGCCGGCGCCATTCTGTACGTAGAGGCTCTTTAGCTGTCCTGTAGCTCGAGTTAACTACAGAAAACCGAGAGCGTCTGCCAAAATGACTCGAATAATACGAATAGGTTTGCGCACCTAGCTCGGCTAGCAGACCGAATTCAGACCTCTGGCTTCAACAGGCGAACGCGCCTGATCATTCTGAATCGATTAGCTGTGCTTACCAGCTCTTTAGCTGTCATGAAGCTCGAGTTATCTTGAGAAAACCGACACCGCGTGACAAGATGACTCGAAACGGCCGATCCCGCCTGCCTGCTTTTTGGCAGTAAAAGGTACCCGATCGAGCTGAGATCAAGATGGCGAGCGGGAATAAGATCGAATATCACGGGAAAAAAATACTAGAGCTCAAACGAATTGTTGAATTTTGAGAAACAAATTTCGAACCGACCAAAGGTCAGCAAAAGGTCTGTCGAGATTTTCTTTGCCAACTAGCTCCAGCGCCCCGGAACTGGGAACCGGCGGTAAATCGTCAACCTGGTTACCGCCGGGAACCTCGTAGAGCTCTTTCATTGCTCAGCAGTCGTCGGTACACATGAAGAAAGCTTCTGGAGCGAGAAACGAAAAACTCGAAAAAATACGTTTTTCTGTTTTATCCAACATTGGTTTGGCCAAGTGTTTCGATAGTAATACTGCACCTATGGGCCTGAAAATTTTACCGGCGGACGCGGCATAACCCACTACAGGTGCGAAAAATCTGGTTTCTCAAAATGAATTGTCAAATATCTTTAAAATATTCGCAAAACCACCCAAAAGTTGTCACATTGTCCGCATCGGCCGGGTAGGCCAACTGGGCGCCGGCGGTAAACCGTCAACCTTTCTTACCGCCGGGGGACTCGTAGAGCTTCCTCACAGTATACAATGTAGAGAAAAATTCCAGAGAACGACTAGTTTTTCAGCCGAAGCGATTTCAGATCTCTCAAGATGACTCTGACAAAAAAAACAACCCCCCCAAAAAAAAACGAACAGTTTGGCAACCCAGCTCGAGTATCAAACCGAGTTCAGACCTCTGAATGCGACAGGCAGACGCGTCTGATGTCTGCGAATCGACATCTGTGATTACCAGCCCTGAGCCCCTACAGCCCGAGTTAAGTGCAGGAAACCGCAGCAGCTCTCATGATGACTCGAATAACAATAGTTTTACAAACCTAGCAGACCCAATTCCGAGCTCTGGATTCGACAGACGGACGCGCCTGATGTCTTCAAATCGATTCCTGTGACCAGCAGCACTGTAGCCCTCCCCCGGCACGAGTTAAGTGCAGAAAACCAAAGGCACTTCTCAATATGACTCGAACAATACGAATAGTTTCGCGAACCTACCTCGGAAAGCAGGCCGAGTTCAGAGCTCTCGACTGAACAGAAGAATGCGCCTGATGATTACCAATGATTTATGTGACTATGAGATCTGCAACAGCCCTACAGCTCGCGTTAAGTAAATGATACTCAGAACGTCTGCTACGATGACTCGAATAATACGAATAGGTTTGCGGACCTAGCTCGGCTAGCAGACCGAGTTCAGACCTCTGGGTTCAACAGGCGAACGCGCCTGATCATTCTGAATCGATTAGCTGTGCTTACCAGCTCTGTAGCTGTCCTGAAGCTCGAGTTATCTTGAGAAAACCGATAGCACGTATCAAGATGACTCGAAACGGCCGATCCAGCCTGCCTGCTTTTTGACAGTAAAAGGTACCCGATCGAGCTGAGATCAAGATGGCGAGCGGGAATAAGATCGAATATCACGGGAAAAAATACTAGAGCTCAAACGAATGTTCAAATTTCGAGAACAAAACTGGGCGCCGGCGGTAAACCGTCAACCTTTCTTACCGCCGGGGGACTCGTAGAGCTTCCTGACAATATATAATGTCGAAAAAAATTGCAGAGAACGAATAGTTTTTCAGCCCAAGCGATTTCAGATCTCTCGATGCAAGAACAACGCCCCCCGATAGCACTTCTCAAGATGACTCGAACAAAACGAATAGTTTGGCAAATCCAGCTCGAATATCAGACCGAGTTCAGACCTCTGAATGCGACAGAAGGACGCGTTTGATGTCTCCGAATCGATTCCTGTGATTACCAGCCCTACAGCCCCCCTACAGCCCGAGTTAAGTGCAGAAAGCCGACAGCATCTTTCAGGATCACTCGAACAATACGAACAGTTTCGCGGACCGAGTTCGGGCAGCGGACCGAGTTCCGAGCTCTGGATTCCACAGGCGGATGCGCCTGATGTCTCCAAATCGATTGCTCTCACCACCAGCACTGTAGCCCCCCCTACAGCCCGAGTTAAGTGCAGAAAACCGACAGCACAAGATGACTCGAACAATACGAACAGTTTTGCGATTCTAGATCGGGCAGCAGACCGAGTTCAGAGCTCTGGATTCAGAAGACAAGCGCGACTGATGATTCTGAATAGGTGTCTGTAAGCATCAGCTCTGTAGCTGTCCTATACCTCGAGTTGGGTACAAAAAACCGAGAGCGCCTGTCAAGATGACTCGAATAATACGAATAGGTTTGCGGACCTAGCTCGGCTAACAGACCGAGTTCAGACCAGAAGAGCGTCCCTGGAGTGTCTGTGGGCTTGCCAGGAAGGCTTTCCGGCGTGTGTCTCTTTGCTGGGCGCTGCGAAGTGGACGCTGCCAAGTAACTCGTAGAGCTTCCCTTAGCTAGTTGCTGGAAGCTTAAGAGTACCACGTAGAGTTCTTCGACATCGATGAGCTAGAGGAATTCCGACGCGGGGTGGGGCTAGTTCACCGCAGCGACTCGCCCGGCCTGGCAACGGGTCTGGGCGAGCTTCCGGCAAGCTTCCACGCGCGCCTGCACGCGTGCAGGCACGCGTGGAAGCGATTCTGGCAGCGCTGCCGCAGCGCTGCAGGTGTGCACTTCCTAGAGCTCTTCGTAATCGATGAGCTAGAGGAATTCCGGCGCGGGGTGGAGCTAGTAACTCGTAGAGCTTCCCTTAGCAAGTTGTTCCCGGAGAGCTCTCTGAGAGCTAGCAGGTTTTAGAGTAGAAGCCGACAGGTGGTGGTGCCCGCCAGCAGCCCATCTCCGCCGCTCCACGATCCCCGCAGCGCCTCGCCTGACCCGGCAGCTTGTCCGGGAGAGCTTCCGGCAAGCGTCCACGCGTGCCTGCACTCGTGGAGGCACGCGTGGAAGCGTTCCTGGCAGCGCGTCAGAGACGTTGGAGGGAAGCCCCCAGAGCCCCAGAAGAGCTTCACGAGAGCTTCCGTGCGCTTGCCAGGAAGGCTTTCCAGAGTGTGTCCTCTTTGCTCTCCGGGCTTTTGAGGCAACCAAGTAACTCGTAGAGCTTCCCTTAGCAAGTCATTGCTGGAAGCTTAAGAGTAATTCCGGGGCGCTGGGGAGCTACGGTAAGAAAAATCTTGACGAACATTTCGATAACTTGTTTCCGGAGAGCTCGCTGAGAGCTAAATGATTCAAGATTAAAAGCTGGACGCTAGTGGTGCCCCCAGCAGCCCATCCCCGCCGCTCCACGATCCCCGCAGCGCCCTGTAAAACCTCGCAGCGGGTCCGGGAGCGCTTCGGGCACGCGTCCACGCGTGCCTGCACGTGTGCAGGCACTCGTGGGGCCGTCGCCGAAGCGCTTCGTCCGTTCCCAGAAAGCTTTTTGTTCCCGAAGAGCTCGCTGAGCTAAAGGGTTTAAGATTAGAAGCTGGGCGGTGGTGGTGCCCGCCAGGAGCTCTTCCGCGGCGCTCCAGAATCCCCGCAGGAGCTCGTTCGGCCCGGCAACTGGTCCGGAAGAGCTTCCGGCAAGCTTCCACGCGTGCAGGCACGCATGGAAGCGTTTCTGGCAGCGCTTTCGCAGCGCTCCATGGGGCGCCCCAAAGTTTTCAAGAAAAGCTTTCCCGTCCCCGAGATTCTCTTTGCTCTCCGGTCTTTGGACGCTGCCAAGTGCTCCAGCATCCAAGCGTGCCTGCAAGGGTGCAGGCACGCATGGAAGCGTTTCTGGTAGCGCTTCGGTTTCTTAGGCCCCCTTCGCTTTCCGGGTTTACCTCGTAGAGCTCTTTCTCCGGAGAGCTTGCTGAGAGCTAGAGATTTTAAGATTAGAAGCCGGATGGTGGAGGTGCCCGCCAGGAGCTCCTTCGCGGCGCTCCACGTTCCCCGCAGAAACTCTGGCGAGCCGGACACGTGTCCGGGAGAGCTTCCCGCAAGCTTTCACGCGTGCGTGCACGCGTGCAGGCACGCGTGGACGCCTTTGAATCGATTAGCTGTTCTTACCAGCTCTGTACCTGTCCTGAAGCTCGAATTATCTTGAGAAAACCGTCACCGCGTGACAAGCTGACCCGAAACGGGCGATCCCGCCGCAGTGCTTTTTGGCAGTAAAAGATACCCGATCGAGCTGTGATCAAGATAGCGAGCGGGAATAAGATCGAATATCACGGGAAACCGAATTTTCAACCGACCACTTGCTAGCGTCCAATTACTGGAACCGGCGGTAAACCGTCACCAAAGTTACCGCCGGGACCCTTGTAGAGCTCTTTTCTCGCACGGCGCTGCTCGGTACTCATGCAGATAGAGTCTGGAAGAAGACCCCAAAAACTTTGAAAAATCACGTTCATTTTTCATCGAAAGACGGTTCCGCGAAGTGTTTTGATAGCAATACTGCACCAACATACCTGAGAATCCACTCACGAGCACAATAACCCACTACATGTGCGAAAAATACCGGATCTCAAAACGAATGTTCAAATCTCTCACGAAGTTTGTCCAACCGACCCAAAGTTCGCACCAAACTAGCTGCACCCGCGCCCGAATTCCTCTAGCTCATCGATGCCACCTGGTAGCGTCCAAAACCCGGAGAGCAAAGCGCAACAAAGAATAATCAGGCGCATTCGCCTGTTGAACCCAGAAGTCTGAACTCGGTCTGCTAGCCGAGCTAGGTCCGCAAACCTATTCGTATTGTTCGAGTTATCTTGAGAGACGCTCTGGGTTTTTTGTACTTAAGTCGAGCTATAGGACAGTACAGAGCTGATACGTACAGAATCATATTCGTATTGTTCGAGTTACTTTAGAGATGCTGTTGGTTCTCTGCACGAAACTCGGGCTGCAGGGCAGCTGCATGGCTTGTAATCACTAGAATCGACTTGGTGACATCAGGCGCGTCCGCATTTCGAATCCAGAGCTTCGAACTCTGCTGCCCGAACTAGGTCTGCGAAAATATTCGCATTGCTCGAGTCGTCCTGACAGGTGATGTCGGTTTCCCGCACTTTACTCGGGCTGTAGGGGGGGCTGTTGGGCTGGTAATCACAGGAGTTGATTCGCAGATATCAGACGCGTCGACCTGTCGCATGCAGAGGTCTGAACTCGGTCTGACACTCGAGCTAGGTTTGCCAATTTATTAGTATTATTCGAGTCATCTTGAGAGGTGCTGTCGATTTTCGCACGTAAGTCGGGCTGTAGGAGAGCTACAGAGCTCGTACAGAAGAGAATCCAGAAGCATCGGGGGCGTTCGGCTGTTGCATCCAAGAGGTTTGAAATTGCTTGGGCTGAAAAATTTGAAGATTGTTTTCTGTGTAATTTTTTCTACATTATATGTTGTCAGGAAGCTCTACGAGTCCCCCGGCGGTAACAAAGGTTGACGGTTTACCGCCGGCGCCCAGTTGCTGGAAGCTTAAGAATAATTCCGGGGCGCTGGAGAGCTATTTGCCGAGAAAAATCTCGACGGACGTACCTCGTAGAGCTCTTCGGCATCGATGAGCTAGAGGAATTCCGGCGCGGGGTGGAGCTAGTTGGCCGACCCGACCAAAAGAGACAATGTGATGACTTTGGGTCGGTTTTCTTAATATTCGAAAGATATTTGACCATTCATTTTGAGAGCCGGTATTTTTCTCACGTGTAGTGGGTTATGCCGCGTCTGCCAGTAAAATTTTCAGGTCCGTAGCTGCAATATTACTATCAAAAGACTTGCAGGAACCGACATTGGATAAATAAAAAAACCTAATTTCTCTAGTTTTTTCTGTCGCGTTCCAGAAGCTTTCTTCATGTGCTCCGACGATCGCCGCGCATGAAAAGAGCTCTACAAGGTTCTCGGCGGTAACCAGGTTGACGGTTTTCCGCCGGTTCCCAGTATGAGCGCTGTAGGCGCATATTTACTACCAAAACACTTGCAGGAACCATCTTCATCTCAACATGAAACAAATCAATGTTCAATTTTTCGATAAATGGCTCCAGAAGCTCTCCCTTTCGACTCTGAGCTCTCTCACGCGTGGAAGGAGCTCTACGAGGTTCCCGGCGGTGACCAGGTTGACGGTTCACCGCCGGCGCCAGTCGATGAGCTAGAGGAATTCCGGCGCGGGGTGGAGCTAGTTAACCTACCCGGCGGAGGCGGACAATGTGACAACTTTTGGGTGGTTTTGCGAATATTTGAAAGATATTTGACAATTTATTTTGAGAAACCAGATTTTTCGCACCTGTAGTGGGTTTTGCCGCGTCTGCCAGTTAAATTTTCAGGTCAGAAAAACGTGTTTTTTTGAGTTTTTTCTTTCTCGCTTCAGAAGCTTGCTCTCCGTGTTCCGACGATCGCCGTGCAAGAAAAGAGCTCTACCAGGTTCCTGGCTATGGCCAGGTTGACGGTTTACCGCCGGTTCCAATAATTCCGGCGCGCTGGAGAGCTAGTTGGCTCGAAAAATCTCGACGCGGTTGAAAATTTTGTTCCCGAAATTTGACCATTCGTTAGAGCTCTAGTATTTTTTCCCGTGAGATTCGATCTTATTCCCGCTCGCCATCTTGATCTCAGCTCGCTCGGGGGAATATTACTATCGAAAAGCACTGTGGCGGGATCGGCCGTTTCGAGTCATCTTGATACGCGCTGACGGTTTTCTGAACATAACTCGAGCTTTAGGACAGCTACAGAGCTGGTAAGCACAGCTAATCGATGCAGAACTTGGTAGCGTCCAAAACCCGGAGAGCAAAGGGCAAACACACCAGAAAGCTTTCCTGGCGAACCCTCCAACGCTCTCGTTTTGCTCTGCTGGCGCCCTGGGAAGCTCCCCTGCAACGCTGCTGTAGCGCTGCCAGAAACGCTTCCACGCGTGCCTGCACGCGTGCAGGCACGCGTGGAAGCTTGCCGGAAACTCTCTCTGATCCGTTGCCGGGTCGCCGGGGTTTCTGCGGGGAACTGGGCGCCGGCGGTAAACCGTCAACCTTGGTTACCGCCGGGAGACTCGTAGAGCTTCCTAGCTCGACTTAAATTCAGAAAACCGACAGCACCTACCAACATTCCGACTCATAGTGAATATTTTTCGACCTCTGAGTGCGACAGTCTGATGTCTGCGAATCGACTCCTGTCATTACCAGCCCTGCAGCCCCCCTACAGCCCGAGTCAAGTGCAGAAAACCGACAGCATCTCTACTCGAACAATACAATAGTTTCGCGGACCTAGTTCGGGCAGCAGACCGAGTTCCGAGCTCTAGATTCGAGAGGCGGACGCGCCTGATCTCTTCAAATCGATTCCTGTGACAACAAGCACTGTAGCCCCCCTCACCGCGAGTCGAGTGAGAAAACCGAGAGCACTTCTCAAGATGACTCGACCAATACGAATAATTTCGCGGTTCTAGATCGGGCAGCAGACCGAGTTGAAAGCTCTACATTCGACAGAGAAACGCAACTGATGATTCTGAATCGGTTTCTGTAAATATCAGCTATGTAGCTGTCCTACAGCTCGAGTTAATTACAGAAAACCGAGAGTTCCTGTCAAGATGACTCGAATAGTACGAATAGGTTTGCGGACCTAGCTCGGCTAACAGACCGAGTTCAGACCTCTGGATTCAACAGGCGAACGCGCCCGATCATTCTACATCGATTAGCTGTGCTTACCAGCTCTGTAGCTGTCCTAAAGCTCGAGTTATGTTCAGAAAACCGTCAGCGCGTACCAACGTGACTCGACACGGCCAATCCCGCCACAGTGCTTTTCGATAGTAATATATACCCGATCGAGCTGAGATCAAGATGGCGAGCGGGAATAAGATCGAATATCACGGGGAAAAATACTAGAGCTCTAACGAATGGTCAAATTTCGAGAACAAAATTTTCAACCGACCAAAAGTCACCAAAAGGGCCGTCGAGATTTTTCTTGCCAACTAGCTCTCCAGCGCGCCGGAATTACTCTTAAGCTTCCAGCAACGAGCTTAGGGAAGCTCTACGAGTCACGTGGAGCGCCGCGGAGGAGCTCCTGGCGGGCACCACCACCGTCCGGCGTCTAATCTTCGACCCTCTAGCTCTCAGCGAGCTCTCCGGGAACGATTAGGCGCGTTCGCCTGTTGAATCCAGGGGTCTGAACTCGGTCTGCTAGCCGAGTACCTCGTAGAGCTCTTCGGCATCGATGAACTAGAGGAATTCCGGCGCGGGGTGGAGCTAGTGACTGGCGCCGGCGGTGAACCGTCAACCTGGTCACCGCCGGGAACCTCGTAGAGCTCCTAGCACGTGTAAGAGTGCTCAGCATCAAAAGAGCGGGCTTCTGGAAGCATTTCTCTAAAAAGGGAAAATCTGTTTTTTTTTCATGTCGACATAAAGTTGGTTCCGCCAAGTCTTTTCATAGTAAAAGTGCATCTAGGGAGCTCATATCAAGACGCAGAGGCCCTCATAGTCGTCTACAGGTGCTGCTTTCTGAAAATAAATGGTCAAATATCTTTCAAATATTCGCAAAACTATCCAAAAGTTACCGCGTTGTCCGTTCTGGTCGGGTCGACCAACTAGCTCCAGCCCGCGCCGGAATTCCTCTAGCTCATCGCTGCCGAACAGCTCTACGAGGTACTCGTAGAGCTCCCCTACGCTTGTTGCTGGAAGCTTAAGATTAACTCGTAGAGCTCCCCTTAGCAAGTCAATGCTGGAAGCTAAAGTGTAATTCCGGGGCGCTGGAGAGCTAGTTCCCGGATAGCTCCTTGGAGAGCTAAGGGTTTCAGATAAGAAGCCAGCTGTGGGTGGTGAGGAGCACACGCCCACATCCGCCGGTCCACGATTCTCGCAGCAACTCGCCGGAGGTTGCAGCGGGTCTGGGGGCGTGGCTTCCTAGCGTTTCCCAATACGCGTAGCTCCAGGGTGCGCGAAGCGCTTCGGCAGAGCTTCGGAAGAGCATCGGCAGTTCTTCCAGGCTCCTAGGCAGATCTTCCTCGCGCGCTTTGCAGGGCCCCACGCATCGTAGACGGCGCCCCTGCAAGCGTCTCCTGCGAGGTTTCCAGCGTCTCGCGCATCGTTTCAGGCGGCCTGGCAGAGGTCCCCGTGCGGCGTTCCGCGCTTCGCTTCGCTATCCAGGTTTTTCCCGGATAGCTCCTTGGAGAGCTGAGGGTTTCAGAGAAGAAGCCGGAGGTGGGTGGTGAGGAGGACACGCCCACGCTCGCCGGTCCACGATCGCCGGAGCAACTCGCCGGAGTTCGCAGCGGGTCCGGGGGCGTGGCTTCCTAGCGTTTCCCAATACGCGTGGCTCCAGGGTGCGCGAAGCGCTTCGGCAGAGCTTCGGAAGAGCTTCGGCAGTTCTTCCAGGCTCCTAGGCAGATCTTCCTTGCGCGCTTTGCAGGGCCCCACGCATCGTAAACGGCGCCCCTGCAAGCGTCTCCTGCGAGGTTTCCAGCGTCCCGCGCATCGTTTCAGGCGGCCTGGCAGAGGTCCCCGTGCGGCGTTCCGCGCTTGGCTTCGCTATCCGGGTTTTGGACGCTTACAAGTGGACGCTTACAAGTTCCCGGAGAGCTCGCTGAGAGCTAAAGGGTTAAAGATTAGAAGCCGGATGGTGGTTGTGCTCGCCAGGAGCTCCTTTCCGTTGCTCCACAGGCCTCGCAGCGACTCGCCTGAACCGGCAACGGGTCCGGGAGAACTTCCGGCAAGCTTCCACGTGCCTGCACGCGCGCAGGCACTCTTGGTAGCGTTTCTGGAAGCGCTTCTGCAGCGCTGCAAAGGAGCTTCCTTCCCACAGCGCCCCAGAGCAGATTCCCGGAGAGCTCGCTGAGAGCTAAGAGGTTTAAGATTGGAAGCCAGGCGGTGGTGGTGCCCGCCAGGGGCTCCTCCGAGGCGCTCCAGAATCCCCGCAGGGGCTCGTTCGGTCCGGCAACTGGTCCGGGGGAGCTTTCGGCGAGCTTCCACGCGTGCCTGCACGCGTGCAAGCACGCATGGAAGCGTTTCTGGCAGTGTTTCGCAGCGCTCCATGGTGCGCCCGAGGTTTTTGAGAAAAGCTTTTCCGTCCCCGAGATTCCGGGAAAGCTCGCTGAGAGCTCAAGGGTTTAAGATACCTCGTAGAGCTCTTCGTCATCGATGATCTAGAGGAGTTGCGGCGCGGGATGGAGCTAGTTGGCCCACCCGGCCGAGGCGGACAATGTGGCAACTTTGGGGTGGTTTTGCGAATTTTTGAAAGATATTTGACAATTCATTTTGAGAAAGCAGATTTTTTGCACCTGTAAACGGATATGAGGGCCCCCCTGTCTTAATATGAGCTCTCTAGGCGCACTTTTACTATCAAAAAACTTGGCGCAACCATTTTCATATCGACATGAAAAAAATCATGTTTTCTCTTTTTCGAGAAATGCTTCCAGAAGCCCTCTCTTTTGATGCTGAGCACTCCTACGCGTGCTAGGAGCTCTACGAGGTTGCCGGCGGTGACCAGGTTGACGGTTCACCGCCGGCGCCAGTTAGAAGCCGGATGGTGTTGGTGGCCGCCAGCAGCTCATCTCCGCCGGTCCAGAATTCTCGCAGCAGTTCGCCTGAGCCGGCAACTGCTCCGGGAGAGCTTCCGAAAAAACGCTTTCACGCGTGCCCGCGCGTGCAGGCACGCGTGGAAGCGTTTTTGGCCGCGCTTCGGAAGCGCTGCCGGGGAACCCTCCAGAGCCCCAGAAGAGCTTCACGCGTGCTTCCGTGGGCTTGCCAGAAAGATTTTCCGATGTGTGTTCTCTTTGCTCTCCGGGTTTTGGACGCTACCAAGTACCACGTAAAGCTCTTCGGCATCGATGAGCTAGAGGAATTCCGGCGCGGGGTGGAGCTGGTAACTCGTAGAGCTTCCCTCAGCAAGATATTGTTGGAAGCTTAAAAGTAATAACTCGTAGAGCTTCCCTCAGCATGTTTTTGCTCGAAGCTTAAGAGTAATAACTCGTAGAGCTTCCCTCAGGAAGTTATTGCTGGAAGCTTAAAGTAATTAATCGTAGAGCTTCTCTTAGCAAGTACCTCGTAGAGCTCTTCGAAGCTGAGCTAAGAGGAATTCCGGCGCAGGGTGGAGCGAGTAACTCGTAGAGCCTTTCTTAGCAAGTTATTGCTGTAAGCTCTAGAGAAATACCTCGTAGAGCTCTCATGGTATGACTTGTAGAGCTTCCCCAAGCTAGTTGCTGGAAGCTTAAGAGTAATACCTTGTAGAGCTCGATGAGCTAAAGGAATTCCGGCGCGGGGTGGAGCTAGTGACTCGTAGAGCTTCCCTGAGAGCGTAGCGGCGAAGCTGAAGAGTAATTCGAAAACGCTGGCAGGCTAGTTGGCTCGGGAAAAAAAATTGAACTTTTCACAACTTTTGGTCGGTTGAAAATTTTGTTCTCGAAATTTAACAATTCGTTTGAGCTCTAGTATTTTTTCCCGTGATTTTCGATCTTATTCCCGCTCGCCATCTTGATCTCAGCTCGATCGGGTGAATATTACTATCAAAAAGCACTGTGGCGGTATCGGCCGTTTTGAGTCATCTTGATACGCGTTGTCGGTATTTTGTACTCAACTCGAGCTGTAGGGCAGCTACAGAGCTGGTGAGCACACCTATCGCATTCAGAACCATCAGGCGCGTTCGCCTGTTGAATCTAGAGGTCTGATTTCGGTCTGCTAGTCGAGCTAGGTCCGCAAACCTATTCGTATTATTCGAGTCATCTTGAGAGACGCTCTCGGTTTTCTGTACTTAACGCGAGCTTCAGGGCAGCTACAGAGCTGATAGTCACAGAAATCGATCGGGAATCATCAGGCGCGTTGATCTGTTGATTCGAGAGCTCTAAAATCGGCCTGCTGCTCGAGCTAGGTTCGCAAAACTATTTGTATTGTTCGAATCATCTTGCGAAGTGCTTTAATTTTCTGCACTCAACTCGTGCTGGGGGAGGGCTACAGTGCTGCGGGTCACACAAATCGATTGGCACAGATCAGGCGCGTCCGTCAGTCGATGCTAGAGCTCGGAACTCGGTCTGCTGCTCGATTTAGATCCGCGAAACTATTGTATTATTCGAGTCATCCTGAGAGAGATGTTTTCAGTTTTGTGCACTTAACTCGGTCTTCAGCGAGGCTGCAGGGCTGTAAATCACATGGGTCGATTTGCAGACATCAGACGCGTCCGCCTAGTGCATTCAGAGGTCTGAATTCGGTTTGATACTCGAACTGGATTGCGAAACTATTTGTTCTTTCTTAGAGTCATCTTGAGAGGTCTGAAATCGCTTGGGCTGAGAAAGTAGTCGTTCTCTGGAGTTTTTTCCCACACTGTATGCTGTCAGGAAGCTCTACGAGTCCCCCGGCGGTAACAAAGGTTGACGGTTTACCGCCGGCGCCCAGTTGGCCCACCCGGCTGAGGCGGACAATGTGACAACTTTTGGGTGGTTTTGCGATTTTTTTCCCGGATAGCTCCTTGGAGTCGGCAACACCCCAACATACTTATACTATATGTGCGTCGCCCCCCCAGGGGCGACGCGCGCACCGAGAAATCTTCTAGTATATGCGTCGTGGCGGGCGCTTTCTGGCCACACCGCTCGGGAAACGATATACTACAAGATGGGTGTACTATATGTTCGGGTCGGACGCGCGCCTCCAAGGAGGACATACAGTACTAGTATGTCTTTGTGCTTCCCATGGAGAGCTAAGGGTTCAGAGAAGAAGCCGGAGGTGGGTGGTGAGGGGGACACGCCCACTTCTGCCGGTCCACGATCCTCGCAGCGAGTTGCCGGAGATTGCAGCGGGTCGAGCTACAGGACAGCTACAGAGCTGATGCGTACAGAATCTGATTCAGAATCATCAGTGGCCGTCGTCTGTTGAATCCAGAGCTCTGAACTCAAGCTGCTGCCCGATCTAGAATCGCGAAACTATTCGTATTGTTCGAGTCATCTTCAGAGATGCTGTCGGTTCTCTGCACTTAACTCGGGCTGTAGGGGTGCTGCATGGCAGGTAATCACTGGAATTGATTCGAAGACATCAGGCGCGTCCGGCTTTCGAATCCAGAGCTCCGAACTCTGTCTGCTCTCCGAACTAGGTCTGCGAAACTATTCGTATTGTTCGAGTCATCCTGAGAGGTGCTGTCGGTTTCCTGCACTTAACTCGGGCTGTAGGGGGGGCTGCAGGGCTGGTAATCACAGGAATCGATTCAGAGACATCAGACGCGTCCGCCTGTCGCATGCAGAGGTCTGAACTCGGTCTGATACTCGAGCTAGGTTTGCCAAACTATTCGTATTGTTCGAGTCATCTTGAGAGGTGCTGTCGATTAATCACGTAACTCGGGCTGAAGGAGAGCTACAGAGCTCGTACAGAAGACAATCCAGAAGCATCGGGGGCGCTCGGCTGTTGCATCCGAGGGGTTTGAAATTGCTTGGGCTGAAAAGCTATTTGTTCTGTGTATTTTTTTTCGATATTATATGTTCTCAGGAAGGTCTACGAGTCCCCCGGCGGTAACAAAGGTTGACGGTTTACCGCCGGCGCCCAGTTGACGGTTCACCGCCGGCGCCAGTTCCGGGGCGCTGGAAAGCAAGTTGGCAAGAAAAATCTCGACGGACCTTTTGGTGACTTTTGGTCGGTTGAAAATTTTGTTTTCGAAATTCAACAATTCGTTTGAGCTCTAGTATTTATTCCCGTGATATTCGATCTTATTCCCGCTCGCCAGCTTGATATCAGCTCGATCGGGTACCTTTTACTGCCAAAAAGCGTCCAGGCGGGATCGGCCGTTTCGAGTCATCTTGATACGCGCTGTCGGTATATTCAACTTAACTCGAGATATAGGACAGCTACAGAGCTGGTAAGCACACGTTATCGATTCAGAATCATCAGGCGCGTTCGGCTGTTGTAACCAGAGGTCTGAACTCGGTCTGCTAGCCAAGCTAGGTCCGCAAACCTATTCGTATTATTCGAGTCATCTTGACAGACGCTCTCGGTTTTGTGTACTTAACTCGAGCTATAGGACAGCTACAGAGCTGATACTTACAGGAACCGATTCAGAATATCAGTCGCGTTTCTCTGTTGAATCCAGAGCTCTGAACTCGGTCTGCTGCCCGATCCAGAATTGCGAAACTGTTCGTATTGTTCGAGTCATCTTGGGAGGTGCTGTCGGTTTTTCTGCACTTAACTCGGGCTGTAGGGGGGGGCTACAGTGCTGGTGGCGACAGCAATCGATTTGAAGACATCAGGCGCGTCCGCCTGTGGAATCCAGAGCTCGGAACTCGGTCTGCTGTCCAAACTCGGTCCGCGAAGCTGTTCGTTTTGTTCGAGTTATCCTCAAAGATGCTGTCGGCTTTCTGCACTTATCTCGGGCTGTAGGGGGGCTGCAGGGCTGGTAATCACAGGAATCGATTCGGAGACATCAGACGCGTCCGCCTGCCGCATGTAGAGGTCTGAACTCGGTCTGATACTCGAGCTGGGTTTGCCAAACTATTCGTTTTGTTCGAGTCATCTTGAGATGTGCTGTCGATTTACGCACGTAACTCGAGCTGTAGGAGAGCTACAGAGCTCGTACAGAAGACAATGCAGAAGCATCGGGGGGCGTTCGGCTGTTGCATCGAGAGGTCTGAAATCGCTTGGGCTGAACAACTACTCTTTCTCTGCCATTTTTTCGACATTCTATATTGTCAGGAAGCTCTATGAGTCCCCCGGCGGTAACAAAGGTTGACGGTGTACCGCCGGCGCCGAGTTGGCCGACCCGATGAAAAGAGACACTGTGGCACATTTGGGTTGGTTTTGCTAAAATTTCAAGGATATTAGACAATTCATTTTGAGAAAGCATAATTTTACGCCGAGCATTGGCATATAAACTTTGTTTTCTGAGCAGCTCAGCTCTCTAGAGCCAGTTTTACTATCCGAAAATTAGGAGCAACCAACATGAAATTGACACGGAAAAATGTGAATTCGATTTTTTTTCTAGAAATACCCCGAGAAGCTCCCTGCTTGGATCCTGAGCACTCTCACGCGTGCAAGAAGCTCTACGAGGTTCCCGGCGGTGACCAGGTTGACGGTTCACCGCCAGCGCCAGAATAATTCCGGGGCGCTGGAGAGCTAGTTGGCAAGACAAATCTTGACGGACCTTTTGGTGACTTTTGGTCGGTTGAAAATTTTGTTCTCGAAATTCAACAATTCGTTTGAGCTCTAGTATTTTTTCCCATGATATTCGATCTTATTTCCGCTCGCCATCGGGTATCTTTTATTGCCAAAAAGCACACGGGCGGGATCGGCCGTTTCAAGTCATCTTGACACGAGATGACGGTTTTCTGAACATAACTCGAGCTTTAGGACAGCTACAGAGCTGGTGAGCACATCTAATCGATTCAGAATGATCAGGCGCGTTCGCCTGTTGAATCCAGAGGTCTGAACTCGGTCTGCTAGCCGAGCTAGGTCCGCACACCTATTCGTATTATTCGAGTCATCTTAACAGACGCTCTCGATTTTCTGTACTTCACTCGAGCTACAGGACAGCTGCAGAGCTGATAGGACAGAAACCGATTCAGAATCATCAGTGGCAGTTGTCTGTTGAATCCGGAGCTCTGAACTCGGTCTGCTGCCCGATCTAGAATCGCGAGCCCATTCGTATTCTTCGAGTCATCTTGAGAAGTGCTCTCGTCTTCTGCATTTAACTCGGGCTGAGGGGGGCTACAGTGCTGGTGGTCACAAGAATCGATTTAAAGACATCAGGCGCGTCCGTCTGTCGAATCCAGAGCTCGGAACTCGGTTAGCTGCCCGAACTAGAATCGCGAGACTATTGTATGTCATCCTGAGAGGTGCTGTCGGTTTTCTGTAATTAACTGGGGCTGTAGGGGGGGCTACAGTGCTGGTAGTCACAGGAATCGATTCGCAGACATCAGATGCGTCCGCCTGTCGCATTCAGAGGTCTGAACTCAGTTTGATGCTCGAGCTGGGTTTCCAACTTATTCGTTTTGTAGAGTCATCTTGAGAGGTGCTGTCGATTTACGCACGTAACTCGAGGAGAGCTACAGAGCTCGTAAACAAGACAATCGAAAAGCATCGGGGGGCGTTCGGCTGTTGCATCGAAAGGTCTGAAATCGCTTGGGCTGAAAAACGATTCGTTCTCTGCATTTTTTCACATTATACATTGTCAGGAAGCTCTACGAGTCCCCCGGCGGTAAGAAAGGTTGACGGTTTACCGCCGGCGCCCAGTTGGCAAGAAACATCTCGACGGACATTTTGCTGACTTTTGGTCGGTTCAAAATTTCGTTTTCGAAATTCAACAATTCGTTTGAGCTCTACTATTTTTTCTCACCATATTCGATCTTATTCCCGCTCGTCTTCTTAATCTCAGCTCGATCGGGTAAATATTTCTACAAAAAAGCGTCGCGGCGGGATTGGCTGTTTCGAGTCATCTTGATTCGCGTTCTCGGTATTTTGTACTTAACTCGAGCTGTAGGGGAGCTACTGAGCTCATCCTCACAGAAATCGATTGCGAGTCATCATGCACGTTCGTCTGTTCCATCTAGAGGTCCGAACTCGGTCTGCTGCCCGAGCTAGGTTCGCGAAGCTGTTCGTATTGTTCGAGTCATCTGAGAGGTGCTGTCAGTTTTCTGCACTTAACTCGGGCTGTAGGGGGGCACAGGGCTCGTACTCACAGGAATCGGTTCAGGGACATCAGTCGCGTCCGCCTGCCAACTCCAGAGCTCAGAACTCGGTGTACTGCCCGGGCTAGGTCCGCAAAACAATTTGTATTCTTCGAGTCATCTTTAGAGGTGCTGTCCGTGTTCTGCACTTAACTCGAGCTGTAAGGGCTGCAGGCTGGTAATCACTGGAATCGATTCGGAGACATCAGCCGCGTCCGCCTGTCGTATTCAGAGCTCTGAACTGGGTCTGCTGCCCGAGCTGGGTCCGCGAATCTATTCGTATTTTTCGAGTCATCTTTAGGTGCCCTCGGTTTTCTGCACTTAACTCGGGATTGTTCGAGTGATCTTGAGAGGTGCTGTCGATTTTCGCACGTAACTCGGGCTGTAGGAGAGCTACGGAGCTCCTGCGCACAGAAAAAGGGGGCGTTCGGCTGTTGCATCGAGAGGTCTGAAATCGTTTAGGCTGAAAAACTATTCGTTCTCTGCAATTTTTTGACATTATATATGGTGAGGAAGCTCTACGAGTCCCCCGGCGGTAAGAAAGGTTGACGGTTTACCGCCGGCGCCCAGTTGGCCGACCCGGCCAGAAAGGACAAAGTGATAACTTTTGGGTGGTTTTGCGAAAAATTGAAGGATATTTGACAATTCATTTTCAGGAAGCAGATTTTTCGCACCTGTATTGGGTTATCGCGCGTCCGCCAGTAAAATTTTCAGGCCCATAGGTGCAGTATTACTATCGAACACTTGGCGGAACCGACGTTGGATAAAAACAGAAAAACGTGATTTTTCGAGTTTTTTGTTTCTCGCTCCAGAAGCTTTCTTCATGTGTTCCGACGACGGCTGTGCAAGAAAAGAGCTCTACGAGGTTCCCGGCGGTAACTTGGCTCAAGAGCTCTACGAGCTCAAGTGCAAAGAGGTGCCCTTTTGTTCCTCTTACTGTACACGGTGCCTCAGTGTCGGTTTTGCCTGAGTGCCTTTGGATCGTGCGGACAGGGTGATCTGTCGGCATTGAATTGATTAGTTGTTCTTGCGTGCCCCTTCCTTGTGCGGCATCATGACAGCGCAATTTTGTTCGATGAGTTCTGTTTCGACCAGTTGGAAAAGAAAAACAAGGATAATCCAACTGGCGATTTGTAGACAAGCTGTATTTGATGTTATGCAGTTTAATGCTCGTGATCCATTTTTGTGGCTGATCCGAATACTTTCCCCGCGTTTGGCTGGTTTGATAGCCTCGATGATTGTGCGCGAAACCCATGCCCGTTTCAGGGGAACTCGGAGGAGCAGGTCAGTATATTGTTGAGTTCCTTATCGGTGCCAACTGCTGGGCCAACTGATCGTGGAGAAGCTTTTTCGTCTCAATCGGTTGCGTATTCTCCAGATGTGGTGCAGTCTCCAGATGGTGGGCTGCAGTCGAGTCTGGGCTCTGTTTCTTTTGATCATGGTGTTCAGAATGAGGGGGCGTTTGAGGAGAAGGAGGGGATGAAGGATACGGAGGTTGCCAAAGTTGCTGCGAATCCGTATTGTGCAGAGATCCATACGGCCGCTTCAGGATCCCAGGATGTAGGACCCAACCTTGCTGCTGAAGATTCGTCGCTTGCTTCTCAATCAAATGATGCTGTGCTGCAATCAGTTCCTTTGGATTATTATCTGCACTCAGCTCCTTTGGATTATTCTCTGCACTCAGCTCCTCTGGATTATTCTCGAGTGCAAAGGGAAGGTGGAGGCCCCGAGGCGCTGCCGTTGGCATCCTCGAAAACCCACGGAGAGTGCGAAGTCGACCAGCGTAAAGATAACTGTGCTTCTTCTTCCCGGCTCTGTTCATATGAGTTGCAGAGCAATCGATCTGAGTGTCGAGCTGCCAGGGACTGGGCCCGTGCCAATGACGACGCAGTTGCTCTTTGGCGGGAATTCGAACGGCTCCCGAAAGAGGAGTTTTATGCTCGGATCGAGGCGCTCAAGGCATACAAACTTCGAATGGGAATTGAGAGTCCCGAGGAGGCGCCGAGTCCTGAGGAGGATGCTGGCCGTGGGAAAGGCCAGAGGCACCGCAGAAACAGGAGGCGGGCAAGGGCGAAGGCTCAGGCAGTTCTAACTGGCTCTTCTATGTCAAAGTCGGCCCATCCATCTACTTGCGATCCTCCCCAACCTCCGTCCTCTTTTCACGATTCAGTTTCTTCCGCTATACCCGCCCCAAGTGTGCCCTTGTTGCCCGAAGGCGACAAGGAGGCGGAGGTGGATGAGTTGCATAACAATCAATCAGAGTGCGATGAGGACGCTGATTCGGATGCGGCCTTCCACGCATGGGATAAAATGGCCACCCAGCGAGTGAGGGCAAATTTCTACTTGAAGAAGGCTGCTCTGCACCGTTTGTGTGAGGCTTTGCACCGTGATGGGGGGGGGGGCGCGGACATCCAGAGAACCTGTGGGGTGTGTCGGTTGGACAAGATAAGGATGCACCGTATTGCAGGGTGGTGCTTCGGACATTGGCGAGCAGCTCTATTGTTTACATAAGATGCTCGTGCACCGTATTGCACGAAGCTATGTTCATACCTCTCTTATTGTATATGCGAGTACAACAAAAACTAGACGGCCTCCGTGGATTCTTCGACGGAGGGCGCTCTGTGGAGGGATGTGCCTCCATTGACGGCTCTGTATGGCCGTGGAACACGTTTTGGGTAGCCTCTTTCTTCTCTAACCTGTTCCTACACCTTTGCAATTTCACATGTCGTGCTGCATCCTTTTCCTTGTTCCTGCATCCTATTCCGATGCCTATGCCTCAGTGGCTCGGCAGTGTGATGATAAGAGATGCCTTCTCTAGCTACCCTGTGCTCCGTTTGGGAGTCTTAGGGCTCAGCTGTCACAGCTGTCCGCGCCCTGACTCAAACTCAAAAACCAGGTTGACGGTTTACCGCCGGTTCCCATTTTGGTCGGTTGAAAATTTTGTTCTCGAAATTCAATAATTTGTTTGTGCTCTAGTAGTTTTTCCCGTGATATTCGATTTTATTTCTTCTCGTCGTCTTGATCTTAGCTCGATCGGGTACCTTTTACTGCCAAAAAGCAGGCAGGCGGGATCAGCCGTTTCGGGTCATCTTGACACGCAATGACGGTTTTCTGAACATAAATCGAGCTTTAGAACAGCTACAGAGCTGGTAGGCACAGCTAATCGATTCAGAATAATCAGGCGCGTTCGCCTGTTGAATCCAGAGGTCTGAACTCGGTCTGCTAGCCGAGCTGAGTCCGCAAAACTATTCGTATCATTCGAGTCATCTTGACAGACACTCTCGGTTTCTCTACTTAACTCGAGCTATAGCACAGCTACAGAGCTCATACTTACAGAAACCGATTCAGAATCATGAGTCGCATTTGTCTGTTGAATGCAAAGCTCTGAACCCGGTCTGCTGCCCGATCTAGAATCGCGAAACTATTTGTATTGTTCGAGTCGTAGAAGTGCTCTGGGTTTCCTGCACTCAGCTCGGGCTGAGGGTAGCTACAGTGCTGGTGGTCACAGGAATCGATTTGAAGACATCAGGCGCTTCCGCCTGTCGAATCCAGAGCTCGGAACTCGGTCTGCTTCCCGAACTAGGTCCGCAAAACTATTGTGTTGTTCGAGTGATCCTGAGATGTGCTGTCGGTTTTCTGCACTTAACTCGGCCTGTAGGGGGGCTGCAGGGCTGGTAATCACAGAAGTCGATTCGCAGACATCAGACGCGTCCGCCTGTCGCATTCAGAGGTCTGAACTCGGTTTGATACTCGAGCTAGGTCCGTAAAACTATTTGTGTCCCCCGGCGGTGAGAAAGGCTGACGGTTTACCGCCGGCGCCCAGGGTCGAAAAGGGACGCGATCATACCTTCCGCGGCCTGGCCCACCTGATTTTGCAGTTCTAACCATTCGTTTGGGCTGCTAATTACGCAGAGCGAAGCTTGGCATTACAGAAGTTACCTCACAAATTCTTAGTTCATTCCGTCGAAAAATTTGCCCGAGCGAAGCCAGGGGCCGACTCCGCGTTGACAGCCCAAAAATGCAATTTTCCAGTTTTGCAGAAATGTCATCAGAAGCTATCTGCTTGCACTTCTAGTTCTTTCAGGCGTCTGCTTGCACTTCTAGTGCCTCGTAGAGCTCTGATGGTAAAAGAGCTAGAGGAATTCGGCGACAGGGTGGAGCTAGTTGGCGAAAGGTCGAAAAGGGACGCGATCATATCTTCCGCGGCCTGGCTCAGCCGATTTTGCAGTTCTAACATTTCGTTTGGGCTGCTATTTGCGCAGAGCGAAGCTTGGCATTACAGAAGTTACTTCGCAAATCATTCCGTCGAAAAATTCTCCCGAGCGAAGCCAGGGACCGACTTCACGTTGGCAGTCCAAAAATGCAATTTTCCAGTTGTACAGGAAATGCCATCAGAAGCTATCTGCTTGCACTTCTAATTCTTTCTGGCGTCTGCTTGCACTTCTAGTGCCTCGTAGAGCTCTGATGGTAGAAGAGCTAGAGGAATTCGTCGACAGGGTGGAGCTAGTTGGCGAAATGCCGAAAAGGGACACGATGATACCTTCCGCGGCCTGGCCCAGCTGATTTTGCAGTTCTAACAATTCGTTTGGGCTGCTAATTGCACAGAGCGAAGCTTGGCCTTACAGAAATTACCTCACAAATTCTCAGTTCACTCCGTCGAAGAGTTCTCCCGAGCGAAGCCAGGGGCCGACTTCGCGTTGACAGTCCAAAAATGGAATTTTTCAGTTCTACAGACAATGCCATCAGAAGCTATCTGCTTGCACTTCTAGTTCTTTCAGGCGTCTGCTTGCACTTCTAGTGCCTCGTAAAGCTCTGATGGTGAAAGAGCTAGAGGAATTCGGCGACAGGGTGGAGCTAGTTGGCGAAATGTCGAAAAGGGACGCGATCATATCTTCCGCGGCCTGGCTCAGCCGATTTTGCAGTTCTAACATTTCGTTTGGGCTGCTATTTGCGCAGAGCGAAGCTTGGCATTACAGAAGTTACTTCGCAAATTCTTAGTTCATTCCGTCGAAAAATTCTCCCGAGCGAAGCCAGGGACCGACTTCACGTTGGCAGTCCAAAAATGCAATTTTCCAGTTTTGCAGAAAATGCCATCAGAAGCTATCTGCTTGCACTTCTAGTTCTCTCAGGCGTCTGCTTGCACTTCTAGTGCCTCGTAGAGCTCTGATGGTAGAAGAGCTAGAGGAATTCGGCGACAGGGTGGAGCTAGTTGGCGAAATGTCGAAAAGGGACGCGATCATACCTTCCGCGGCCTGGCTCAGCCGATTTTGCAGTTCTAACAATTCGTTTGGGCTGCTAATTGCGCAGAGCGAAGCTTTGCATTACAGAAGTTACCTCGCAACTTCTGAGTTCATTCCGTCGAAAAATTCCCCCGAGCGAAGCCAGGGACCGACTTCACGTTGACAGTCCAAAAATACCTCGTAAAGCTCTTCGGCATCGATGAGCTAGAGGAATTCCGGCGCGGGGTGGAGCTAGTTGGCCGACCCGACCAAAAGAGACAATGTGATAACCTTGGGTCGGTTTTGCTTTGATTTGAAAGATATTTGACAATTCATTTTGAGAACCGGTATTTTTCTCACGTGTAGTGGGTTATGCCGCGTCTGCCAGTTAAATTCTCAGGTCCGTAGCTGCAATATTACTATCAAAAGACTTGCTGGAACCAACTGCGTTCCGAGTCATCTTGACACGCGTTCACGGTTTTCTGTACTTAACTCGAGATTTCGAGAGCTACAGAGCTGATACTTACAGAAACCGATTCAGAATGATCAGGCGCGTTCGCCTGTTGCATCCAGAGGCCTGAACTCGGTCTGCTACTCGAGCTAGGTCCGTAAAACTATTTGTGTTATTCCAGTCATCTTCACCAGTGATGCCGGTTTTCTGTATTCAACTCAAGATTCAGAGGAGCTACAGAGCTGGTGCGCACATAAACTGATTCAGTATCACCAGGCGCTTGCGTCTGTTGCATCGAGAGGCCTGAACTCGTTCTGCTAGTCGAGCTAGGTCCACAACACTATTCGTATTTCTCAAGTTCTCTTTAGAGGCGCTGTCGGTATTCTGCACTTAACTCTAGCTGTAGCACAGCTACAGAGGTGGTACGCACAGAAACCGATACAGAATCATCAAGGGCGTTTGGCTGAAGCATCTAGAGCTCTGAACAGAGTTTGCTTCTCGAGCTAAGTCCGCAAAACTATTTGTATGCGATCGATGTTTTAGAGTTGTTTGGCTCTCGCTTAAGCTTGCTTCACGTGTTCCGAGGAGCTGGGCAAGAAAAGAGCTCTACGAGGTCCCCGGCGGTAACCAGGTTGACGGTTTACCGCCGGCGCCCAGTTGGCCGACCCGACCTTAAGAGACAATGTGGTAACTTTGGGTCGGTTTTGCATTCTTTGTGCAAAATTTTGAAGTTCGCTTTGGGAACCGGTATTTTCCTCACCTGTAGTGGGTTGTGCCGCGTCTGCCAGTGAAATTCTCAGGTCCGTAGCTGCATTATTACTATCAAAAGACTTGAGGGAACCGTCGGCCGTTGACACGCGTTGACGGTTTTCTGTATTTCTCAAGATTTAGGAGAGGTACAGAGCTGCTATTACAGAAGCCGATTCAGAATCATTAGGCGCGTTTGTCTGTTCCACCGAGAGGTCTTAACTCGGTCTGCTACTCGAGCTAGATCCGCGAAACTATTCGTATTATACGAGTGATCTGAGAGGTGCTTTCGGTTCCCCACTTGAATCAACCGACTTTCGGTGAAAGCTGAAAAACGTAATTTTTGAAGCTTCGTAGCTCGCGCGTGAGAAAGCTTCCCCGATGTGTTTCAAGCAGCGTCGTGCAGACAAGAGCTCTACGAGGCTCTCCGCGGTAACCTGGTTGACGGTTTACCGCCGGCTCCCAGTTCCGGCGCGCTGGAGAGCTAGTTGGCAAGAAAAATCTCGACGGACCTTTTGCTGACTTTTGGTCGGTTGAAAATTTTGTTCTCGAAATTCAACAATTTGTTTGAGCTCTAGTATTTTTTCTGACCATATTCGATCTTATTCCCGCTCGCCTTCTTAATCTCAGCTCGATCGGGTAAATATTTCTGCAAAAAAGCGTCGCGGCGGGATTGGCTGTTTCGAGTCATCTTGATTCGCGTTCTCGGTATTTTGTACTTAACTCGAGCTGTAGGGCAGCTACAGAGCTCATTCTCACAGAAATCGATTGCGAATCATTAGGCGCTTTCGCCTGTTCCATCTAGAGGTCTGAACTCGGTCTGCTGCCCGAGCTAGGTCCGCGAAACTATTCGTATTGTTCGAGTCATCTTGAGAAGTGCCGTCAGTTTTCTGCACTTAACTCGGGCTGTAGGGGGGCTACAGGGCTCGCACTCACAGGAATCGATTCCAAGACATCAGGCACGTCCTCCTGCCAAATCGAGAGCTCAACACTCGGTGTGCTGCCCGAGCTAGGTCCGCAAAACTGTTCGTATTCTTCGAGTTATCTTGAGAGGTGCTGTTCGTTTTCGGCACTAAACTCGAGCTGTGAGGGGGCTGCAGGGCTGGTAATCACAGGAATCGATTCGGCGACATCAGTCGCGTCCGCCTGTCGCATTCAGAGCTCTGAACTCGGTCTGCTGCCCGAGCTAGGTCCGCGAAGCTCTTCGTATTGTTTGAGTCATCTTCAGAGGTGCTGCCGGTTTTCTGCACTTAACTCGGGCTGTAAGGGGGCTGCAGGGCTGGTAGTCACAGGAATCGATTCGGAGACATCAGGCGCGTTCGCCTGTTGCATTCAGAGTCTGAACTCTGTCTGATACTCGAGCTAGATTCGCACAACTATTTGTATTGTTCGATTGATCTTGAGAGGTGCTGTCGGTTTTCGCACGTAACTCGGGCTGTAGGAGAGCTACGGAGCTCGTGCGCACAGGACACGATCAAGAAGCATGAGGGGCGTGCGGCTGTTGCATCGAGAGGTCTGAAATCGCTTAGGCTGAAAAACTATTCGTTCTCTGCAATTTTGGTTCGACATTATATATGGTCAGGAAGCTCTACGAGTCCCCCGGCGGTAAGAAAGGTTGACGGTTTACCGCCGGCGCCCAGTTAGCCGACTCGACCAAAAGAGACAAATACTCCGAGAAGCTTCCTGCTTCGATTCTGAGCACTCTTTCGCGTGCAAGGAGCTCTACGAGGTTCCCGGCGGTGACCAGGTTGACGGTTCACCGCCGGCGCCAGTTAGCCGACTCGACCAAAAGAGACAATGTGACAACTTACCTCGTTGAGCTCTTCGGCATCGATGAGCTAGAGGAATTCCGGCGCGGGGTGGAGCTAGTGCCTCGTAGAGCTCTTCGTTATCGATGAGCTAGAGGAATTCCGGCGCGGGGTGGAGCTAGTTGGTCGACCTGGCCAGAAAAGAAGATGTGGTGACTTTGGGTCGGTTTTGCTGAGATTTGAAAGATATTTGACAATTCATTTTAAGAAAGCAGATTTTTCGCACCTGTAAACGACTATGAGGGCCGTCTTAATATGAGCTCTGTAGGCGCAAATTTACTATTAAAACACTTGTGGGAACCAACTTCATGTCGACTTTTAAAAAATGAATGTTCAAGTTTTTCGAGAAATGCCTTCAGAAGCTCTCTCTTCCGGCTCTGAGCTCTCTCACGCGTGAAAAAAGCTCTACGAGTTTCCCGGCGGTGACCAGGGTGGCGGTTCACCGCCGGCGCTAGTTCCGGGGCGCTGGAGAGCTAGTTGGCAAGAAAAATCTCGACGGACCTTTTGCTGACTTTTGGTCGGTTGAAAATTATGTTCTCGAAATTCAACAATTCGTTTGAGCTCTAGTATTTTTTCCCATGATATTCGATCTTATAACCACTCGCTATCTTGATCTCAGCTCGATCGGGTACCTTTTACTGCCAAAAAGCAGGCAGGCGGGATCGGCCGTTTCAAGTCATCTTGACACGCGATGACGGTTATCTGAACATAACTCGAGCTTTAGGAAAGACGCAGAGCTGGTAAGCACAGCTAATCGATTCAGAATGATCAGGCGCGTTCGCCTGTTGAATCCAGAGGTCTGAACTCGGTCTGCTAGCCGAGCTAGGTCCGCAAAACTATTCGTATTATTCGAGTCATCTTGACAGACACTCTCAGTTTGCTGTACTTAACTCGAGCTATAGGACAGCTATAGAGCTGATACTTACAGAAACCGATTCAGAATTATTAGTCACATTTGTCTGTTGAATCCAAAGCTCTGAACCCAGTCTGCTGCCCGATCTAGAATCGCGAAACTATTCGTATTGTTCGGGTCGTCTTGAGAAGTGCTCTTGGTTTTTTGCACTCAGCTCGGGCTGAGGGGAGCTACAGTGCTGGTGGTCACAGGAATCGATTTGAAGACATCAGGCGCGTCCGCCTGTCGAATCCAGAGCTCGGAACTCGGTCTGCTCCCCGAACTAGGTCCGCACAACTATTGTATTGTTCGAGTGATCCTGAGAGGTACTGTCGGTTTTCTGCATTTAACTCGGGCTGTAAGGGGCGCTCCAGGGCTGGTAATCACAGGAGTCGATTCGCAGACATCAGACGCGTCCGCCTGTCGCATTCAGAGGTCTGAACTCGGTTTGATACTCGAGCTGGGTTGCTAAACTATTCGTTTTGTTAGAGTCATCTTGAGAGGTGCTGTCGATTTACGCACGTAACTCGGGCTGTAGGAGAGCTATAGAGCTCGTAAAGAAGACAATCCAGAAGCATCGGGGGCGTTCGGCTGTTGCATCGAGAGGTCTGAAATCGCTTCGGCTGAAACACTACTCGTTCTCTCCAATTTTCTTTCCACATTATATATTGTCAGGAAGCTCTACGAGTCCCCCGGCGGTAAGAAAGGTTGACGGTTTACCGCCGGCGCCCAGTGCCTCGTAGAGCTTCCCGGCATCGATGAGCTAGAGGAATTCCAGCGCGGGCTGGAGCTAGTTGGCCGACCCGGCCAGAAAAGAAGATGTGATGACTTTGGGTCGGTTTTGCTAAGATTTGAAAGATATTGGACAATTGATTTTGAGAAAGCAGATTTTTCGCAGCTGTAAACGACTATGAGGGCCTCTGCGTTTTCATACCTCGTAGCTCTTCGGCATCGATGAGCTAGAGGAATTCCGGCGCGGGGTGGAGCTAGTTGGCCGACCCGACGTTAAGAGACAATGTGGTGACTTGGGGTCGGTTTATCTAAGATTTCAAAGATATTTGACAATTCATTCTGAGAAACCAGATTTTTCCCACCTGTGGTGGGTCATGCCGCGTCTGCCAGTAAAATTTTGAGGTGCGTAGCTGCAGTATTACTATCAAAACACTTGGGGGAACCAACGTTGGATAAAAACAGAAAAACGTGATTTTTCGAGTTTCTGAGGGCTTGCTCTAGTCGCTTTCTTCATGCTTACCGAGGAGCGTCGTGTGAGAAAAGAGCTCTACGAGGGTTCCGGCGGTAACTTGGTTGACGGTTTACCGCCGGTTTCCAGTAAGAGCTCTCTAGGCGCACATTTACTATCAAAACACTTGGGGGGACCAACTTCATGTCGATATGAAAGAAAATGAATGATTAATTTTCGAGAAATGCCTCCAGAAGCTCTGTCTTCCGACTCTGAGCTCTCTTACGCGTGTAAAGAGCTCTACGAGGTTTCCGGCGGTGACCAGGTTGACGGTGCACCGCCGGCGCCAGTCAACATGACTGTGCAGATCCGTCTGAGTTTTCATGTCAACATGCTTTTTTTCCTTTAGCGGCAAATGAGGGGTAGAAAATGCCAATGCAGCCAACGACTCATCATCCTGTTCAGCTGACTCTGCCGGTGCCTCCATCGCAACTGTCTCGCAGTCAACAGATCCTTCTAGTGACAAGGGAACGGGGGAAGGGAGTTGGTCGACCCGACGAGAAGAGACAATGTGACAACTTTGGGTCGGTTTTTCTAAGATTTGAAAGATATTTGACAATTCATTTGATAGTGGGTTATGCCGCGTCTGCCAGTCAAATTCTCAGGTCCGTAGGTGAAGTATTACTATCAAAACACTTGGAGCAACCGTCTTTGGATACACACACATAGAAAACGTGATTTTTCGGATTTGTCATGTCGTGCTCCAGACGCTTCCTTTATGTGCACCGAGGAGCGCCGTAAGAGATAAGAGCTCTAGAAGAGCCCCGGCGGTAACCTGGTTGACGGTTTACCGCCGGTTCCATTTAAGATTTGGAAGATATTCGACAACATTGTCAGGAACCAGATTTTTCAAGCTGTACTGGGTTATGCCGCGTCTGCCAGAAATTCTCAGATAAGACTCGAGGGAACCGACGTTGGATAAAAACATAAAAACGTGATTTTCCGTTTTCGTTTCGCTCCAGCTTTCTTCATGTGTTTCGAGGATCTCCGCGCAAGAAAAGAGCTCTACGATGTTCCTGGCGGTAACCAAGTTGACGGTTTGCCGCTGCCGATTTGGGAAGAAAAATCTCGACGGTAGCCTGGTTGACGGTATACCGCCGGATCCCAGTTGGTGATTTTTGGTCGGCGAAAATTTGAAAGATATGTAACCATTTATTTGGAGAAAGTAAATTCTGGCGCCAAGCATTGGCATATAAACTTCTCTCTCGCAGCAGCTCAGCTCTCCCGATGCATTGAGTTGACTTCCAGGAACCGAGCGAATATGAAGATCGAAAAAATCGAAAATGAAGATTTTCGAAAAAAAATCTTTATTTTATGACTCTACTTGGATTCTGAGCGCTCTTACCAGTGTAAGGAGCTCTACGAGGTTCCCGGCGGTGACTAGGTTGACGGTTCACCGCCGGCGCCAGTTCCGGGGCGCTGGAGAGCTAGTTGGCAAGAAAAATCTCGACGGACCTTTTGCTGACTTTTGGTCGGTTCAAAATTTCGTTCTCGAAATTTAACCACTCGTTTGAGCTATTCGATCTTGTTTCCGCTCGTCATCTTCATCTTAGCTCGATCGGGTAACTTTTACTGCCAAAAAGCGTCCAGGCGGGATCGGCCCTTTCGAGTCATCTTGGTACGCGCTCTCGGTATATTGGACTTAACTCGAGATACAGGACAGCTACAGAGCTGGTAAGCACACCTTATCGATTCAGAATGATCAGCCGCGTTCGTCTGTTGCATCCAGAGGTCTGAACTCGGTCTGCTAGCCGAGCTAGGTCCCTAAACCTATTCGTTTTATTCGAGTCATCTTGACAAGCGCTCTCGGTTTTCTGTACTTAACTCGAGCTATGACAGCTACAGAACTGATGCTTACATAAACCGATTCAGAATCATCAGTCGTGTCCGTCTGTTGAATCCAGAGCTCTGAACTCGGTCTGCTGCCCGATCTAAAATCGCGAAAATATTCGTATTGTTCGAGTCATTGAGATGTGTTGTCCGTTTTTTGTATTAACTCAGGCTGTAGGGGGGGGGGGCTGCAGTGCTGGTAGTCACAGGAATCGATTCGGAGACATCCGGCTGTCGCATTCAGAGGTCTGAACTCGGTCTGATACTCGAGCTAGGTTTGCCAAACTTCGTATTGTTCGAGTCTTCTTGAGAGGTGCGGTCGATTTACGCACGTAACTCGGGCTGTAGGAGAGCTACAGAGCGCGTACACAAGACAATTGAGAAGCATCGGGGGCGTTCGGCTGTTGCATCGAGAGGTCTGAAATCGCTTGGGCTGAAAAATTATTCGTTCTCTCCAATTTTTTTCGACATTATATATTGTCAGGAAGCTCTACGAGTCCCCCGGCGGTAAGAAAGGTTGACGGTTTACCGCCGGCGCCCAGTTGGTCGACCCGCCCAGAAAAGAAGATGTGACAACTTTGGGTCGGTTTTGCTAAGATTTGAAAGATATTTTACAACTGTGAGGACTCTGTGTCTTAATATGAGCTCTGTAGGCGCACTTCTACTATAAAAACACTTGGCGAAACCAACTTTGTGTCGACATGAAAAAAAATAAATTTTCAATTTTTTGAGAAATACCTCCTGAAGCTATCTTCTTCGGCTCTGAGCACTCTCACGCGTTGAAGGAGCTCTACGAGGTTCCCGGCGGTGACCAGGTTGACGGTTCACCGCCGGTGCCAGTTGGTCGACCCGGTAAGAAAAGAAGATGTGATAACTTTTGGTCGGTTTTGCTAAGATTTCAAAGATATTTGACAATTCATTTTGAAAAACCAGATTTTTCGCTGGACGACCATGAGGGTCTCTGCATAACTTGTAGAGCTTCCCTTAGCTAGTTGCTGTAAGCTTAAGAGTAATTCCGGCGCACCGGAGAGCTAGTCGGCAAGAAAAATCTCGACGGACCGAAGCTCTGCCGAAGCGCTTCGCGCACCCTAGAGCCACGCGTATTGGGAAACACTAGGAAGCCACGCTCCCGGACACGCTGGAAGCCCCGGCGAGTCGCTGCGGGGAACGTGGACCGTCGTGGAGGAGCTCCTGGCGGGCACCACCCACCTCCGGCTTCTTCTCTGAGACCCTTAGCTCTCCAAGGAGCTATCCGGGAATTAGAAGCCGGACGGTGGTGGTGCCCGCCAGCAGCCCATCCGCCGCTTCACGATCCTCGCAGCACCTGTTATTGTCAAAAACCCGGATAGCCAAACGAGAGACGCGCGTGCACGGATCTCGTCGCGCCAGCGGCCTGGGCCGTGCTGCGCCGCGCTTACCTCTGCACTTGTAAGCAATCTACTTGTAAGCGTCCACTTGTAAGCGTCCACAGCCAAGCGCAGAACGCCGCACGGGGACCTCTGCCAGGCCGCCTGAAACGATGCGCGGGACGCTGGAAACCTCGCAGGAGACGCTTGCAGGGGCGCCGTTTACGATGCGTGGGGCCCTGAAAAGCGCGCAAGGAAGATCTGCCTAGGGGCCTGGAAGAACGGCCGAAGCTCTTCCGAAGCTCTGCCGAAGCGCTTCGCGCACCCTGGAGCCACGCGTATTGGGAAACGCTAGGAAGCCACGCTCCCGGACCCGCTGCAACCTCCGGCAGGGCGCTGCGGGGATCGTGGACCGGCGGAGGTGGGCGTGTCCTCCTCACCACCCACCGCCGGCTTCTTATCTGAAACCCTCAGCTCTCCAAGGAGCTATCCGGGAAAAACCCGGATAGCGAAGCGAAGCGCGGAACGCCGCACGGGGCCGCCAGGCCGCCTGAAACGATGCGCGAGACGCTGGAAACCTCGCAGGAGACGCTTGCAGGGGCGCCGTTTACGATGCGTGGGGCCCTGCAAAGCGCGCAAGGAAGATCTGCCTAGGAGCCTGGAAGAACTGCCGAAGCTCTTCCGAAGCTCTGCCGAAGCGCTTCGCGCACCCTGGAGCCACGCGTATTGGGAAGCGCTAGGAAGCCACGCTCCCGGACACGCTGCGAACTCCGGCGAGTTGCTCCGGCAAGCGTGGACCGGCGAGCGTGGGCGTGTCCTCCTCACCACCCACAGCCGGCTTCTAATCTGAAGCCCTCAGCTCTCCAAGGAGCTATCCGGGAAAAACCCGGATAGCGAAGCCAAGCACGGAACGCCGCACGGGGACCTCTGCCAGGCCGCCTGAAACGATGCGCGGGACGCTGGAAACCTCGCAGGAGACATTTGCAGGGGCGCTGTTTACGATGCGTGGGGCCTTGCAAAGCGCGCAAGGAAGATCTGCCAAGGAGCCTGGAAGAACTGCCGAAGCTCTTCCGAAGCTCTGCCGAAGCGCTTCGCGCACCCTGGAGCCACGCGCATTGGGAAACGCTAGGAAGCCGCGCTCCCGGACACGCTGCGAACTCCGGCGAGTTGCTCCGGCGATCGTGGACCGGCGGAGGTGGGCGTGTGCTCCTCACCACCCACCGCCGGTTTCTTATCTGAAACCTTTAGCTCTCCAAGGAGCTATCCGGGAAAAACCCGGATAGCGAGGCAAGGCGCGGAGCGCAGAGCGCTCCAAAGCGCCGCACGGCGACCTCTGCCAGGCCGCCTGGAACGATGCGTGGGGCGCTGGAAACCTCGCAGGAGACGCCTGCGAGGGCGTTTTTTGCGACGCGCGGGGCTCTGTGAAACCTACCACGACACCTCTGCCTAGGAGCCTGCGAGCACTGGCGAAGCTCTGCCGAAGCTCTGCCGAAGCGCTTCGCGCACCCTTGAGCCACGCGTATTGGGAAACGCTAGGAAGCCACGCCCCCGGACCCGCTGCAACCTCCGGCAACTCGCTGCGAGGAACGTGGACCGCCGTGGAAGAGCTCCTGGCGGGCACCACCCACCTCCGGCTTCTTCTCTGAAGCCCTTAGCTCTCCAAGGAGCTATCCGGGAACCTGCTTTACACGCTGCGTGCGCATGGCCGGGTACACGTCTTGAACGTGCGCGGAGGTGTCGCTACAAAAGCTGATTGCAAACGTGCGTGCATGCGATGGAAAGCTAGCCTAAAGCGCGCCTGAAAGGCAGCAAACGTGCGTGGTGGCAGTGGACAGCTCGTCTGAAGCGCTCCTCCAGGGCAGAGAGCGACGCTTCCACACGTGCCTGCACGCGTAGGCGCTCGCTTCCCGGGAAGCTTTGCGAGGCCTCTGGGGCACGTTCGCGAGGCTTCTGGGGCACGTTCTACGGGAACGTATTGGACTTGGTAGCATCCAAAACCCGGAGAGTAAAGAGAACACAGACCGGAAAACCTTCCTGGCAAGCCCACGGAAGCGCGCGTGAAGCTCTTCTGGGGCTCTGGGGAGCTCCCCGGCAGCGCTTCCGAAGCGCTGCCATAAACGCTTCCACGCGTGCCTGCACGCGTGCGGGCACGCGTGGGAGCTCGCCGGAAGCTCTCCCGGACCAGTTGCCGGCTCAGGCCACCTGCTGCGAGAATTCTGGCCCGGCGGAAATGGGCTGCTGGCGGGCACCACCACCGTCTGGCTTCTAATATTAAACCCTTTAGCTCTCAGCAAGCTCTCCGGGAAACAGACGCCCCAGGACACGCTGCGGAACCCGAACCCCCACGGAGGGGCACGTGGAGCGGTGGGCGGAAGGGTGCGGCGGCGTACGCGCACAGGCCGGCTTCTTCTCTAACAACCCTACGTAGCCCACGAGGCTATCCGGGAAGCTCGCCTGAGCCGGCGACGTGTCCGGGAGAGCTTCCGGTAAGCTTCCATGCGTGCCTGCACGCGCGCAGGCACGCGTAAAAGCGCTCCTGGCCGCGCTTCAGAAGCGCTGCAGGGGGCCCCCAGAGCCCCAGAAGAGCGTCCCTGGAGTGTCTGTGGGCTTGCCAGGAAGGCTTTCCGGTGTGTGTCTCTTTGCTGGGCGCTGCGAAGTGGACGCTGCCAAGTAACTCGTAGAGCTTCCCTTAGCTAGTTGCTGGAAGCTTAAGAGTACCACGTAGAGCTCTTCGACATCGATGAGCTAGAGGAATTCCGACGCGGGGTGGGGCTAGTTCACCGCAGCGACTCGCCCGGCCCGGCAACGGGTCTGGGCGAGCTTCCGGCAAGCTTCCACGCGCGCCTGCACGCGTGCAGGCACGCGTGGAAGCGATTCTGGCAGCGCTGCCGCAGCGCTGCAGGTGTGCACTTCCTAGAGCTCTTCGTTATCGATGAGCTAGAGGAATTCCGGCGCGGGGTGGAGCTAGTAACTCGTAGAGCTTCCCTTAGCAAGTTGTTCCCGGAGGGCTCTCTGAGAGCTAGCAGGTTTTAGAGTAGAAGCCGACAGGTGGTGGTGCCCGCCAGCAGCCCATCTCCGCCGCTCCACGATCCCCGCAGCGCCTCGCTTGACCCGGCAGCTTCTCCGGGGGAGCTTCCGGCAAGCGTCCGCGCGTGCCTGCACTCGTGGAGGCACGCGTGGAAGCGTTCCTGGCAGCGCGTCAGAGACGTTGGAGGGAAGCCCCCAGAGCCCCAGAAGAGCTTCACGAGAGCTTCCGTGCGCTTGCCAGGAAGGCTTTCCAGAGTGTGTCCTCTTTGCTCTCCGGGTTTTTGAGGCAACCAAGTAACTCGTAGAGCTTCCCTTAGCAAGTCATTGCTGGAAGCTTAAGAGTAATTCCGGGGCGCTGGGGAGCTACGGTAAGAAAAATCTTGACGAACATTTCGATAACTTGTTCTCGGAGAGCTCGCTGAGAGCTAAATGATTCAAGATTAAAAGCTGGACGCTAGTGGTGCCCCCAGCAGCCCATCTCCGCCGCTCCACGATCCCCGCAGCGCCCTGTAAAACCTCGCAGCGGGTCCGGGAGCGCTTCGGGCACGCGTCCACGCGTGCCTGCACGCGTGCAGGCACTCGTGTGGCCGTCGCCGAAGCGCTTGATCCGTTCCCAGAAAGCTTAACTCGTAGAGCTTCCCTTAGTTCTCGACATTTGACCATTCGTTAGAGCTCTAGTATTTTTTCCCGTGATATTCGATCTTATTCCCGCTCGCCATCTTGATCTCAGCTCGATCGGGTAACTTTGAAGGCCAAAAAGCACTGTGGCGGGAACGGCCGTTTCGAGTCATCTTGACACGCGCTGTCGGTTTTCTGAACATAACTCGAGCTCTAGGGCAGCTACAGAGCTGTTAAGCACAGCTTATGCATGCAGAATGATTAGGCGCGTTCGCCTGTTGAACCCAGAGGTCTGAACTCGGTCTGTGAGCCGAGCTAGGTTCGGAAACCTGTTCGTATTATTCGGGTCATCTTGACAGAAACTCTCGATTTTCTGGTCTTAACTCGAGCTGTAAGACAGCTACAGAGCTGGCAAGCACATCTATCGCAGTCAGAATCATTAGGCGCGTTCGCCTGTTAAATTTAGAGGTCTAAACTCGGTCTGCTAGCCGAGCTAGGTCCGCAAACCTATTCGTATTATTTGGATCACCTTGATAGGCGCCCTCGGTTTTCTGTACTTAACTCGAGCCGTAGGGCAGCAACAGAGCTCTTAGTCACAGAAATCTATTCGAAATCTTCAGACGCCTTTGTTCGTTGACTCGAGAGCACTGAACTTGGCCTGCTGCCCGAGCTAGGTTCGCAAAACTATTTGTATTGCTCGAGTCATCCTGAGAAGTGCTGTCGGTATTTCGTGCTGGGGGGAGGCTACAGTGCTGCTGGGGACAGCAATCGATTTAGAGACATCAGGCGCATCCGCCTGCGGAGACCAGAGCTCGGAACTCGTCTGCTGCCTGAATTAGGTCTGCGAAACTACTGTATTGTTGGAGTCATCCTGAGAGGTGCTGTCAGTTTTCTGCACTCAACTCGGGCTGTAGGGGGGCTGCAGGGCTGGTAATGATAGAAGTCGACTCGCAGACATCAGACGCGTCCGCCTGTCGCATTGAGAGGACACAAAATATTTACTATGAGTCGGAATGTTGGTAGGTTCTCGGTGTTCTCAACTTCGTCGAGCTGGAAGCTCTACGAGTCTCCCGGCGGTAACCAAGGTTGACGGTTTACCGCCGGCGTCCAGTTTTGTTCCCGAAGAGCTCGCTGAGCTAAAGGGTTTAAGATTAGAAGCTGGGCGGTGGTGGTGCCCGCCTGGAGCTCTTCCGCGGCGCTCCAGAATCCCCGCACGAGCTCGTTCGGCCCAGCAACTGGTCTGGAAGAGCTTCCGGCAAGCTTCCACGCGTGCAGGCACGCATGGAAGCGTTTCTGGCAGCGCTTTCGCAGCGCTCCATGGGGCGCCCCAAAATTTTCAAGAAAAGCTTTCCCGTCCCCGAGATTCTCTTTGCTCTCCGGTCTTTGGACGCTGCCAAGTGCTCCAGCATCCAAGCGTGCCTGCAAGGGTGCAGGCACGCATGGAAGCGTTTCTGGTAGCGCTTCGGTTTCTTAGGCCCCCTTCGCTCTCCGGGTTTACCTCGTAGAGCTCTTTCCCTGGAGAGCTTGCGGAGCTAAAGATTTTAAGATTAGAAGCCAGATGGTGGAGGTGCCCGCCAGGAGCTCCTTCGCGGCGCTCCACGTTCCCCGCAGAAACTCCGGCGAGCCGGACACGTGTCCGGGAGAGCTTCCCGCAAGCTTTCACGCGTGCGTGCACGCGTGCAGGCACGCGTGGACGCCTTTGAATCGATTAGCTGTTCTTACCAGCTCTGTACCTGTCCTGAAGCTCGAATTATCTTGAGAAAACCGTCACCGCGTGACAAGCTGACCCGAAACGGGCGATCCCGCCGCAGCTCTTTTTAGCAGTAAAAGATACCCGATCGAGCTGTGATACAGAATCATATTCGTATTGTTCGAGTTACTTTAGAGATGCTGTTGGTTCTCTGCACGAAACTCGGGCTGCAGGGCAGCTGCATGGCTTGTAATCACTTGAATCGACTTGGTGACATCAGGCGCGTTAGCACTTCGAGCTCTGCTGCCCGAACTAGGTCTGCAAAAATATTCGCATTGCTCGAGTCATCCTGACAGGTGATGTCGGTTTCCCGCACTTTACTCGGGCTGTAGGGGGGGCTGTTGGGCTGGTAATCACAGCAGTTGATTCGCAGATATCAGACGCGTCGACCTGTCGCATGCAGAGGTCTGAACTCGGTCTGACACTCGAGCTAGGTTTGCCAATTTATTAGTATTATTCGAGTCATCTTGAGAGGTGCTGTCGATTTTCGCACGTAAGTCGGGCCGTAGGAGTACAGAGCTCGTACAGAAGAGAATCCAGAAGCATCGGGGGCGTTCGGCTGTTGCATCCAAGAGGTTTGAAATTGCTTGGGTTGAAAAATTATGTTTTCTGTGTAATTTTTTCTACATTATATGTTGTCAGGAAGCTCTACGAGTCCCCCGGCGGTAACAAAGGTTGACGGTTCACCGCCGGCGCCCAGTTGCTGGAAGCTTAAGAGTAATTCCGGGGCGCTGGAGAGCTATTTGCCGAGAAAAATCTCGACGGACGTACCTCGTAGAGCTCTTGGGCATCGATGAGCTAGAGGAATTCCGGCGCGGGGTGGAGCTAGTTGGCCGACCCGACCAAAAGAGACAATGTGATGACTTTGGGTCGGTTTTCTTAATATTCGAAAGATATTTGACCATTCATTTTGAGAACCGGTATTTTTCTCACGTGTAGTGGGTTATGCCGCGTCTGCCAGTAAAATTTTCAGGTCCGTAGCTGCAATATTACTATCAAAAGACTTGCAGGAACCGACATTGGATAAATAAAAAACCTAATTTCTCTAGTTTTTTCTGTCGCGTTCCAGAAGCTTTCTTCATGTGCTCCGACGACCGCCGCGCATGAAAAGAGCTCTACAAGGTTCTCGGCGGTAACCAGGTTGACGGTTTTCCGCCGGTTCCCAGTATGAGCGCTGTAGG
Organism: Prorocentrum cordatum; assembly: GCA_963575745.1. NCBI lineage: Eukaryota > Dinophyceae > Prorocentrales > Prorocentraceae > Prorocentrum > Prorocentrum cordatum. Next base: position 42,320 of record CAUYUJ010001028.1, read on the forward strand.
CGCATATTTACTACCAAAACACTTGCAGGAACCATCTTCATCTCAACATGAAACAAATCAATGTTCAATTTTTCGATAAATGGCTCCAGAAGCTCTCCCTTTCGTCTGAGCTCACGCGTGGAAGGAGCTCTACGAGGTTCCCGGCGGTGACCAGGTTGACGGTTCACCGCCGGCGCCAGTCGATGAGCTAGAAGAATTCCGGCGCGGGGTGGAGCTAGTTAACCTACCCGGCGGAGGACAATGTGACAACTTTTGGGTGGTTTTGCGAATATTTGAAAGATATTTGACAATTTATTTTGAGAAACCAGATTTTTCGCACCTGTAGTGGGTTTTGCCGCGTCTGCCAGTAAAATTTTCAGGTCAGAAAAACGTGTTTTTTTGAGTTTTTCTTTCTCGCTCCAGAAGCTTGCTCTCCGTGTTCCGACGATCGCCGTGCAAGAAAAGAGCTCTACCAGGTTCCTGGCTGTGGCCAGGTTGACGGTTTACCGCCGGTTCCAATAATTCCGGCGCGCTGGAGAGCTAGTTGGCTCGAAAAATCTCGACGCGGTTGAAAATTTTGTTCCCGAAATTTGACCATTCGTTAGAGCTCTAGTATTTTTTCCCGTGATATTCGATCTTATTCCCGCTCGCCATCTTGATCTCAGCTCGATCGGGGGAAGATTACTATCGAAAAGCACTGTGGCGGGATCGGCCGTTTCGAGTCATCTTGATACGCGCTGACGGTTTTCTGAACATAACTCGAGCTTTAGGACAGCTACAGAGCTGGTAAGCACAGCTAATCGATGCAGAACTTGGTAGCGTCCAAAACCCGGAGAGCAAAGGGCAAACACACCAGAAAGCTTTCCTGGCGAACCCTCCAACGCTCTCGTTTCGCTCTGCTGGCGCCCTGGGAAGCTCCCCTGCAACGCTGCTGTAGCGCTGCCAGAAACGCTTCCACGCGTGCCTGCACGCGTGCAGGCACGCGTGGAAGCTTGCCGGAAACTCTCCCGGATCCGTTGCCGGGTCGCCGGGGTTTCTGCGGGGAACTGGGCGCCGGCGGTAAACCGTCAACCTTGGTTACCGCCGGGAGACTCGTAAAGCTTCCTAGCTCGACTTAAATTCAGAAAACCGACAGCACCTACCAACATTCCGACTCATAGTGAATATTTTTCGACCTCTGAGTGCGACAGTCTGATGTCTGTGAATCGACTCCTGTCATTACCAGCCCTGCAGCCCCCCTACAGCCCGAGTCAAGTGCAGAAAACCGACAGCATCTCTACTCGAACAATACAATAGTTTCGCGGACCTAGTTCGGGCAGCAGACCGAGTTCCGAGCTCTAGATTCGAGAGGCGGACGCGCCTGATCTCTTCAAATCGACTCCTGTGACAACAAGCACTGTAGCCCCCCTCACCGCGAGTCGAGTGAGAAAACCGAGAGCACTTCTCAAGATGACTCGACCAATACGAATAATTTCGCGTTTCTAGATCGGGCAGCCGACCGAGTTGAGAGCTCTACATTCGACAGAGAAACGCAACTGATGATTCTGAAACGGTTTCTGCAAATATCAGCTATCTCCGCAGCGCCCTGCCGGAGTTCGCAGCGGGTCCGGGGGCGTGGCTTCCTAGCGTTTCCCAATACGCGTGGCTCCAGGGGGCGCGAAGCGCTTCGGCAGAGCTTCGGAAGAGCTTCGGCAGTTCTTCCAGGCTCCTAGGCAGATCTTCCTTGCGCGCTTTGCAGGGCCCCACGCATCGTAAACGGCGCCCCTGCAAGCGTCTCCTGCGAGGTTTCCAGCGTCCCGCGCATCGTTTCAGGCGGCCAGGCAGAGGCCCCCGTGCGGCGTTCCGCGCTTCGCTTCGCTATCCGGGTTTTGGACGCTTACAAGTGCACGCTTACAAGTAACTCGTAGAGCTTCCCTTAGCTAGTTATAGCTGGAAGCTAAGAGTAATTCCGGCGCGCTGGAGAGCTAGTTGGCTCGAAAAAAAAAGAACTGAAGTTTTCACAACTTTTTCCCGGATAGCTCCTTGGAGAGCTGAGGGTTTCAGATAATAAGCCGGCGGTGGGTGGTGAGGAGCACACGCCCATCTCCGCCGGTCCACGATCCCCGGAGCAGGTTGCCGGTCCCGGCAGCGTGTTCCGGGAGCTCTCCATGCACGCGTCCACGCGTGCCTGCACGCGTGCAGGCACGCGTGGAAGTTCTTCCAGGCACCTAGGCAGATCTTCCTTGCGCGTTTTGGAGGGCCCCACGCATCGTAAACGACGCCCCTGCAAGCGTCTCCTACGAGGTTTCCAGCGTCCCGCGCATCGTTTCAGGCTGCCTGGCAGAGATCCCCGTGCGGCGTTTCGCGCTTGCCTTCGCTATCCGGGTTTTGGACGCTTACAAGTGGTCGGTTCAAAATTATGTTCTCGAAATTTGACAATTCGTTTGTGCTCTAGTATTTTTTTCCGTGATATTCGATCTTATTTCCGCTCGCCATCTTGATCTCAGTTCGATCGGGTAACTTTGAAGGCCAAAAAGCACACTGGCGGGATCGGCCGTTTCGAATCATCTTGATACGCGTTGTCGGTATTTTGTACTTAACTCGAGCTGCTGAACAGCTGTAGAGCTGGTAAGCACAGCTATTGATCTCAGAATCGTCAGGCGCGTTCGCCTGTTGAATCCATAGGTCTGAATTCGGTCTGCTAGCCAAGCTAGGTCTGCAAACCCATTCGTATTATTCGAGTCATCTTGATACGCGTTCTCGGTATTCTCTCTTAAACTCGAGCTGTAGGGCAGCTACAGTGCTGGTAAGCAACCTATCGCACTCAGAATGATCAGACGCGTTCGTCTATCGAATCGATGGGTCTGGACCCGGTCTGCTAGCCGAGCTAGGTCCGCAAACCTATGCGTATTATTCGAGTGAACTTCATACGCGTTGTTGGTTTTTTCCTACTCAACTCGAGCTGTTGGGCAGCTACAGTGCTGGTAAGCACGCCTATCGTACTCAGAATCATCAGGCGCGTTCGCCTGTTGAATTCATAGTTCTGAACTCGGTCTGCTAGCCGAGCTACGCACACCTTTTCGCATTATTCGAGTCAATTTGAAACGCGTTGTCGGTATTTTGTACTTAATTCGAGCTGCAGTGCAGCTACAGAGCTGTTATGCATGCCTATCGCATTCAGAATCATCAGGCGCGCCCGCCTGTCGACTCCATAGGTCTGAACTCGGTCTGCTAGCCGAGCTAGGTCCGCAAATCTATTCGTATTATTAGAGTCATCTTAACCAACGCTCTCGGTATTTTATGTACTTAATTCGAGCTGCAGGTAGCTACAGAGGCTACAGTCACAGAAATCGATTGAGAATCATCGGGCGCGTTTGTCTGTTGTATCGAGAGCTCTGAACTCGGTCTGCTGCCCGAGCTAGGTTCGCGAAACTATTCGTATTCTCCGAATCATCGTGACAGGTACTCTCAATTTTCTGCTCTCAACTCGTGCTGGGGGAGGGCTGCAGTGCTGCGGGTCATAGAAATCGATTTGCACACATCAGGCGCGTCCGTTGGTCGATCCGAGAGCTCAGGACTTGGTCTGCTGCTCGAAACAGGTCTGCGAAACTATTATGTTATTCGAGTCATCCTGAGAGATGCTGTCGGTTTTCTGCACTTAACTCGGGCTGTAGGGGGCTGCAGGGCTGGTAATCACATGGGTCGATTCGCAGACATCAGACGCGTCCGCCTCTCGCATTGAGAGGTCTGAACTCGGTCTGATCAGACGCGTCCGCTTGTCGCATTGAGAGGTGAAAAACTATTCACTATGAGTCAGAATGTTGGTAGGTGCTCTCGGTTTTCTCAACTTAAGTGGAGCTTGGAAGCTCTACGAGTTCCCCGGCAGTAACCAAGGTTGACGGTTTACCGCCGGCGCCCAGTTCCCGGAGAGCTCGCTGAGAGCTAAAGGATTTAAGATTAGGAGCCGGATGGTGGTGGTGCTCGCCAGGAGCTCCTTTCCGTCGCTCCACAGGCCTCGCAGCGACTCGCCTGAACCGGCAACGGGTCCGGGAGAACTTCCGGCAAGCTTCCACGTGCCTGCACGCGCGCAGGCACTCTTGGTAGCGTTTCTGGAAGCGCTTCTGCAGCGCTGTAAAGGAGCTTCCTTCCCACAGCGCCCCAGAGCAGATTCCCGGAGAGCTCGCTGAGAGCTAAGAGGTTTAAGATTGGAAGCCAGGCGGTGGTGGTGCCCGCCAGGGGCTCCTCAGGCGCTTCAGAACCAGGGGCTCGTTCGATCCAGCAACTGGTCCGGGGGAGCTTAACTCGTAGAGCTTCCCTTAGCTAGTTATAGCTGGAAGCTAGGTTCGCAAAACTATTCGTATTGTTCGAGTCATCCTGAGAAGTGCTGTCGGTATTTCGTGCTGGGGGGAGGCTACAGTGCTGCTGGGGACAGCAATCGATTTAGAGACATCAGGCGCATCCGCTTGCGGAGACCAGAGCTCGGAACTCGTCTGCTGCCTGAATTAGGTCTGCGAAACTACTGTATTGTTGGAGTCATCCTGAGAGGTGCTGTCAGTTTTCTGCACTTAAGTCGGGCTGTAGGGAGGCTGCAGGGCCGGTAATGATAGAAGTCGACTCGCAGACGTCAGACGCGTCCGCCTGTCGAGGACAGAAAATATTTACTATGAGTCGGAATGTTGGTAGGTCCTCGGTGTTCTCAACTTCGTCGAGCTGGAAGCTCTACGATCTCCCGGCGGTAACCAAGGTTGACGGTTTACGGCGTCCAGTAATTCCGGCGCGCTGGAGAGCTAGTGAGCTCGAAAAAAAAGAACTAAAGTTTTCACAACTTTTGCTCGGTTGAAAATTATGTTCTCGAAATTCAACAACGTTAGAGCTCTAGTATTTTTCCCCGTGATATTCGATCTTATTCTCGCTCGCCATCTTGATCTTAGCTCGATCGGGTAACTTTGAATGCCAAAAAGCACACTGACGGGATCGGCCGTTTCGAGTCATCTTGATACGCGTTGTCAGTATTTTGTATTGAGTTCTAGCTGTAGAACAGCTACAGAGCTGGTAAGCACAGCTATCGCACTCAGAATTACCAGACGCGTTCGCCTGTTGAATCTATAGGTCTGAACTCGGTCTGCTAGCCGAGCTAGGTCTGCAAACCTATTCGTATTATTCGAGTCAATTGATACGCGTTGTCGGTTCTTTCTCATTAACTCGAGCTGTAGCGCAGCTACAGTGCTGGTAAGCACACCTATCACACTCAGAATCATCAGACGCGTTCGTCTGTTGAATCCGTAGGTCTGAACTCGGTCTGCTAGCCGAGCTAGGTCTGCAAGCCTATTCGTATTATTCGAGTCAACTTAATACGCGTTGTCGGTATTTTCTACTTAACTCGAGCTGTAGGGCAGCTACAGTGCTGGTGAGCACGCCTATCGCACTCAGAATGATTAGGCGCGTTCGCCTGTTGAGTTCATAGGTCTGAACTCGGTCTGCTAGTCGAGCTAGGTTCGCAAAGCTATTCGTATTATTCGAGTCAACTTGATACGCGTTGTCGGTATTTTGTACTTAATTCGAGCAGGGCAGCTACAGAGCTGATAAGCACATCTATCGCACTCGGAATTAGGCGCGTTCGCCTGTCGAATCCATAGGTCTGAACTCGGTCTGCTAGTCGAGCTAGTTCCGTAAACCTATTCGTATTATTGAAGCCACCTTGACAAACACTCTCGATATTTTCTGTACTTACCTCGAGCTGTAGGCAGCTACAGAGCTACAGTCACAGAAATCGATTGAGAAGTATCGGGCGCGTTTGTCTGTTGTATCGAGAGTTCTGAACTCGACCTGCTGCCCGAGCTAGGTTCGCGAAACTATTTGTATTGTCCGAATCATCGTGAAAAGTGCTCTCAATTTTCTGCACCCAACTCGTGCTGGGGGAGGGCTACAGTGCTGCGGGTCATAGGAATCGATTTGCACACATCAGGCGCGTTCGTTGGTCGATTCGAGAGCTCAGAACTTGGTCTGCTGCTCGAAACAGGTCTGCGAAACTATTATATTATTCGAGTTATCCTGAGAGATGCTGTCGGTTTTCTGCACTTAACTCGGGCTTTAGGGGGGCTGCAGGGCTGGTAATGAAATGAGTCGATTCGCAGACATCAGACGCGTCCGCCTGTCGCATTGAGAGGTCTGAACTCGGTCTGATCAGACGCGTCCGCTTGTCGCATTTAGAGGTCAAAGAATATTTACTATAAGTCAGAACGTTGGTAGGTGCTCTCGGTTTTCAACTCAAGTCGAGCTTGGAAGCTCTACGAGTTCCCCGGCGGTAACCAAGGTTGACGGTTTACCGCCGGCGCCCAGTTCGGCGAGCTTCCACGCGTGCCTGCACGCGTGCAAGCACGCATGGAAGCGTTTCTGGCAGTGTTTCGCAGCGCTCTATGGTGCGCCCGAGGTTTTCGAGAAAAGCTTTTCCGTCCCCGAGATTCCGGGAAAGCTCGCTGAGAGCTCAAGGGTTAAGATACCTCGTAGAGCTCTTCGTCATCGATGATCTAGAGGAGTTGCGGCGCGGGATGGAGCTAGTTGGCCCACCCGGCCGAGGCGGACAATGTGGGAACTTTGGGGTGGTTTTGCGAATTTTTGAAAGATATTTGACAATTCATTTTGAGAAAGCAGATTTTTCGCACCTGTAAACGGATATGAGGGCCCCCCTGTCTTAATATGAGCTCTCTAGGCGCACTTTTACTATCAAAAAACTTGGCGCAACCATTTTCATATCGACATGAAAAAATCATGTTTTCTCTTTTTCGAGAAATGCTTCCAGAAGCCCTCTCTTTTGATGCTGAGCACTCCTACGCGTGCTAGGAGCTCTACGAGGTTGCCGGCGGTGACCAGGTTGACGGTTCACCGCCGGCGCCAGTTAGAAGCCGGATGGTTTTGGTGGCCGCCAGCAGCTCATCTCCGCCGGTCCAGAATTCTCGCAGCAGTTCGCCTGAGCCGGCAACTTCTCCGGGAGAGCTTCCGAAAAAACGCTTTCACGCGTGCCCGCGCGTGCAGGCACGCGTGGAAGCGTTTTTGGCCGCGCTTCGGAAGCGCTGCCGGGGAACCCTGCAGAGCCCCAGAAGAGCTTCACGCGTGCTTCCGTGGGCTTGCCAGAAAGATTTTCCGATGTGTGTTCTCTTTGCTCTCCGGGTTTTGGACCACGTAAATCTCTTCGGCATCGATGAGCTAGAGGAATTCCGGCGCGGGGTGGAGCTGGTACTCGTAGAGCTTCCCTCAGCAAGATATTGTTGGAAGCTTAAAAGTAATAACTCGTAGAGCTAGTAATAACTCGTAGAGCTTCCCTCAGGAAGTTATTGCTGGAAGCTTGAAGTAATTAATCGTAGAGCTTCTCTTAGCAAGTACCTCGTAGAGCTCTTCGAAGCTGAGCTAAGAGGAATTCCGGCGCAGGGTGGAGCGAGTAACTCGTAGAGCCTTTCTTAGCAAGTTATTGCTGTAAGCTCTAGAGAAATACCTCGTAGAGCTCTCATGGTATGACTCGTAGAGCTTCCCCAAGCTAGTTGCTGGAAGCTTAAGAGTAATACCTCGTAGAGCTCGATGAGCTAGAGGAATTCCGGCGCGGGGTGGAGCTAGTGACTCGTAGAGCTTCCCTGAGAGCGTAGCGGCGAAGCTGAAGAGTAATTCGAAAACGCTGGCAGGCTAGTTGGCTCGGGAAAAAAAATTGAACTTTTCACAACTTTTGGTCGGTTGAAAATTTTGTTCTCGAAATTTAACAATTCGTTTGAGCTCTAGTATTTTTTCCCGTGATATTCGATCTTATTCCCGCTCGCCATCTTGATCTCAGCTCGATCGGGTGGATATTACTATCAAAAAGCACTGTGGTGGGATCGGCCGTTTTGAGTCATCTTGATACGCGTTGTCGGTATTTTGTACTTAACTCGAGCTGTAGGGCAGCTACAGAGCTGGTGAGCACACCTATCGCATTCAGAACCATCAGGCGCGTTCGCCTGTTGAATCTAGATGTCTGATTTCGGTCTGCTAGTCGAGCTAGGTCCGCAAACCTATTCGTATTATTCGAGTCATCTTGAGAGACGCTCTCGGTTTTCTGTACTTAACGCGAGCTTCAGGGCAGCTACAGAGCTGATAGTCACAGAAATCGATCGGGAATCATCAGGCGCGTTGATCTGTTGATTCGAGAGCTCTAAAATCGGCCTGCTGCTCGAGCTAGGTTCGCAAAACTATTCGTATTGTTCGAATCATCTTGCGAAGTGCTTTAATTTTCTGCACTCAACTCGTGCTGGGGGAGGGCTACAGTGCTGCGGGTCACACAAATCGATTGGCACAGATCAGGCGCGTCCGGCAGTCGATGCTAGAGCTCGGAACTCGGTCTGCTGCTCGATTTAGATCCGCGAAACTATTGTATTATTCGAGTCATCCTGAGAGATGTTTTCAGTTTTGTGCACTTATCTCGGTCTTCAGCGAGGCTGCAGGGCTGTAAATCACATGGGTCGATTTGCAGACATCAGACGCGTCCGCCTAGTGCATTCAGAGGTCTGAATTCGGTTTGATACTCGAACTGGATTGCGAAACTATTTGTTCTTTCTTAGAGTCATCTTGAGAGGTCTGAAATCGCTTGGGCTGAGAAACTAGTCGTTCTCTGGAGTTTTTTCCCACACTGTATGCTGTCAGGAAGCTCTACGAGTCCCCCGGCGGTAACAAAGGTTGACGGTTTACCGCCGGCGCCCAGTTGGCCCACCCGGCTGAGGCGGACAATGTGACAACTTTTGGGTGGTTTTGCGATTTTTTTCCCGGATAGCTCCTTGGAGAGCTAAGGGTTCAGAGAAGAAGCCGGAGGTGGGTGGTGAGGGGGACACGCCCACTTCTGCCGGTCCACGATCCTCGCAGCGAGTTGCCGGAGATTGCAGCGGGTCGAGCTACAGGACAGCTACAGAGCTGATGCGTACAGAATCTGATTCAGAATCATCAGTGGCCGTTGTCTGTTGAATCCAGAGCTCTGAACTCGGGCTGCTGCCCGATCTAGAATCGCGAAACTATTCGTATTGTTCGAGTCATCTTCAGAGATGCTGTCGGTTCTCTGCACTTAACTCGGGATGTAGGGGTGCTGCATGGCAGGTAATCACTGGAATTGATTCGAAGACATCAGGCGCGTCCGGCTTTCGAATCCAGAGCTCCGAACTCTGTCTGCTCTCCGAACTAGGTCTGCGAAACTATTCGTATTGTTCGAGTCATCCTGAGAGGTGCTGTCGGTTTCCTGCACTTAACTCGGGCTGTAGGGGGGGCTGCAGGGCTGGTAATCACAGGAATCGATTCAGAGACATCAGACGCGTCCGCCTGTCGCATGCAGAGGTCTGAACTCGGTCTGATACTCGAGCTAGGTTTGCCAAACGATTCGTATTGTTCGAGTCATCTTGAGAGGTGCTGTCGATTAATCACGTAACTCGGGCTGTAGGAGAGCTACAGAGCTCGTACAGAAGACAATCCAGAAGCATCGGGGGCGCTCGGCTGTTGCATCCGAGAGGTTTGAAATTGCTTGGGCTGAAAAGCTATTTTTTCTGTGTATTTTTTTCGATATTATATGTTCTCAGGAAGGTCTACGAGTCCCCCGGCGGTAACAAAGGTTGACGGTTTACCGCCGGCGCCCAGTTGACGGTTCACCGCCGGCGCCAGTTCCGGGGCGCTGGAAAGCAAGTTGGCAAGAAAAATCTCGACGGACCTTTTGGTGACTTTTGGTCGGTTGAAAATTTTGTTTTCGAAATTCAACAATTCGTTTGAGCTCTAGTATTTATTCCCGTGATATTCGATCTTATTCCCGCTCGCCATCTTGATATCAGCTCGATCGGGTACCTTTTACTGCCAAAAAGCGTCCAGGCGGGATCGGCCGTTTCGAGTCATCTTGATACGCGCTGTCGGTATATTCAACTTAACTCGAGATATAGGACAGCTACAGAGCTGGTAAGCACACGTTATCGATTCAGAATCATCAGGCGCGTTCGGCTGTTGTAACCAGAGGTCTGAACTCGGTCTGCTAGCCAAGCTAGGTCCGCAAACCTATTCGTATTATTCGAGTCATCTTGACAGACGCTCTCGGTTTTGTGTACTTAACTCGAGCTATAGGACAGCTACAGAGCTGATACTTACAGGAACCGATTCAGAATATCAGTCGCGTTTCTCTGTTGAATCCAGAGCTCTGAACTCGGTCTGCTGCCCGATCCAGAATTGCGAAACTGTTCGTATTGTTCGAGTCATCTTGGGAGGTGCTGTCGGTTTTTCTGCACTTAACTCGGGTTGTAGGGGGGGGCTACAGTGCTGGTGGCGACAGCAATCGATTTGAAGACATCAGGCGCGTCCGCCTGTGGAATCCAGAGCTCGGAACTCGGTCTGCTGTCCAAACTCGGTCCGCGAAGCTGTTCGTTTTGTTCGAGTTATCCTCAAAGATGCTGTCGGCTTTCTGCACTTATCTCGGGCTGTAGGGGGGCTGCAGGGCTGGTAATCACAGGAATCGATTCGGAGACATCAGACGCGTCCGCCTGCCGCATGTAGAGGTCTGAACTCGGTCTGATACCCGAGCTGGGTTTGCCAAACTATTCGTTTTGTTCGAGTCATCTTGAGATGTGCTGTCGATTTACGCACGTAACTCGAGCTGTAGGAGAGCTACAGAGCTCGTACAGAAGACAATGCAGAAGCATCGGGGGGCGTTCGGCTGTTGCATCGAGAGGTCTGAAATCGCTTGGGCTGAACAACTATTCTTTCTCTGCCATTTTTTCGACATTCTATATTGTCAGGAAGCTCTGTGAGTCCCCCGGCGGTAACAAAGGTTGACGGTCTACCGCCGGCGCCGAGTTGGCCGACCCGATGAAAAGAGACACTGTGGCACATTTGGGTTGGTTTTGCTAAAATTTCAAAGATATTAGACAATTCATTTTGAGAAAGCATAATTTTACGCCGAGCATTGGCATATAAACTTTGTTCTCTGAGCAGCTCAGCTCTCTAGAGCCAGTTTTACTATCCGAAAATTAGGAGCAACCAACATGAAATTGACACGGAAAAATGTGAATTCGATTTTTCTTCTAGAAATACCCCGAGAAGCTCCCTGCTTGGATCCTGAGCACTCTCACGCGTGCAAGAAGCTCTACGAGGTTCCCGGCGGTGACCAGGTTGACGGTTCACCGCCAGCGCCAGAATAATTCCGGGGCGCTGGAGAGCTAGTTGGCAAGACAAATCTTGACGGACCTTTTGGTGACTTTTGGTCGGTTGAAAATTTTGTTCTCGAAATTTAACAATTCGTTTGAGCTCTAGTATTTTTTCCCATGATATTCGATCTTATTTCCGCTCGCCATCGGGTATCTTTTATTGCCAAAAAGCACACGGGCGGGATCGGCCGTTTCAAGTCATCTTGACACGAGATGACGGTTTTCTGAACATAACTCGAGCTTTAGGACAGCTACAGAGCTGGTGAGCACATCTAATCGATTCAGAATGATCAGGCGCGTTCGCCTGTTGAATCCAGAGGTCTGAACTCGGTCTGCTAGCCGAGCTAGGTCCGCACACCTGTTCGTATTATTCGAGTCATCTTAACAGACGCTCTCGATTTTCTGTACTTCACTCGAGCTACAGGACAGCTGCAGAGCTGATAGGACAGAAACCGATTCAGAATCATCAGTGGCAGTTGTCTGTTGAATCCGGAGCTCTGAACTCGGTCTGCTGCCCGATCTAGAATCGCGAGCCCATTCGTATTCTTCGAGTCATCTTGAGAAGTGCTCTCGTCTTCTGCATTTAACTCGGGCTGAGGGGGGCTACAGTGCTGGTGGTCACAAGAATCGATTTGAAGACATCAGGCGCGTCCGTCTGTCGAATCCAGAGCTCGGAACTCGGTTTGCTGCCCGAACTAGAATCGCGAAACTATTGTATGTCATCCTGAGAGGTGCTGTCGGTTTTCTGTAATTAACTGGGGCTGTAGGGGGGGCTACAGTGCTGGTAGTCACAGGAATCGATTCGCAGACATCAGATGCGTCCGCCTGTCGCATTCAGAGGTCTGAACTCAGTTTGATGCTCGAGCTGGGTTTCCAACCTATTCGTTTTGTAGAGTCATCTTGAGAGGTGCTGTCGATTTACGCACGTAACTCGAGGAGAGCTACAGAGCTCGTAAACAAGACAATCGAAAAGCATCGGGGGGCGTTCGGCTGTTGCATCGAAAGGTCTGAAATCGCTTGGGCTGAAAAACGATTCGTTCTCTGCATTTTTTCACATTATACATTGTCAGGAAGCTCTACGAGTCCCCCGTCGGTAAGAAAGGTTGACGGTTTACCGCCGGCGCCCAGTTGGCAAGAAACATCTCGACGGACAGTTTGCTGACTTTTGGTCGGTTCAAAATTTCGTTTTCGAAATTCAACAATTCGTTTGAGCTCTACTATTTTTTCTCACCATATTCGATCTTATTCCCGCTCGTCTTCTTAATCTCAGCTCGATCGGGTAAATATTTCTACAAAAAAGCGTCGCGGCGGGATTGGCTGTTTCGAGTCATCTTGATTCGCGTTCTCCGTATTTTGCACTTAACTCGAGCTGTAGGGGAGCTACTGAGCTCATCCTCACAGAAATCGATTGCGAATCATCATGCACGTTCGTCTGTTCCATCTAGAGGTCCGAACTCGGTCTGCTGCCCGAGCTAGGTTCGCGAAGCTGTTCGTATTGTTCGAGTCATCTGAGAGGTGCTTTCAGTTTTCTGCACTTAACTCGGGCTGTAGGGGGGCACAGGGCTCGTACTCACAGGAATCGATTCAGGGACATCAGTCGCGTCCGCCTGCCAACTCCAGAGCTCAGAACTCGGTGTACTGCCCGAGCTAGGTCCGCAAAACAATTTGTATTCTTCGAGTCATCTTTAGAGGTGCTGTCCGTGTTCTGCACTTAACTCGAGCTGTAAGGGCTGCAGGCTGGTAATCACTGGAATCGATTCGGAGACATCAGCCGCGTCCGCCTGTCGTATTCAGAGCTCTGAACTGGGTCTGCTGCCCGAGCTGGGTCCGCGAATCTATTCGTATTTTTCGAGTCATCTTTAGGTGCCCTCGGTTTTCTGCACTTAACTCGGGATTGTTCGAGTGATCTTGAGAGGTGCTGTCGATTTTCGCACGTAACTCGGGCTGTAGGAGAGCTACGGAGCTCCTGCGCACAGAAAAAGGGGGCGTTCGGCTGTTGCATCGAGAGGTCTGAAATCGTTTAGGCTGAAAAACTATTCGTTCTCTGCAATTTTTTTGACATTATATATGGTGAGGAAGCTCTACGAGTCCCCCGGCGGTAAGAAAGGTCGACGGTTTACCGCCGGCGCCCAGTTGGCCGACCCGGCCAGAAAGGACAAAGTGATAACTTTTGGGTGGTTTTGCGAAAAATTGAAGGATATTTGACAATTCATTTTCAGGAAGCAGATTTTTCGCACCTGTAGTGGGTTATCGCGCGTCCGCCAGTAAAATTTTCAGGCCCATAGGTGCAGTATTACTATCAAACACTTGGCGGAACCGACGTTGGATAAAAACAGAAAAACGTGTTTTTTCGAGTTTTTCGTTTCTCGCTCCAGAAGCTTTCTTCATGTGTTCCGACGACGGCTGTGCAAGAAAAGAGCTCTACGAGGTTCCCGGCGGTAACTTGGCTCAAGAGCTCTACGAGCTCAAGTGCAGAGAGGTGCCCTTTTGTTCCTCTTACTGTACACGGTGCCTCAGTGTCGGTTTTGCCTGAGTGCCTTTGGATCGTGCGGACAGGGTGATCTGTCGGCATTGAATTGATTAGCTGTTCTTGCGTGCCCCTTCCTTGTGCGGCATCATGACAGCGCAATTTTGTTCGATGAGTTCTGTTTCGACCAGTTGGAAAAACAAGGATAATCAAACTGGCGATTTGTAGACAAGCTGTATTTGATGTTATGCAGTTTAATGCTCGTGATCCATATTTTGTGGCTGATCCGAATACTTTCCCCGCGTTTGGCTGGTTTGATAGCCTCGATGATTGTGCGCGAAACCCATGCCCGTTTCAGGGGAACTCGGAGGAGCAGGTCAGTATATTGTTGAGTTCCTTATCGGTGCCAACTGCTGGGCCAACTGATCGTGGAGAAGCTTTTTCGTCTCAATCGGTTGCGTATTCTCCAGATGTGGTGCAGTCTCCAGATGGTGGGCTGCAGTCGAGTCTGGGCTCTGTTTCTTTTGATCATGGTGTTCAGAATGAGGGGGCGTTTGAGGAGAAGGAGGGGATGAAGGATACGGAGGTTGCCAAAGTTGCTGCGAATCCGTATTGTGCAGAGATCCATACGGCCGCTTCAGGATCCCAGGATGTAGGACCCAACCTTGCTGCTGAAGATTCGTCGCTTGCTTCTCAATCAAATGATGCTGTGCTGCACTCAGTTCCTTTGGATTATTATCTGCACTCAGCTCCTTTGGATTATTCTCTGCACTCAGCTCCTCTGGATTATTCTCGAGTGCAAAGGGAAGGTGGAGGCCCCGAGGCGCTGCCGTTGGCATCCTCGAAAACCCACGGAGAGTGCGAAGTCGACCAGCGTAAAGATAACTGTGCTTCTTCTTCCCGGCTCTGTTCATATGAGCTGCAGAGCAATCGATCTGAGTGTCGAGCTGCCAGGGACTGGGCCCGTGCCAATGACGACGCAGTTGCTCTTTGGCGGGAATTCGAACGGCTCCCGAAAGAGGAGTTTTATGCTCGGATCGAGGCGCTCAAGGCATACAAACTTCGAATGGGAATTGAGAGTCCCGAGGAGGCGCCGAGTCCTGAGGAGGATGCTGGCCGTGGGAAAGGCCAGAGGCACCGCAGAAACAGGAGGCGGGCAAGGGCGAAGGCTCAGGCAGTTCTAACTGGCTCTTCTATGTCAAAGTCGGCCCATCCATCTACTTGCGATCCTCCCCAACCTCCGTCCTCTTTTCACGATTCAGTTTCTTCCGCTATACCCGCCCCAAGTGTGCCCTTGTTGCCCGAAGGCGACAAGGAGGCGGAGGTGGATGAGTTGCATAACAATCAATCAGAGTGCGATGAGGACGCTGATTCGGATGCGGCCTTCCACGCATGGGATAAAATGGCCACCCAGCGAGTGAGGGCAAATTTCTATTTGAAGAAGGCTGCTCTGCACCGTTTGTGTGAGGCTTTGCACCGTGATGGGGGGGGGGGGCGCGGACATCCAGAGAACCTGTGGGGTGTGTCGGTTGGACAAGATAAGGATGCACCGTATTGCAGGGTGGTGCTTCGGACATTGGCGAGCAGCTCTATTGTTTACATAAGATGCTCGTGCACCGTATTGCACGAAGCTATGTTCATACCTCTCTTATTGTATATGCGAGTACAACAAAAACTAGACGGCCTCCGTGGATTCTTCGACGGAGGGCGCTCTGTGGAGGGATGTGCCTCCATTGACGGCTCTGTATGGCCGTGGAACACGTTTTGGGTAGCCTCTTTCTTCTCTAACCTGTTCCTACACCTTTGCAATTTCACATGTCGTGCTGCATCCTTTTCCTTGTTCCTGCATCCTATTCCGATGCCTATGCCTCAGTGGCTCGGCAGTGTGATGATAAGAGATGCCTTCTCTAGCTACCCTGTGCTCCGTTTGGGAGTCTTAGGGCTCAGCTGTCACAGCTGTCCGCGCCCTGACTCAAACTCAAAAACCAGGTTGACGGTTTACCGCCGGTTCCCATTTTGGTCGGTTGAAAATTTTGTTCTCGAAATTCAATAATTTGTTTGTGCTCTAGTAGTTTTTCCCGTGATATTCGATTTTATTTCTTCTCGTCGTCTTGATCTTAGCTCGATCGGGTACCTTTTACTGCCAAAAAGCAGGCAGGCGGGATCAGCCGTTTCGGGTCATCTTGACACGCAATGACGGTTTTCTGAACATAAATCGAGCTTTAGAACAGCTACAGAGCTGGTAGGCACAGCTAATCGATTCAGAATAATCAGGCGCGTTCGCCTGTTGAATCCAGAGGTCTGAACTCGGTCTGCTAGCCGAGCTGAGTCCGCAAAACTATTCGTATTATTCGAGTCATCTTGACAGACACTCTCGGTTTCTCTTCTCTAACTCGAGCTATAGCACAGCTACAGAGCTCATACTTACAGAAACCGATTCAGAATCATGAGTCGCATTTGTCTGTTGAATGCAAAGCTCTGAACCCGGTCTGCTGCCCGATCTAGAATCGCGAAACTATTTGTATTGTTCGAGTCGTAGAAGTGCTCTGGGTTTCCTGCACTCAGCTCGGGCTGAGGGTAGCTACAGTGCTGGTGGTCACAGGAATCGATTTGAAGACATCAGGCGCGTCCGCCTGTCGAATCCAGAGCTCGGAACTCGGTCTGCTTCCCGAACTAGGTCCGCAAAACTATTGTGTTGTTCGAGTGATCCTGAGATGTGCTGTCGGTTTTCTGCACTTAACTCGGCCTGTAGGGGGGCTGCAGGGCTGGTAATCACAGAAGTCGATTCGCAGACATCAGACGCGTCCGCCTGTCGCATTCAGAGGTCTGAACTCGGTTTGATACTCGAGCTAGGTCCGTAAAACTATTTGTGTCCTCCGGCGGTGAGAAAGGCTGACGGTTTACCGCCGGCGCCCAGGGTCGAAAAGGGACGCGATCATACCTTCCGCGGCCTGGCCCAGCTGATTTTGCAGTTCTAACCATTCGTTTGGGCTGCTAATTACGCAGAGCGAAGCTTGGCATTACAGAAGTTACCTCACAAATTCTTAGTTCATTCCGTCGAAAAATTTGCCCGAGCGAAGCCAGGGGCCGACTCCGCGTTGACAGCCCAAAAATGCAATTTTCCAGTTTTGCAGAAATGTCCTCAGAAGCTATCTGCTTGCACTTCTAGTTCTTTCAGGCGTCTGCTTGCACTTCTAGTGCCTCGTAGAGCTCTGATGGTAGAAGAGCTAGAGGAATTCGGCGACAGGGTGGAGCTAGTTGGCGAAAGGTCGAAAAGGGACGCGACCATACCTTCCGCGGCCTGGCTCAGCCGATTTTGCAGTTCTAACAATTCGTTTGGGCTGCTAATTGCGCAGAGCGAAGCTTGGCATTACAGAAGTTACCTCACAAATTCTTAGTTCATTCCGTGAAACAATTCTCGCGTGCGAAGCCAGGGGCCGACTTCGCGTTGACAGTCCAAAAATGCAATTTTCCAGTTGTACAGGAAATGCCATCAGAAGCTATCTGCTTGCACTTCTAATTCTTTCTGGCGTCTGCTTGCACTTCTAGTGCCTCGTAGAGCTCTGATGGTAGAAGAGCTAGAGGAATTCGTCGACAGGGTGGAGCTAGTTGGCGAAATGTCGAAAAGGGACGCGATCATACCTTCCGCGGCCTGGCCCAGCTGATTTTGCAGTTCTAACCATTCGTTTGGGCTGCTAATTGCACAGAGCGAAGCTTGGCCTTACAGAAGTTACCTCACAAATTCTCAGTTCACTCCGTCGAAGAGTTCTCCCGAGCGAAGCCAGGGGCCGACTTCGCGTTGACAGTCCAAAAATGGAATTTTTCAGTTCTACAGACAATGCCATCAGAAGCTATCTGCTTGCACTTCTAGTTCTTTCAGGCGTCTGCTTGCACTTCTAGTGCCTCGTAGAGCTCTGATGGTGGAAGAGCTAGAGGAATTCGGCGACAGGGTGGAGCTAGTTGGCGAAAGGTCGAAAAGGGACGCGATCATATCTTCCGCGGCCTGGCTCAGCCGATTTTGCAGTTCTAACATTTCGTTTGGGCTGCTATTTGCGCAGAGCGAAGCTTGGCATTACAGAAGTTACTTCGCAAATCATTCCGTCGAAAAATTCTCCCGAGCGAAGCCAGGGACCGACTTCACGTTGGCAGTCCAAAAATGCAATTTTCCAGTTTTGCAGAAAATGCCATCAGAAGCTATCTGCTTGCACTTCTAGTTCTCTCAGGCGTCTGCTTGCACTTCTAGTGCCTCGTAGAGCTCTGATGGTAGAAGAGCTAGAGGAATTCGGCGACAGGGTGGAGCTAGTTGGCGAAATGTCGAAAAGGGACGCGATCATACCTTCCGCGGCCTGGCTCAGCCGATTTTGCAGTTCTAACAATTCGTTTGGGCTGCTAATTGCGCAGAGCGAAGCTTTGCATTACAGAAGTTACCTCGCAACTTCTGAGTTCATTCCGTCGAAAAATTCCCCCGAGCGAAGCCAGGGACCGACTTCACGTTGACAGTCCAAAAATACCTCGTAAAGCTCTTCGGCATCGATGAGCTAGAGGAATTCCGGCGCGGGGTGGAGCTAGTTGGCCGACCCGACCAAAAGAGACAATGTGATAACCTTGGGTCGGTTTTGCTTTGATTTGAAAGATATTTGACAATTCATTTTGAGAACCGGTATTTTTCTCACGTGTAGTGGGTTATGCCGCGTCTGCCAGTTAAATTCTCAGGTCCGTAGCTGCAATATTACTATCAAAAGACTTGCTGGAACCAACTGCGTTCCGAGTCATCTTGACACGCGTTCACGGTTTTCTGTACTTAACTCGAGATTTCGAGAGCTACAGAGCTGATACTTACAGAAACCGATTCAGAATGATCAGGCGCGTTCGCCTGTTGCATCCAGAGGCCTGAACTCGGTCTGCTACTCGAGCTAGGTCCGTAAAACTATTTGTGTTATTCCAGTCATCTTCACCAGTGATGCCGGTTTTCTGTACTCAACTCAAGATTCAGAGGAGCTACAGAGCTGGTGCGCACATAAACTGATTCAGTATCACCAGGCGCTTGCGTCTGTTGCATCGAGAGGCCTGAACTCGTTCTGCTAGTCGAGCTAGGTCCACAACACTATTCGTATTTCTCAAGTTCTCTTTAGAGGCGCTGTCGGTATTCTGCACTTAACTCTAGCTGTAGCACAGCTACAGAGGTGGTACGCACAGAAACCGATACAGAATCATCAAGGGCGTTTGGCTGAAGCATCTAGAGCTCTGAACAGAGTCTGCTTCTCGAGCTAAGTCCGCAAAACTATTTTTATGCGATCGATGTTTTAGAGTTTTTTGGCTCTCGCTTAAGCTTGCTTCACGTGTTCCGAGGAGCTGGGCAAGAAAAGAGCTCTACGAGGTCCCCGGCGGTAACCAGGTTGACGGTTTACCGCCGGCGCCCAGTTGGCCGACCCGACCTTAAGAGACAATGTGGTAACTTTGGGTCGGTTTTGCATTCTTTGTGCAAAATTTTGAAGTTCGCTTCGGGAACCGGTATTTTCCTCACCTGTAGTGGGTTGTGCCGCGTCTGCCAGTGAAATTCTCAGGTCCGTAGCTGCATTATTACTATCAAAAGACTTGAGGGAACCGTCGGCCGTTGACACGCGTTGACGGTTTTCTGTATTTCTCAAGATTTAGGAGAGGTACAGAGCTGCTACTTACAGAAACCGATTCAGAATCATTAGGCGCGTTTGTCTGTTCCACCGAGAGGTCTTAACTCGGTCTGCTACTCGAGCTAGATCCGCGAAACTATTCGTATTATACGAGTGATCTGAGAGGTGCTTTCGGTTCCCCACTTGAATCAACCGACTTTCGGTGAAAGCTGAAAAACGTAATTTTTGAAGCTTCTTAGCTCGCGCGTGAGAAAGCTTCCCCGATGTGTTTCAAGCAGCGTCGTGCAGACAAGAGCTCTACGAGGCTCTCCGCGGTAACCTGGTTGACGGTTTACCGCCGGCTCCCAGTTCCGGCGCGCTGGAGAGCTAGTTGGCAAGAAAAATCTCGACGGACCTTTTGCTGACTTTTTGTCGGTTGAAAATTTTGTTCTCGAAATTCAACAATTCGTTTGAGCTCTAGTATTTTTTCTGACCATATTCGATCTTATTCCCGCTCGCCTTCTTAATCTCAGCTCGATCGGGTAAATATTTCTGCAAAAAAGCGTCGCGGCGGGATTGGCTGTTTCGAGTCATCTTGATTCGCGTTCTCGGTATTTTGTACTTACCTCGAGCTGTAGGGCAGCTACAGAGCTCATTCTCACAGAAATCGATTGCGAATCATTAGGCGCTTTCGCCTGTTCCATCTAGAGGTCTGAACTCGGTCTGCTGCCCGAGCTAGGTCCGCGAAACTATTCGTATTGTTCGAGTCATCTTGAGAAGTGCCGTCAGTTTTCTGCACTTAACTCGGGCTGTAGGGGGGCTCCAGGGCTCGTGCTCACAGGAATCGATTCCAAGACATCAGGCACGTCCTCCTGCCAAATCGAGAGCTCAACACTCGGTGTGCTGCCCGAGCTAGGTCCGCAAAACTATTCGTATTCTTCGAGTTATCTTGAGAGGTGCTGTCCGTTTTCGGCACTAAACTCGAGCTGTGAGGGGGCTGCAGGGCTGGTAATCACAGGAATCGATTCGGCGACATCAGTCGCGTCCGCCTGTCGCATTCAGAGCTCTGAACTCGGTCTGCTGCCCGAGCTAGGTCCGCGAAGCTCTTCGTATTGTTTGAGTCATCTTCAGAGGTGCTGCCGGTTTTCTGCACTTAACTCGGGCTGTAAGGGGGCTGCAGGGCTGGTAGTCACAGGAATCGATTCGGAGACATCAGGCGCGTTCGCCTGTTGCATTCAGAGTCTGAACTCTGTCTGATACTCGAGCTAGATTCGCACAACTATTTGTATTGTTCGAGTGATCTTGAGAGGTGCTGTCGGTTTTCGCACGTAACTCGGGCTGTAGGAGAGCTACGGAGCTCGTGCGCACAGGAAAAGATCAAGAAGCATGAGGGGCGTGCGGCTGTTGCATCGAGAGGTCTGAAATCGCTTAGGCTGAAAAACTATTTGTTCTCTGCAATTTGGTTCGACATTATATATGGTCAGGAAGCTCTACGAGTCCCCCGGCGGTAAGAAAGGTTGACGGTTTACCGCCGGCGCCCAGTTAGCCGACTCGACCAAAAGAGACAAATACTCCGAGAAGCTTCCTGCTTCGATTCTGAGCACTCTTTCGCGTGCAAGGAGCTCTACGAGGTTCCCGGCGGTGACCAGGTTGACGGTTCACCGCCGGCGCCAGTTAGCCGACTCGACCAAAAGAGACAATGTGACAACTTACCTCGTAGAGCTCTTCGGCATCGATGAGCTAGAGGAATTCCGGCGCGGGGTGGAGTTAGTGCCTCGTAGAGCTCTTCGTTATCGATGAGCTAGAGGAATTCCGGCGCGGGGTGGAGCTAGTTGGTCGACCCGGCCAGAAAAGAAGATGTGGTGACTTTGGGTCGGTTTTGCTGAGATTTGAAAGATATTTGACAATTCATTTTAAGAAAGCAGATTTTTCGCACCTGTAAACGACTATGAGGGCCGTCTTAATATGAGCTCTGTAGGCGCAAATTTACTATTAAAACACCTGTGGGAACCAACTTCATGTCGACTTGAAAAAAATGAATGTTCAAGTTTTTCGAGAAATGCCTTCAGAAGCTCTCTCTTCCGGCTCTGAGCTCTCTCACGCGTGAAAAGAGCTCTACGAGGTTCCCGGCGGTGACCAGGGTGACGGTTCACCGCCGGCGCTAGTTCCGGGGCGCTGGAGAGCTAGTTGGCAAGAAAAATCTCGACGGACCTTTTGCTGACTTTTGGTCGGTTGAAAATTATGTTCTCGAAATTCAACAATTCGTTTGAGCTCTAGTATTTTTTCCCATGATATCCGATCTTATAACCACTCGCCATCTTGATCTCAGCTCGATCGGGTACCTTTTACTGCCAAAAAGCAGGCAGGCGGGATCGGCCGTTTCAAGTCATCTTGACACGCGATGACGGTTATCTGAACATAACTCGAGCTTTAGGACAGCCGCAGAGCTGGTAAGCACAGCTAATCGATTCAGAATGATCAGGCGCGTTCGCCTGTTGAATCCAGAGGTCTGAACTCGGTCTGCTAGCCGAGCTAGGTCCGCAAAACTATTCGTATTATTCGAGTCATCTTGACAGACACTCTCAGTTTTCTGTACTTAACTCGAGCTATAGGACAGCTATAGAGCTGATACTTACAGAAACCGATTCAGAATTTTTAGTCACATTTGTCTGTTGAATCCAAAGCTCTGAACCCAGTCTGCTGCCCGATCTAGAATCGCGAAACTATTCGTATTGTTCGGGTCGTCTTGAGAAGTGCTCTTGGTTTTCTGCACTCAGCTCGGGCTGAGGGGAGCTACAGTGCTGGTGGTCACAGGAATCGATTTGAAGACATCAGGCGCGTCCTCCTGTCGAATCCAGAGCTCGGAACTCGGTCTGCTCCCCGAACTAGGTCCGCACAACTATTGTATTGTTCGAGTGATCCTGAGAGGTACTGTCGGTTTTCTGCACTTAACTCGGGCTGTAAGGGGCGCTCCAGGGCTGGTAATCACAGGAGTCGATTCGCAGACATCAGACGCGTCCGCCTGTCGCATTCAGAGGTCTGAACTCGGTTTGATACTCGAGCTGGGTTGCTAAACTATTCGTTTTGTTAGAGTCTTCTTGAGAGGTGCTGTCGATTTACGCACGTAACTCGGGCTGTAGGAGAGCTATAGAGCTCGTAAAGAAGACAATCCAGAAGCATCGGGGGCGTTCGGCTGTTGCATCGAGAGGTCTGAAATCGCTTCGGCTGAAACACTATTCGTTCTCTCCAGTTTTCTTTCCACATTATATATTGTCAGGAAGCTCTACGAGTCCCCCGGCGGTAAGAAAGGTTGACGGTTTACCGCCGGCGCCCAGTGCCTCGTAGAGCTTCCCGGCATCGATGAGCTAGAGGAATTCCAGCGCGGGCTGGAGCTAGTTGGCCGACCCGGCCAGAAAAGAAGATGTGATGACTTTGGGTCGGTTTTGCTAAGATTTG
Organism: Prorocentrum cordatum; assembly: GCA_963575745.1. NCBI lineage: Eukaryota > Dinophyceae > Prorocentrales > Prorocentraceae > Prorocentrum > Prorocentrum cordatum. Next base: position 64,996 of record CAUYUJ010001028.1, read on the forward strand.
AAAGATATTGGACAATTGATTTTGAGAAAGCAGATTTTTCGCAGCTGTAAACGACTATGAGGGCCTCTGCGTTTTCATACCTCGTAGCTCTTCGGCATCGATGAGCTAGAGGAATTCCGGCGCGGGGTGGAGCTAGTTGGCCGACCCGACGTTAAGAGACAATGTGGTGACTTGGGGTCGGTTTTTCTAAGATTTCAAAGATATTTGACAATTCATTCTGAGAAACCAGATTTTTCCCACCTGTGGTGGGTCATGCCGCGTCTGCCAGTAAAATTTTGAGGTGCGTAGCTGCAGTATTACTATCAAAACACTTGGGGGAACCAACGTTGGATAAAAACAGAAAAACGTGATTTTTTTCGAGTTTCTGAGGTCTTGCTCTAGTCGCTTTCTTCATGCTTACCGAGGAGCGTCGTGTGAGAAAAGAGCTCTACGAGGGTTCCGGCGGTAACTTGGTTGACGGTTTACCGCCGGTTTCCAGTAAGAGCTCTCTAGGCGCACATTTACTATCAAAACACTTGGGGGAACCAACTTCATGTCGATATGTAAGAAAATGAATGATTAATTTTCGAGAAATGCCTCCAGAAGCTCTGTCTTCCGACTCTGAGCTCTCTTACGCGTGTAAAGAGCTCTACGAGGTTTCCGGCGGTGACCAGGTTGACGGTGCACCGCCGGCGCCAGTCAACATGACTGTGCAGATCCGTCTGAGTTTTCATGTCAACATGCTTTTTTTCCTTTAGCGGCAAATGAGGGGTAGAAAATGCCAATGCAGCCAACGGCTCATCATCCTGTTCAGCTGACTCTGCCGGTGCCTCCGTCGCAACTGTCTCGCAGTCAACAGATCCTTCTAGTGACAAGGGAACGGGGGAAGGGAGTTGGTCGACCCGACGAGAAGAGACAATGTGACAACTTTGGGTCGGTTTTTCTAAGATTTGAAAGATATTTGACAATTCATTTAATAGTGGGTTATGCCGCGTCTGCCAGTCAAATTCTCAGGTCCGTAGGTGAAGTATTACTATCAAAACACTTGGAGCAACCGTCTTTGGATACACACACATAGAAAACGTGATTTTTCGGATTTGTCATGTCGTGCTCCAGACGCTTCCTTTATGTGTACCGAGGAGCGCCGTAAGAGATAAGAGCTCTAGAAGAGCCCCGGCGGTAACCTGGTTGACGGTTTACCGCCGGTTCCATTTAAGATTTGGAAGATATTCGACAACATTGTCAGGAACCAGATTTTTCAAGCTGTACTGGGTTATGCCGCGTCTGCCAGAAATTCTCAGAAAAGACTCGAGGGAACCGACGTTGGATAAAAACATAAAAACGTGATTTTCCGTTTTCGTTTCGCTCCAGCTTTCTTCATGTGTTTCGAGGATCTCCGCGCAAGAAAAGAGCTCTACGATGTTCCTGGCGGTAACCAAGTTGACGGTTTGCCGCTGCCGATTTGGGAAGAAAAATCTCGACGGTAGCCTGGTTGACGGTATACCGCCGGATCCCAGTTGGTGATTTTCGGTCGGCGAAAATTTGAAAGATATGTAACCATTTATTTTGAGAAAGTAAATTTTGGCGCCAAGCATTGGCATATAAACTTCTCTCTCACAGCAGCTCAGCTCTCCTGATGCATTGAGTTGACTTCCAGGAACCGAGCGAATATGAAGATCGAAAAAATCGAAAATGAAGGTTTTCGAAAAAAAATCTTTATTTTATGACTCTACTTCGATTCTGAGCGCTCTTACCAGTGTAAGGAGCTCTACGAGGTTCCCGGCGGTGACTAGGTTGACGGTTCACCGCCGGCGCCAGTTCCGGGGCGCTGGAGAGCTAGCTGGCAAGAAAAATCTCGACGGACCTTTTGCTGACTTTTGGTCGGTTCAAAATTTCGTTCTCGAAATTTAACCACTCGTTTGAGCTATTCGATCTTGTTTCCGCTCGTCATCTTCATCTTAGCTCGATCGGGTAACTTTTACTGCCAAAAAGCGTCCAGGCGGGATCGGCCCTTTCGAGTCATCTTGGTACGCGCTCTCGGTATATTGGACTTAACTCGAGATACAGGACAGCTACAGAGCTGGTAAGCACACCTTATCGATTCAGAATGATCAGCCGCGTTCGTCTGTTGCATCCAGAGGTCTGAACTCGGTCTGCTAGCCGAGCTAGGTCCCTAAACCTATTCGTTTTATTCGAACTATGACAGCTACAGAGCTGATGCTTACATAAACCGATTCAGAATCATCAGTCGTGTCCGTCTGTTGAATCCAGAGCTCTGAACTCGGTCTGCTGCCCGATCTAAAATCGCGAAAATATTCGTATTGTTCGAGTCATTGAGATGTGTTGTCCGTTTTTTGTATTAACTCAGGCTGTAGGGGGGGGGGGCTGCAGTGCTGGTAGTCACAGGAATCGATTCGGAGACATCCGGCTGTCGCATTCAGAGGTCTGAACTCGGTCTGATACTCGAGCTAGGTTTGCCAAACTTCGTATTGTTCGAGTCTTCTTGAGAGGTGCGGTCGATTTACGCACGTAACTCGGGCTGTAGGAGAGCTACAGAGCGCGTACACAAGACAATTGAGAAGCATCGGGGGCGTTCGGCTGTTGCATCGAGAGGTCTGAAATCGCTTGGGCTGAAAAATTATTCGTTCTCTCCAATTTTTTTCGACATTATATATTGTCAGGAAGCTCTACGAGTCCCCCGGCGGTAAGAAAGGTTGACGGTTTACCGCCGGCGCCCAGTTGGTCGACCCGCCCAGAAAAGAAGATGTGACAACTTTGGGTCGGTTTTGCTAAGATTTGAAAGATATTTTACAACTGTGAGGACTCTGTGTCTTAATATGAGCTCTGTAGGCGCACTTCTACTATAAAAACACTTGGCGAAACCAACTTTGTGTCGACATGAAAAAATAAATCTTCAATTTTTTGAGAAATACCTCCTGAAGCTATCTTCTTCGGCTCTGAGCACTCTCGCGCGTTGAAGGAGCTCTACGAGGTTCCCGGCGGTGACCAGGTTGACGGTTCACCGCCGGTGCCAGTTGGTCGACCCGGTAAGAAAAGAAAATGTGATAACTTTTGGTCGGTTTTGCTAAGATTTCAAAGATATTTGACAATTCATTTTGAAAAACCAGATTTTTCGCTGGACGACCATGAGGGTCTCTGCATAACTCGTAGAGCTTCCCTTAGCTAGTTGCTGTAAGCTTAAGAGTAATTCCGGCGCACCGGAGAGCTAGTCGGCAAGAAAAATCTCGACGGACCTTTTGATGACTTTTTGGTCGATTGAAAATTTTGTTCTCGAAATTCAACCATTCGTTAGAGCTCTAGTGTTTTTTCCCGTGATATTTGATCTTATTCCCGCTCGCCATCTGGATCTCAGTTCGAGCGGGTACCTTTTACTGCCAAAAAGCGCACAGGCGGGATGGGCCGTTTCGAGTCATCTTGATACGCACTGTCGGTATTTTGTACTTAACTCGAGCTGTAGGACAGCTACAGAGCTCATACTTACAGAAATCGATTCAGAATCATCAGGCGCGTTCGTCTCTCGAATCCAGAGCTCTGAACTCGGTCTGCTGCTCGAGCTATGTCCGCGAACCTATTCGTATCGTTCGAGTCATCTTGAGAGTTGCTGTGGCTGGTAATCACAGAAATCGATTTGGATACATCAGGCGCATCTGTTTGGCGAATCCAGAGTTCGGAACTCGGTTTTGTGCTCCAGCTAAGTCCGCGAAGCTATTCGTATTAGTGGAGTCATCTTGAGAGATGCTGTCGGTTTTCTTCACTTAACTCGGGCTGTATGGGGGCTAGAGGGCTGGTAATCACAGGAATCAATTTGAAGAGATCAGGCGCGTCAGCCTGTCGCATTTAGAGGTCTGAACTTGGTCTGATATTCGAGCTAGGTTCGCGAAACTATTCAGATTGTTCGAGTCATCTTGAGAGGTGCTGTCGATTTTCGCACGTAACTCGGGTTGTAGGAGAGCTACAGAGCTCGTGCGCACAGAAAACGATCGAAAAACATCAGAGGCGTTCGGTTGTTGCATCGAGAGGTCTGAAATCGCTCGAGCCGAAAAACTATTCGTTCTCTGCATTTTTCGACATTATATATGGTCAGGAAGCTCTACGAGTCTCCCGGCGGTAAGAAAGGTTGACGGTTTACCGCCGGCGCCCAGTCTTAACATGAGCTCTAGGCGGACTTCAACTATCGAGACACTTGGAGGAACCAACTTCTTTTCGACATGAAAAATTAATGTTCAATTTTTCGAGAAATGCCTCCAGAAGCTCTGTCTTTTGACTCTGAGCATTTTTATACGTGAAAGGAGCTCTACGAGGTTCCCGGCGGTGACCAGGTTGGGCAGAGTTTACCTCCTGCTCGGCCAGGCCTCACCGCTGGGGTCCCCCTCGTCTCGAGCTGCATTGTGCAGTAAGGAGTCTTTGGTTCCTCATACTGTACACGGTGCTCTCACTATGAGGGACGACGGCGGCGCCGCGTTGGCTGCATCTCTTGTGGAGGCAGCGGTCCGCGCTGCTGTTCAGGCAGGTGCCCCGCGCAGGACTGTCGCAGCCGCCGCGGCTGCCGTGGCCTCGGTCATGGCGGCGACGCGGTGTGGCGTTGGTCTGGCGCAGGGCGCCCCTGATCCCGCTGCCGCCGGTTCGGCCGGATCCCGGCGGCAGCGGAGGAGGCTGAAGAAGAAAACTATGATGTGCAGGTCGGAGCAGGATGCTGTCCTTGGGGAGCCTGTCGGGCAGACCCTAAAGGCTGCTCAGGATGTTGATCATGAGATATCGTGTTATCACAGGTCCAGTGTTGATCATGGCGCCTCTGATTTTCATGTTGGGAGCTCTTCATCTAGGCGAGTCCAGTTTGATGATCGGCCTTCAGTGGTTTCTTATGAGATACCCCTTCAAGCGAGGCTGCGCCCCATATCGAGGAAGCCGAAGAAGAAAACTATGAGTTGCAGGTCGGGGCATGATGCTGTCCTTGGGGAGCCTGTAGGGCAGACCCTAAAGACTCAGCGTGTTGATAATGAGGTAGCGCACGTGGGTTCGCACGTTCCTGTTCCTGCTCAGACGGCAGCTGATGTGAAGATGTCGGAGTTGGAGAAGGATAGCGAGGATCACATGTCTGTTGTTTTTGCTCCTGTTAAGTCGGCAGCTGATGTTAAGATGTCGGAGGTGGAGAAGGAGAAGGAGGATGTGGAGATTCGTGGAAGATCGGAAGTGGTTTCTGTTTCTGTTGATCCAGGTGTTCTGAAAGAGGAGTTGCATGATGAGGAGTTGCAGGGTGAGGAGTTGCAGACTGAGGAGTTGCGGAATGAGCAGTTGCATTGTTCTCATTATAAAGATTCTATGACTTCACACCCTGGGAGTTCAACGACTGGGAGTTTATCTAATGCAGTTGTGAGTTCAGCAGTGACGGAGGACGAGATTCTAGCTGCCAGGGACTGGGCCCTTGCCGGTGTCGATGTCAGTGCTCTTTGGCGTGAGCTACACCGACTCCCGAGGCAGGAGTTTCAGCGTAGGACTGAGGCTCTTCATGCATACAGGCTGCAATTGGGAATTGACAGTTCCGAGGAGGATGATTCGCAACAAGGGGGTCCTCAGAGTTCTACTTCCAGGAGTGCATTGACGCGGAGCGGCAAGAAGCATCGGAAACGGCACAGATGATGCACATGTGACTGATCCTGCACGCTTGATTTGTCATTGCGTTGCCTTTCTTCATGCGTGTGTGTGTTGTCGTGCATGCGCGTGTGTTGAATAAGAGCTTCGCTTGATCCCTCAAAGTAGGTCATTCGTTGCTTCCTTGATTTGAGTGCTCATTGACCTTTGAGCGTGACTTTCCGTGATTTGTCACGTGGTGCCTCAAAGTAGGCCTTTGATCTTATCTGCATTCTGACCTTTAATATCTTGTGCATTCTCAGTGGTGTTGAGACGGTAATCGCTGCATAAACCAGTGGTTACTGTATGGTCTCTCACTGCTTCTCGTGTGGTCGCTGTATAAACCAGTGGTTACTGCGTTTCACTGTTTTAGTGCTATATTCTTATGTATGGGCAGTCTTGTGCATATCTGTACAGCCTCGCTGTTTGATGCACCTCTGCTTTAATCTTTGCAGCTTCCCTGCTTTCCTGTACAGCTTCGCTGTTTAGGTTCTTTGTGTTTAGGCCTGCTCCCATGGGAGCTCGAACCGGCCTTCGCAAAAGACGCAAAAGACCAGGTTGACGGTTTACCGCCGGTGCCAGTACTGCAAAAAACTCGTATAGCTTCCTCTAACTAGTTGAGTAATTCCGGGGCGCCGGAGAGCTAGTTGGCAAGAAAAATATCGACTGACTTTTTTTTAATGATTTTTGGTCGTTTGAAATTCTTTTCTCGAAATTAAACCATTCGTTAGAGCTCTAGTATCTTTTCCCGTGATATTCGATCTTATTCCCGCTCGCCGTCTCGATCTCGGGTCGACCGGGTAGATATTATTGTGAAAAAGCACTGCGGCGGGATAGGTCGTTTCGGGTCATCTCGACAGGTGTTGTCGGTTTTTTTGTAGTTAACTCGAGCTACAGGACAGCTACAGAGCTGATGCTTAGAAATCGATTGAGAATCATCAGGCGCGCTTGTCTGTTGAATTCAGAGCTCTGAACTCGGTCTGCTGCCCGAGCTATGTCCGCGAAGCTATTTCAACTGTTCGAGTCATCTTGAGAGGTGCTGTCGGTTATCTGCACTTAACTCGGGCTGTAGAGGGGCTACAGGCTGATAATCACAGGAATCGATTCAGAGACATCAGGCGCGTCCGCCTGTCGCATGCAGAGGTTTGAGCTCGGTCTGCTTCTCGAGCTATGTTCGCGAAACTATTCGTATTGTTCGAGTCATCTTGAGAGTGCTGTCGATTTCCTGCACTCAACTAGGGCTGTAGGGGGCTACGTAATCACAGGAATGGATTCGAAAACATCAGACGAATTCGCCTGTCGCATTCAGAGGTCTGAACTCGGTTTGCTACTCGAGTTAGATTCACGAAACTATTTGTATTGTTCGAGTCATCTTGAGATGTGCTGTCGCGGGCTGTAAAAGAGCTACAGAGCTGGTACGTATAAAAACTATTTCGAAATCATTGTGCGCGTTCGTCTACTGTATCGAGAGGTCTGAACTGGGTTTGCTGTCCAGCAAAACTATTCGTATGCTTCAAGTTTCCTTGGCAGATGTTGTCCCTTTTCTGTATTGAACTCGGGCTGGAGCTTCGAGCTGGTACGCGCAGAAAACGATCTAGAAGTATAAGAAGCGTTCGGCTGTTGCATCAAGAGGTCTGAAATCGCTCGCGCTGAAGATATACTCGTTCTCTAGCATTTTTTGACATTAAACATGGTCAGGAAGCTCTACGAGTCCCCCAGGCGGTAAGAAAGGTTGACGGTTTACCGCCGGCGCCCAGTGGTGGCGCCTGCCAGCAACCCATCTCCGCCGGTCCAGGATCCTCGCAACGCCCTGTAAAACCTCGCAGCGGGTCCGGGAGCGCTTCCGGCAAGCGTCCACGCGTGCCTGCACGCGGGCAGGCACGCGTGGAAGCGTTCCTGGCAGCGCTTCAGAAGCGCTGCAGGGGAGCCCCCAGAGCCCCAGAAGAGCTTCGCGAGAGCGTCCGAGGTTTCGCCAGGAATGCCTTCCGTTTTGTGTTGCCTTCGCTCTCCGGTCTCTCCCGCTTTTGGACGCTACAACATACCTCGTAGAGCTCTTCGGCAAGATGAGCTAAGAGGAATTCGGGCGCAGGGTGGAGCTAGTAACTCGTAGAGCTTTCCTTAGCTAGTTCCTGGAAGCTTAAGAGTAATTCCGCGGCGCTGGAGAGCTAGTTGGCGAGAAAATTATCCCGGCAAAGCAACCTAACAGCGATGTGTAGGAGCATATCTGGAAGCATCCCTTAAGATTCAGATGTGAATCCAGTTGTAGAATTCTGCTGTTCTCGCAGTCGTAGTCGCATTCGCGATGACAGTCGCAGTGGCAACGGCAGTCGCAGTCACAGCCTCAGCCTCAGCCTGCCTCAGCCTCAGCCTCAGCCTCAGCCTGCCTCAGCCTGCCTCAGCCTCAGCCTCAGCCTGCTTCAGCCTCAGCCTCAGTCTGCCTTCAGCCTCGGCCTCAGCCTCAGCCTGCCTCAGCCTCAGCCTGCATCAGCCTCAGCCTCAGCCTCAGCCTGCTTCAGCATCAGCCTGCCTCAGCCTCAGCCTCAGCCTCAGCCTGCCTCAGCCTCAGCCTCAGTCCTGCTTCAGCCTCAGCCTCAGCCTCAGCCTCAGCCTCAGGTCTGCCTTCAGCCTCGGCCTCAGCCTCAGCCTGCCTCAGCCTCAGCCTGCATCAGCCTCAGCCTCAGCCTCAGCCTGCCTCAGCATCAGCCTGCCTCAGCCTCAGCCTCAGCCTCAGCCTCAGCCTGCCTCAGCCTCAGCCTCAGTCTGCTTCAGCCTCAGTCTGCTTCAGCCTCAGCCTAAGTCTGCCTTCAGCCTCGGCCTCGGTCTCAGCCTGCCTCAGCCTCAGCCTGCCTCGGCCGCAGCATCAGCCTGCTTCAGCAGTCAAAATGTGGCCCAGGAATGGAGTAACACGAAGTGGCTTACAGTTGGCCCCGGGCATTCAAAATCATGCCCAGGAATGGAGTTCTGGGAAGTGGAAGAGCACGAAGTGGCTTACAGTTGGCTCCGGGCATTCAAAGTGTGGCCCCGGAATGGAGTTCTGGGAATTCGAAGAGCACGAAGTGGCCTACAGTGGCATCCGGGCATTCAAAATGTGGCCCGGGAATGAAGTTCTGGGAAGTCGAAGAGCACGAAGTGGCCTACAGTTGGCTCCAGGCATCCAAAATGTGGCCCGGGAATGGAGTTCTGGGAACTCGAAGAGCACGAAGTGGCCTACAGTTGGCTCCGGGCATTCAAAATGTGGCCCGGGAATGGAGTTCTGGGAAGTCAAAGAGCACGAAGTGGCTTACAGTTGGTTCAGGCATTCAGAATGTGGCCCGGGAATGGAGTTCTGGGAGGTCGAAGAGCACGAAGTGTGTGACTGTTTGCAAAAAACGCATTCGGACACGAGTTCGGACACAGCTCCCCGGCACCCTCCCAGACCCCCCTGTGGAGTCATTTGCTGCTTTCTTTTGACACCATTAGAAACCTATCAGCAAAAGCTGTTAGGTAATCTCGACGGAACTTTTGCTGACTTTTGGTCGGTTGAAAATTTTGTTTTTGAAATTCAACCATTCGTTAGAGCTCTAGCATTAATTCCCGTGTTATTCGATCTTATTCCCACTCGCCGTCCTGATCTCAGCTCGATCGGGTACCTTTTACTGCCAAAAAGCGCACGGGCGGGATCGGCTGTTTCGAGTCATCTTGATACGTGTTGTCGGTATTTGGTACTTAACTCGAGCTGTAGAGCAGCTACAGAGCTAGTGCTTACAGAAACGGATTCAGAATGATGAGGCGCGTTTGTCTGTAAAATCCAGAGGTCCGAACTCGGTCTGCTGCTCGAGCTAGGTCCGCGAAACTATTCGTATTGTTCGAGTCATCTTGAGAAGCGCGGTCGGTTTTCTGCACTTAACTCGGGCAGTAGGGCGGCTACAGGGCTGGTGATCACAGAACCCGATTCGGAGGCATGAAGCGCATCCGCCTGTCGCATGCAGAGGTCTGAACTCGGTCTGCTACTCGAGCCCGGTCCGCAAAACTATTCGTATCGCTCGGGTCATCTCAACAGGGACTGTCGGTTCTCTGCACTTACCTCGACCTCTAGGCTAGCTACAGAGCTGATGCGCACAGAAACCAATGCAAATAATCTGGCGCGTTCGTCTGTTGCATCCAGAGGTCTGAACTCGATCTGCTACTCGAGCTAGGTTCGCGAAACTATTCGTATTGTTCGAGTCATCTTGAGAGGTGCTCTCGATTTTCGCACGTAGCTCGGGCTGTAGGAGAGCTACAGAGCTGATGCGCACAGAAACTGATTTGGAATCATCATGCGCGTTCGATCGGGCGGAAAACCTATTCGTTCTCTGCTAATTCTTTGCACATAATATATGTTCAGGAAGCTCTACGAGTTCCCCCGCGGTAAGGGAGGTTGACGGTTTTCCGCCGGTGCCCAGTTGGCAGACCCGACCTTAAGAGACAATGTGATGACTTGGGGTCGTTTTTTCTATCTTTCTGCAGAATCTGAAAATTCCTTTGTAGAACCGGTATTTTTCTCACGTGTAGTGGGTTATGCCGCGTCTGCCAGTCAAATTTTCAGGTCCGTAGCTGCAATGTTATTATCAAAAGACTTGAGGGAACTGTCGGCCGTTTCGAGTCATCTAAACACGCGCTGACGGTTTTCTGTACTTAGCTCGAGATTTAGGACAGCTACAGAGCTGATGCTTACAGAAAACGATTCAGAATCATCAGGCGCGTTCTCTGTTCCATCGAGAGGTCTGAACTCGGTCTGCTACTCGAGCTAGATCCGCGAAATTATTCGTATTATACAAGTGATCTTGGGAGGTGCTGTCGGTTTCCCTTAACTGAAGATTATTTAGAAGAGCAACAGAGCCGGTACGCATATAAACCGATCCAGTATGATCCGACGCGTTCTTTTCTCGCATCGAGAGGTCTGAACTCGGTCTGGCACTCGCGCTAGGTCCACAAAACGAAGATGCAAAATGCAAAAAAAACGTATTTTCCGAGCATTTATCTTCACACTTGCGAAAGTTTTTTTCTGTGTGCTCCGAGCAGCGCCGCGTTAGAAGAGCTCTACGAGGCTCCCGGCGGTTACCTGGTTGACGGTTTACCGCCGGATCCGAGTTGAACAATATGCAATCCACTTCAGGCAGATCTGAAAGAACCGAGACTTACGAGCACCACTCTAGGCAGTGAGGAACAAGTCAGCGTATACAAATTGCAACCACCAAACCGCAACGAGGAATGAATATGAAGTGGGCCTGACGGCCCGCACAGTCGACCGCAAAAACCACAAACATCTGGTTGACGGTTTACCGCCGGTTTCAAGTTGGCCGACCCGACGAAAAGGGACAATGTGTCAACTTTGGGTTGGTTTTGCTTTGATTTGAAAGATATTGGACCATTCATTTTGAGAAACCAGATTTTTCGCACCTGCAGTGGGTTATGCCGCGCCTGCCAGTCAAATTCTCAGGTCCGATTAGGTGTGCATACCAGCTCTGTAGCGGTCCTACAGCTCGAGTTAAGTTCAGAAAACCGACAGCACTTCTTAAAATGACTCGAACGGCCGATCCCGCCTCAGTGCTTTTTTTGGCAGTAATAGGTAGCCGATCGAGCTGAGATTGAGATGGCGAGTGGGAATAAGATCGAAGATCACGGGAAACATACTAGAGCTCGAACGAATTGTTGAATTTCGAGAAATCGAATTTAAACAAGTCAAACATTGCCAAAACTTCCGTTGATAGTTTTTTTGCCAACTCGCCCCCCTGCGCGCCGGAATTACTCTTCTAGCTTCGCCGCTAACGCTCTCGGGGAAGCTGTACGAGTCATTTTTCATTTTTTGATGTCAATATGAAGTCGGGTTCCTGGCTTCGCTCGGGACAATGTGTCGACGGAATTTCGCTAAGAATTTGGGAGGTAACTTCTTTAATGCAGAGCTTCGCTCTGCGCAATTAGCAACCCAAACACATGGTTAGAATTGCAAATTCGGCTGAGCCAGGCCGCGGAAGGTATGATCGCGTCTCTTTTCGAAATTTTGCCAACTAGCTCCACCCTGTCGCCGAATTCCTCTAGCTCTGTTACCATCAGAGCTCTACGAGGTATGAATGGTTAATTATTTTTAATCTTAGCAAAACAGACCCAAAGTTACCACATTGTCCGCCCGGGCCGGATGGGCCAACTAGCTGCACTCCGCGCCGGAATTCCTCTAGCTCATCGATAACGAAGAGCTTTACGAGGTACGTGCCCAGGGCGGTTCCCCCAGTATCCGCCCCGCGGTTCCCCCAGTTGCGTTCCCTTAGCCTAGCGTTGCTTATCTCATCTCGGCTTAGCTTTCTTTCCCGGATAGCCTCTTGGGCTAATTGGTAGCGTCCACGTGGTAGCGTCCAACACGCGGAGAGCAAAGAGACACTCGCACCGGAGAGCTTTCCTGATGAACTGGAGAGCTCTGGGGAGCTCTCCTGAAGCGCTTCTGAAGCGCTGCCAGGCACGCTTCCACGCGTGCCTGCACGCGTGCAGGCAGGCGTGGACGCGTGCCGGAAGCGCTCCCGGACACGCTGCGAACTTACACAGGTTTCTGCGGGGGTTCTGGACCGGCGAAGATGGGCTGCTGGCAGGCACCACCACCGTCCGGCTGCTAATCTAAAGCCCTATAGCCCTCAGAGAGCTCTCCGGGAACATAGGGTTGTTAGAAGAGAAGCCGGCGGGTGCGCGTGCATCGCCGCACTCCCACGCTCCCCGCTCCACGATCCCCGCAGCGCTTCGCCGGGGCCTGCAGCGTGTCCGGGGGCGCTCCAGGTACGCTGCGCAGCGTGCCCCCACGCGTGCAGGCACGCGTGGAAGCGTCGCTGTCAGCGCTTCAGGAGCGCTTCAGGAGAGCTTTCCAGCGACCCTCGAGCTCCGCCGCGCGAGGTTTCCAGCGCCACCACGCACGTTTAACACGTGCGTCAGGCCGCCCTATGTTCTCTTGCTTGGCTATCTGGTTTTGGGCAACAACAGGTATCTTGGCTTAGCTTAGCTTCATCTTAGCTCAGACTTATTCCCTACCTAGGCTCTGCCTGGAAGGGTTCTTACTCGGTTTGCTTAAAGGGCCGGGCAGCGTTCCTCGCACCGGGCGGTTCCCCCTGCATCCGCCCCGCGTTTCCCCCAGTTGCGTCTCCTTAGCTTGGCGTTGCTGATCTCATCTTATGTTAGCTTACTTCATCTTAGCTTCGCTTAGTTCCATGGTAGCTGAGGTTTGTCTTAGCTTAGCTCACCTTCATCGTAGCTTCGTTGAGCTTTTCAGCATAGCAGAGCAAAGCATAGCATTGTATGGCGTAGCATAGCATAGCGCAGCACAGCATTTCATAGCATAGCCCAGCATTGCATACCATAGCGCTGCAAAGCAACACAAACCATAGCATTTCATAGCACATCATAGCATAGCGCAGCACAGCGCAGCATAGCACAGCGCAGTTTAGCATATCACAGCACAGCGCAGCATAGCATATCATATCATATCTTACCACATCTTATCATAGCATAGCATAGCATAGCATATCATATCGTATCATATCATATCATATCATATCATATCATCGCATAGCATAGCACAGCATATCACATCATCAACGCGCAGCATGGTATGTCATATTTCAGCATATCATAAGATATCATATTATATCATATCAGAGTGTAACATATCATAGCAGAACATAACCTAGCGCAGCATAGCACGGTATAGCATATCACATCATATCATCGCAATTAATGCTGTTTTCCTAGGGGCTCCTTCTTGTAGCTAGGGTCGCACTGGGGTGGAGATGACTCGTAGAGCTTCCCTAAGAGCGTTAGCGGCGAAGCTAGAAAAGTACATCATAGAGCTCTTCGGCATCGATGAGCTAGAGGAATTCCGGCGCGGGTTGGAGCTAGTACCTCGTAGAGGTCTTCGTTATCGATGAGCTAGAGGAATTCCGGCGCGGGGTGGAGCTAGTTGGTCGACCCGACCGTCCTCTGCTATTTGACTCGTAGAGCTTCTCTTAGCTAGTTGTTGGAAGCTTAAGAGTAATTTTCCGGAGGGCTCTCTGAGAGCTCTACGGTTTTTGGTTAGAAGCCGGGCGGTGTGGTGCCTGCCAGCAGCCCATCTTCGCCGGTCCAGAATCCCCGCAGAAACTTGTAAGGTCGCAGCGTGTCCAGGATTGCTTCCGGCACGCGTCCACGCGTGCCTGCACGCGTGCAGGCGCGCGTGGAAGCGTGCCTGGCAGCGCTTTAGAAGCTCTTCAGGAGAGCTCCCCAGAGCTCTTCAGTTCATCAGGAAAGCTTTTCGGTGTGAGTGCCTCTTTACTCTCCGGGTTTTGGGCGCTACCAATCCACGGCACTGGAGGGCTAGTTGTCCCGAAAAATTCCTGGAGAGCTCTCTGAGAGCTATAGGGTTTTAGATTCGAAGCCGGACGGTGGTGGTGCCTGCCAGCAGCCCATCTTCGCCAGTCCAGAATTCCCGCAGAAACCTGTGTGAGTTCGCAGCGTGTCCGGGAGCGCTTCCGGCACGCGTCCACGCGTGCCTGCACGCGTGCAGACACGCGTGGAAGCGTGCCTGGCAGCGCTTCAGAAGAGCTTTAGGAGAGCTCCCCAGAGCTCTTCAGTTCATCAGTTCATCAGGAAACCTTTCCGGTGTGAGTGCCTCTTTGCTCTCCGGGTTTTGGACGCTACCAAGTGAAGGAGGACTGAAGAAGAAGGAGTGAGGGAAAAGCATCTCTGGAAAATAACACAAAAGATATACCAGACCCAGTGATGGTTTTCTTCCGATGGCGCTGATAGCAGACCGAGTCCAGGCGTCTAGATAGTTTGAACTAGCGCGCCTGATTATTTCCGCTCGATTGCTGTGCCAAACAGCTCTGAAGCTCATTTTCAGCGCGACTCAACTCAAGAAAACCAATACCATCTCAAAAGAATTCGCAGAGTACGAATAGTTCGGCCCCAGCGCTGATAGCAGACCAAGATCAGGCGTCTACATACTTTTAACTATCGCCCCTGATGATGTCCGTCCGATTGATGTGCTCAACAGCTCTTTAGCTCATCTGCAGCGCGAGTTAAAGCAAGAAAACCAATACCATCTCCAAGAGATTAGCAGAGTATGAATAGTTCTTCAGCCCGAGCGCTGATAGCAGATCGACTTCAGGCGTCTAGATACTTTAGATTAGTCCGCCTGATAATTTCCTTCCGATTGCTGTGCCGACGAGCTCTGTAGCTCATCTGCAGCTCGAGTTAAGTCGAGAAAACCAATTTCACTTCAAAAAATAGCAGAGTACGAATAGTTGTTCGGCTTCTGCGCTGATACCAGACCGAATTCAGGCGTCTAGATACTTTAGATGATCCCGCCTGATAATTTCCTTCCGCTTCTTGTGCCAAAGAGCTCTCTAGCTCATCTGCAGCTCGAGTTAAGTGAAGAAACTCATCATCATTTCGAAACAAATCGGTAAAGTACAAGTAGTTATGCGAACCAGCTCTGGTAGCAGACCGAGTTCAGACCTCTAGATGCTGGAGACGAACGCGCCTGATGATTCTGGATCGATTAGGTGTGCATACCAGCTCTGTAGCGGTCCTACAGCTCGAGTTAAGATCAGAAAACCGACAGCACTTCTCAGAAGGACTCGAACAGCCGATCCCGCCTCAGTACTTTTTGGCAGTAGTAGGTACCCGATCGAGCTGTTATTAAGATGGCGAGCGGGAGTAAGATCGAATATCACGGGAAAAAATATTAGAGCTCTAACGACATGTTGAATTTCGAGAGATCGAATTTAAACAGGTCAACAATTTCCAAAACTTCCGTCGAGCTTTTTTTGTCAACTAGCCCCCCAGCGCGCCGGAATTACTCTTCCAGCTTCGCCGCTAACGCTCTTAGGGAAGCTCTACAAGTCATTTTGATTTTTTTGCTGTCAAGATGAGGTCGGGTCCCTGGCTTCGCTCGGGAGAATTTGTCGACGGAATGAGCTATGAATTTGGGAGGTAACTTCTTTAATGTAGAGCTTCGCTCTGCGCAACTAGCAACCCAAACGAATGGTTAGAACTGCAAAATCGGCTGAGCCAGGCCGCGGAAGGTATGATCGCGTCCCTTTCGAAATTTCGCCAACTAGCTCCACCCTGTCGCCGAATTCCTCTACCTCTCCACCATTAGAGCTCTACGAGGTATGAATGGTTAAATATTTTGAATCTTAGCAGAACCTACCCAAAGTTACCACATTGTCCGCCCGGGTCGGATGGGCCAACTAGCTGCACTCCGCGCCGGAATTCCTTTAGCTCATCGATATCGAAGAGCTCTACAAGGTACGCGCCCAGGGCGGTTCCCCCAGTATCCGCCCCGCGGTTCCCCCAGTTACGTCCCCTTAGCTTAGCGTTGCTTATTTCATCTTGGCTTAGCTTTTTTTCCCGGATAGCCTCCTGGGCTAATTGGTAGCGTCCACTTGGTAGCGTCCACAACCCGGAGTGCAACGAGGCACTCACACCAGAAAGCTTTCCTGATGAACTGAAAAGCGCTGGGGAGCTCTCTTGAAGCGCTTCTGAAGCGCTGCCAGGAACGCTTCCACGCGTGCCTGCACGCGTTCAGGCACGCGTTGACGCGTGCCGGAAGCGCTCCCGGACACGCTGCGAACTCACACAGGTTTCTGCGGGGATTCTGGACCGGCGAAGATGGGCTGCTGGCAGGCACCACCACCGTCCGGCTTCTAATCTAAAACCTTATAGCTCTCTGAGAGCTCCCTGGGAAAAACCCGGGGAGCAAAGAGGCGCTCACACTGGAAAGCTTTCCTGATGAACAGGGGAGCTCTGGGGAGAAGCGCTTCTGAAGCGCTGCCAGGCACTGCCGGAAGCGTTCCCGGACACGCTGCGAACTCACACAGGTTTCTGCGGGGATTCTGGACTTGCGAAAATGGGGTGCTGGCAGGCACCACCACCGTCCGGCTTCTAATCTAAAGCCCTATAGCTTTCAGAGAGCTCTCCGGGAACATAGGGTTGTTAGAAGAGAAGCTGGCGGGTGCGCGTGCATCGCCGCACTCCCACGCTCCCCGCTCCACGATCCCCGCAGCGCCTCGCCGGGGCTTGCAGCGTGTCCGGGGGCGCTCCAGGTGCGCTGCGCAGCGTGCCCCCGCGCGTGCAGGCACGCGTGGAAGCGTCGCTGTCAGCGCTTCAGGAGCGCTTCAGGAGAGCTTTCCAGCGACCCTCGAGCTCCACTGCGCGAGGTTGCCAGCGCCACCACGCACGTTTAACGCGTGCGTCAGGTCGCCCAATGTTCTCTCGCTTGGCTATCTGGGTTTTGGGCAACAACAGGTATCTTGGCTTAGCTTAGCTTCACCTTAGCTCAGACTTATTCCCTACCTAGGCTCTGCCTGGAAGGGTTCTTTCTCGGTTTGCTTAAAAGGGCCGGAGAGCGTTTCTCCCCCCGGGCGGTTCCCCCGGCATCCGCCCCGCGTTTCCCCCAGTTACGTCTCCTTAGCTTGGCGTTGCTGATCTCATCTTATGTTAGCTTACTTCATCTTAGCTTCGCTAAGTTTCATCGTAGCTGAGGTTTATTTTAGCTTAGTTTACCTTCATCGTAGCTTCGTCGAGCTTTTCAGCATAGCAGAGCAAAACGGAGCATTGTATAGCGTAGCATAGCACAGCGCAGCATATCATATCATAGCGTAGGCCAGCATTACATACCATAGCGCAGCAAAGCAAAGCAACACATAGCATAGCATAGCGTAGCGCAGCACAGCAGAGCACAGCGCAGCATAGCACAGCGCAGTTAGCATAGCATAGCACAGCATAGCAGAGCATATCATATCATAGCATAACATAGCTTCTCATATCACAACATATTTTAGTATAGTATAGCCAGGCAATGCGCAACATGACATATCATAATTTAACATTTGATACGATATCATAGCATATCATATCATAGTATAACATATCATAGCAGAACATAACGTAGCGCAGCATAGCAGGGCATATCATATCATATCATAGCATAGCAACTAATGCTGCTTTCCTAGGGGCTCAGGCGCGCGTGGAAGCGTGCCTGGCAGCGCTTCAGAAGCTCTTCAGGAGAGCTCCCCAGAGCTCTTCATTTCATCAAGAAAGCTTTCCGGTGTGAGTGCCTCTTTACTCTCCGGGTTTTGGACGCTACCAATCCACTGGCGGCGAGTTTTCCAGGAGGCTTCTTTACTCCCTCTGGGGGCCACTGTTACAGATAGCGAGCTCACAGCTTGTGAACGCCTGCTCCAAGGTGTTCGGCAGATTCTCTCTGAGATCCTCGGGCCTCCAACCCCAAAGAGGTTGAGAGGGCGTGAGGGACCCTAGGGACTCTGCGCGGCTAGGGCGCACGCGCCCTGTGTAGCCGACCCCAACACCCAACCAATCCACAGCATTGGAGGGCTAGTTGGCCCGAAAAACTCCCGGAGAGCTCTCTGAGAGCTATAGGGTTTTAGATTACAAGCCGGACGGTGGTGGTGCCTGCAGCCCATCTTCGCCGGTCCAGAATCCCCGCAGAAACCTGTGCGAGTTCGCAGCGTGTCCGGGAGCGTATCGGGCACGCGTCCACGCGTGCCTGCACGCGTGCAGGCACGCGTGGAAGCGTGCCTGGCTGCGCTTCAGAAGCGCTTCAGGAGAGGTTCCCAGAGCTCTCCAGTTCATCAGGAAAGCTTTCCGGTGTGAGTGCCTCTTTGCTCTCCGGGTGTTGGACGCTACCAAGTCTCGACCGACATTTTGCTTACTTTCCCTAAGAGCTCTCTGAGAGCTATATGGTTTTAGATTAGAAACCGGACGGTGGTGGTGCCTGCCAGCAGCCCATCTTCGCCGGTCCAGAATCCCCGCAGACCCCTGTGTGAGTTCGCAGCGTGTCCGGGAGCGCTTCCGGCCCGCGTCCACGCGTGCTTACACGCGTGCATGCACGCGTGGAAGCGTGCCTGGCAGCGCTTCAGAAGCGCTTCGGGAGAGCTCCCCAGAGTTCTCCAGTTCATCAGGAAAGCCTTTCTGGTGTGAGTGCCTCTTTGCTCTCCGGGTTTTGGACGCTGCCATTTTCCCGGAGAGCTTTCTGAGAGCTATAGGGTTTTAGATTAGAAGCCAAACGTTGGTGGTGCCTGCCAGCAGCCCATCTTCGGCTGGCCGGTCCTGGGACCACCTACTTTGCTGTCCCACGGCGACAGCCACTCTCACTCGGTGACAAGGGGGCGGCGGCAGAAGCCCCCCCCCCCCCTGCGCGCCTCTTTGGCGTCCAGCCGCGACACCCACCCACTCTCGGTGGCAGGGGGAAGTCGACTGAAGCCCCCTGTTGTCCCAGGCCCCAGTTTTGGCAGCTTCAGCTCCGGTGCGTATAGCTGCGGCACAACACCCCCCCATGAGGCGCATCCCGCTGCTGGCTCACTCCAGCTGGGACCTCAGCGGCGAGGTACTGCCACCCCCCACGATGTAAATGGTGCTTTGCGGCCGTCAGCTGCACCCCCCTCTCTCCGCGCAGGTGCTCTCGGCGAGTTGCAGCTAACGATGTTGATGGTTTCTTGCGACGGTCAGCTGCGCGCCCCTCCCCTCAGCGAAGGTGCCCTCCGCGTTTTGCAGCTACCCCTTGGCGCACCAGGTGACTGGCGACGCCCCCCAGCTCGGCTGCTGGCTGGCCGCGGTGAGTGACGTTGCGTCCCTCGCCGCTCCCCCTGGCCCGGTGGGTGTCCCCCGCCCGTGCCCTCGGGGCTCGCCCGCGGCGGCCGTGATGGCCACGTCAGAAGGACCCTCCCTGGCAGGCAGCGCCGACGTCTCCATCACCATGTGCCGACCCTCAGCAAAGTGTCGGCGGTGCTGCATGCCGTCGGACCTCTTCGCGGCAGGACCCGTTGGCACAGTTGCGCCTTGGGCTGTCGCTAGCTCCCATCGGCACTGGGAGTTGTGCTCCGGAGGGCTGGCTGAGTGGTGCAGCCATTGTGCAGCCTGTGGTTTCCCTCGCGCACCGTCTCGGCCGCCAACGGGCTTATCCGCCTCAGGTGCCGGACTCGGTGCGCCCTTGTTGCCGCTGGCCCCCCCCGGTCGATTGGAGCGGTCCCTGCCCGGTGTGCGGGCGCCCGCCGGCATCCCCCGCTTCGCGGAACGCGGACTCGACATCAGTCTTCGACGGTTTTTGGCGATCCGGACCTTGGTCCGTTGAGCGCCTGCACGTGAGTTGATCGACGCCTGGCGGCGCGGGGGATGCGCCCGCTATCCGTGCGACGAGGCGACCGTTGGTCCTTGCTCCTGCTCCTCGTGGTGCGTCTACGAGCTGGTGATCTCTGGCTTTCTGGCACGCTCGCGGTGTCGCCCATCCAGAATTCCCAGCCATTTTGGCGTTGCACCCCAGCTGGCGGTTCCCCCCCCCAGTCGGCGGCGCCCTCCTCTGAGTGGCAGCGAGGCCCGCCTCGTGTCTGTTCCTTCCTCCGCTGTCCTCTCGTTGCCTCCCTTTTCCCCCTCCTGTTGCGCAATTAGGTCGTAGCCCGCTAGCTACGACTCGTGGACGGCGTCCGGCGTCTCCCGGTGCGCTTGCGATCATAACAGTATCCCCACCAACCCTTCCAGCAACGATGCCCATGAGAGCTGACGGGGGGAGACGGCCTGTTGGGGCCATCTCTGGGTCCGCGTCTCTTCTTGGCGGCCTCCAGGGGAGGCTCCGTGACCATCTCAAGCCGTCTTGGAGCGGTCTTGGGGCCTCTTGGAGCAGCTTGGGAGCCATCTTGAACCAGCTTGAGCTGTCTTGCGCCGTCCTGGAGGTCATCTTAGAGTCTCTGAGGCCGCTCGGGGGCCTCTTGGGGGCGTATGGGGGGTCTCTTAAAACCCTTTTGGGAACTCCTGGGGCGCTAGGAGGGCCTCTTGGGGCCATCTTGGAAGTTGTCGGCCACAAGAGGGGGGTATTCGATTTAGGTCCCCCCCCGGGGGCCACGATCCTCGTGATTGGTGGAGGAAAATGGTTCTCCCAATGGCAGAAAAAAAAACTTCCGACACCTCGCGATCCCTCACCAAAAACCTCCAGGAGGGGAGGGGGAGTGTTCCCCTCCCCGAAGGTAAGGGGGGTCGTTAAAGAGGAAAAAAACGCTCTTTGGACCACCTGTCGCCCAAAGGGCAGATTGGATTATGCTTGTTATTATCAGTATAATTTGTTTTATTTGTATTTTAGCTTTTCGGTTTATTATTATTATTGTTGTGGTTTTTCTTTCTATTAGTATTTTTCGTGTGACATCATTTTATTGGTGTTATATTACCATAAGTATTACCATACGCACCGTCATCACCATCAGTATTTGTATTTTTATTTTTCTTATGGATCAATTTAATTTTCATTAGTCGTTATATCACTGATATGCTTTTGTATTATGATTGTTCCCCAAACAGCTTGCTGAACGGGGTGCTGTTGTGATAGAAGCTAACTCCGGCCGAGGGAAGTCGGAGCAGAGACATCCTCACAAAAATTTGATGGTCTGGGCCGTTTCGCTTGAGACATCCTCACAATTCTCGTTTCTGACTTGGCCAGGATTGGCCGTTTCGCCTGAGACATCCTCGAAAAGTTGCGCTCCGGGACGCCGCGCGAGAGGTGGTCCGGGCCGTTTCGCTTGAGACATCCTCGAAACTCTGAGCCCCGAGGTGCCGTGCGAGAGGTGGTCCGGGCCGTTTCGCCTGAGACATTCTCGAAACTCTGAGCTCTGAGATGCCCTGCGCGAGGTGGTCCGGCCCGTTTCGCCTGAGACATCCTCGAAACTCTGACCTCGGAGATGCCGCGCGAGAGGTGGTCCGGCCCGTTTGGCCTGAGACATCCTCGAACTTCTGAGCTCTGAGATGCACTGCGCGAGGTGGTTCGGCCCGTCTCGCCTGAGACATCCTCGCAACTCTGAGCTCTGAGATGCCGTGCGCAAGGTGGTCCGGCCTGTTTCGCACAAGACATTCTCGCAACTCTGAGCTCCCAGATGCCGCGCAAGAGGTGGTCCAGCCTGGGGGCCCAGAAGACCACATGTTACATATCCTCCCTGGGACCCTGGGAGCCCGCCTGAGACATCCTCGAACTTCTGAGCTCTGAGATGCCCTGCGCGAGGTGGTCCGGCCCGTCTCGCCTGAGACATCCTCGCAACTCTGAGCTCTGAGATGCCGTGCGCAAGGTGGTCCGGCCTGTTTCGCACAAGACATTCTCGCAACTCTGAGCTCCCAGATGCCGCGCAAGAGGTGGTCCAGCCTGGGGGCCCAGAAGACCACATGTTACATATCCTCCCTGGGACCCTGGGAGCCCCAGGAGGCCCCAGAGAGCTCCAAGAGGCTTCAGGAAGCCCCAGGTGGGGCCACAGGAGGCCCAGGAGGAAGCCCCAGGAGGTCCACAGGAGGTCCCAGGAGGCCCCAGGAGGCCCCCGCAACTCGGAGCTCTGAGACGCCGCGCTCGAGGTGGTCCGGCCCATTTCGCCTGAGACTTCCTCGCAGCACGTTTCGCCCGAGACACCGGCCCGTCTCGCTTGAGACATCCTTGCAACTCTGAGCTCTGAGATGCCGTGCGCAAGGTGGTCCGGCCCGTTTCGCACAAGACATTCTCGCAACTCTGAGCTCTCAGATGCTGCGCAAGAGGTGGTCCAGCCTGGGGGCCCATAAGACCACATGTTACATATCCCCCCTGGGACCCTGGGAGCCCCAGGAGGCCCCAGAGAGCTTCAGGAGGCCGCAGGACGCCCAGGACAGGCCCCAGGGGTCCGCAGGAGATTCCCAGGAGGCTCCCAGGAGGCCCCAGGAGGCCCCCTATCAGAACGTGTCAAGTTAATACAAATCCGGTGTCGATTCGTTGATTTTTCGTGGTCTTGTGGCCCCCCTCCCTGCCCCATTTTGGGGGGCTCCGACGGCCACATGTTAGATATCCCCCCCTGGGAGCCCCAAGAGGCTTCAGGAAGCCCCAGGTGGGGTCCAGGAGGCCACAGGAGGCCCAGGAGGAAGCCCCAGGAGGTCCCAGGAGGTCCCAGGAGGCCCCAGGAGGCCCCCGCAACTCGGAGCTCTGAGACGCCGCGCTCGAGGTGGTCCGGCCCGTTTCGCTTAAGACTTCCTCGCAGCACGCTTCGCCCGAGACATCGTCGCAACTCTGGGATCAGAGATGCCGCGCGAGAGGTGGTCCAGCCCGTTTCGCTGGAGACATCCTCGCAACTCTGGGCTCCGAGATGCCCTGCGCGAGGTGGTCCAGCCCATCTCGCCTGAGACATTCTCGCAACTCTGAGCTGTGAGATGCCGTGCGCAAGGTGGTCCGGCCCGTTTCGCACAAGACATTCTCGCAACTCTGAGCTCTCAGATGCTGCGCAAGAGGTGGTCCAGCCTGGGGGCCCATAAGACCACATGTTAAATATCCCCCCTGGGACCCTGCTGGGAGCCCCAGGAGGCCCCAGAGAGCTTCAGGAGGTCGCAGGACGCCCAGGACAGGCCCCCGGGGTCCGCAGGAGATTCCCAGGAGGCTCCCAGGAGGCCCCAGGAGGCCCCCTATCAGAACGTGTCAAGTTAATACAAATCCGGTGTCGATTCGTTGATTTTCCCTGCTCTTGTGGCCCCCCTGCCCCATTTTGGGGGGCCCCGACGGCCACATGTTAGATATCCCCCCCTGGGAGCCCCAAGAGGCTTCAGGAAGCCTCAGGTGGGGTCCAGGAGGCCACAGGAGGCCCAGGAGGAAGCCCCAGGAGGTCCCAGGAGGTCCCAGGAGGCCCCAGGAGGCCCCCGCAACTCGGAGCTCTGAGACGCCGCGCTCGAGGTGGTCCGGCCCGTTTCGCCTGAGACTTCCTCGCAGCACGTTTCGCCCGAGACATCGTCGCAACTCTGGGGTCCGAAATGCCGCGCGCGAGGTGGTCCAGCCCGTTACGCTGGAGACATCCTCGCAACTCTGGGCTCCGAGATGCCCTGCGCGAGGTGGTCCGGCCCATCTCGCCTGAGACATCCTCGCAACTCTGAGCTCTGAGATGCCGTGCGCAAGGTGGTCCGGCCCGTTTCGCACAAGACATTCTCGCAACTCTGAGCTCTCAGATGCTGCGCAAGAGGTGGTCCAGCCTGGGGGCCCAGAAGACCACATGTTACATATCCCCCCTGGGACCCTGGGAGCCCCAGGAGGCCCCAGAGAGCTTCAGGAGGCCGCAGGACGCCCAGGACAGGCCCCAGGGGTCCCCAGGAGATTCCCAGGAGGCTCCCAGGAGGCCCCAGGAGGCCCCCTCTCAGAACGTGTCAAGTTAATACACATCCGGTGTCGATTCGTTGATTTTTCCTGCTCTTGTGGCCCCCCCCCATTTTGGGGGGCCCCGACGGCCACATGTTAGATATCCCCCCCTGGGAGCCCCAAGAGGCTTCAGGAAGCCCCAGGTGGGGTCCAGGAGGCCACAGGAGGCCCAGGAGGAAGCCCCAGGAGGTCACCAGGAGGTCCCAGGAGGCCCCAGGAGGCCCCCGCAACTCGGAGCTCTGAGACGCCGCGCTCGAGGTGGTCCGGCCCGTTTCGCCTGAGACTTCCTCGCAGCACGTTTCGCCCGAGACATCGTCGCAACTCTGGGGTCCGAAATGCCGCGCGCGAGGTGGTCCAGCCCGTTTCGCTGGAGACATCCTCGCAACTCTGGGCTCCGAGATGCCGTTCGGGATGAAGAGGTGGAGGAGGAGGAGGAGGAGGAGGAGGAGCAGGAGGAGGAGCAGGAGGAGGAGGAGGAGGAGGAGGAGGCATGTTTTAACATGCCATGCCAGCCCGTACTGGACGGGCACGCAATCGACCTTGGAAACCGCAGTCGGTCTAACAACCCTGTTTGGGGATACTGCACTCCGGCTAGATTTTTTTGTTTTTTGTTTATATTATTATTATATATATATATAAGTATCCGTATTCAACAACACTACGTTCATCATTCGTATTCTGAGAATATATAGTATATTCTGGGATTACGATGATGTTGGTGATAAGCATGGGTAGTATGAGGTAGTGGGGGTATGCTTGAGGAAGAGGAAAGGGGAAAGGCGGAACAAAAGAGTAGGAACAGGAGGGGGGATAACGAGCAAGTGCGACGTGGGGATAAACTGGAGGAGAAGGGTAAGGAGGTCGGGGGCAACGAGGACGGCAAGGAGAGGAGAGAACCACGCGAGGAGCAGGCATAGAGGATGACGCCACCCCCGCGGCTTCGACCCCTGCGGCGCCCGCAGCTGGGGGCCCAGCCGGCCCATTTCTGGCCCCTCGTCCGGCGCGAGACCCCGGCGCGAGACCCGGGCGCGGTCTCGCGCCGCGCGCGCTCGTGCGCCATGGCCTCGGGCGAGGCGCGCCCCTCGCTGCGCGCGCGCGCCTCCGCTCCCGCCGATGGTGTTCCCTCCCGCCGCCGCTGCTGCTGCTGCTGCTGCTGCTGCTGCTGCTGCTGCTGCTGCTGCCCCTCTCGGGCGGGGCTAGGACGAGGACCTTCTGAGCAGACCGCGGTGCCTGGTACATCCTCCAGAGCCGCCAGATCTCAGAGATTCTCGATTCATCCTCACCCGAATTTTCTCCTCGCCCTGGCTTCGTCTTGCGCTTTTCCTCCTTAGACTGAGGCTGGGACGGTGCTGTGCCTCAGTGCCCGTGCCGTCGACCCTCCTCCTGGCCTGCGGAGGAGGAGGGTGCAGCAAGATCAGGAGGGGGAGAGAGGAGCGGAGAATAAGAAGGAACTCCACTCAACCAGCCTACCAAGGATGAACGACTTTCCAAGGTTACCCTTGCATCCTTCCTCATCGACCCATCCTTGGCCGCTTTGGCTGGCCGCGCCCCGCTCGCAAAGTGGCGACATGGCCTTCCAGGGCCATTCTATCCCTATCCTGCGTCCTTATCATACGGGTGAGCTGCACCCAACGGCGGGCGACCACAAGAGGCACAAGTGGACAACGTGGGCGTGCGCCTGTGTACGCATGGATGCGGCCCCAGCTGTTCTCCCAGGGCGCCAGGTCCAAGCAGCTCTTGCGTTGTAGGGGGAGGCCGGCGGTCCAGCGAGAAGCAGCAGGGTTCGGGGGCCCAAGGCTGCGTGGGCACCTGGGGCGAGAGGAGTCCCAACCTCCAGCGGGGGGGGGGGGAGGTGCGGGCCCACCTCGGCGCGTCCTCCTCCCGGGAGCAGGACGGGTAGACACCCCAGTGGCGGCGCGGCGGGCGAGGCCCGGAGGAGTGCGAGCGGCGGGCGGGGGCGAGGTGTGCGGAAGAGCGGGGCGCGGGCAGGCAGTGGGCAGACGATGCGAAGTCCAGGCAGGTGAAGCAGCATGTGTTCAAGAGGGGGGTGGGCAGGGTGGGGAGGGGGAGGTTTGTAAGTGGGCAGGTGCGTAGGTTGAATGGGTGGCCCGAGCGGGGCGCCTCCAATCCCCGCGGGGAAGGCTTGGGCTCCCCCGGCTCGGTCCTCCTCCTCCCTCTCCTCCTGCTCCTCCTCCTCCTCCTCCTCCTCCTTCTTCTCCTCCTCCTCCTCTTACGTTTCGCGCTGGCCGCTAGTCTGTCTCGTCGGGACTGGAGCGGGCACCCTCCTCCCATCCTCCCCAGCAGAGCCTGGAATGGGGGAGAGCCGGGGCGGCACACTACCCAAAACGGGAGAGGGAGGGTGGTGGGGAAGGGGCGAGAGAGGAAGGGGGGGGCCTGGGGCGGCATAGCACCCAAAACGGGAGGGAGGGGGGGGGGAAGGGGCGAGAGAGGGGGGGGGGCCCTCAGAGGAAAGATGGAAGACTCGGAGCGGGCGACACACGAGGAGCAGCAGGCCGACGAAGGAGAGCGGGTGCTAAGTCCATGGGGAGTAGGTAAATGCGGAGTGCCGTGCTCGGTCTCCATCTGGGCCCTCCTGATGGGAGGCGAAGTCCATACGGAGTGAGTCCATACGGCTTGCCTGGTCTCCGTTAGAGCTGACTCCGTCTGGACTTAGCCGCTCCTGAGGGAGGAGGGCGGGAGAGGGGGGGAGGGAAGGTCGCCAGCACTGCCGACGCACCCTTGGAGCTCTCCCCGGAGGGCTGCTCTTGGGGGCCCCATTGGCGGCATCGGCGGCACCATTGCTAGAGTTGCTCGCCCTTGTGCTTCCCCTCCGCGTGGGCCCCGCCAGCCAGATCCTTCCCACGACAAAACGCTGGCACGCGGCGCCGCCAGCGCTGCTCCGCCCCGCAGCAGAACGCTGGCAACCACGGGGGCCCCGCCGGCCGAGTCCTCCCCGCACCCGACGGCTGGTGCGGGGACCCCGCCAGTCGAGTCCTCCCCGCATCCGACAGCTGGTTCGGGACCCCGCCGGCCCACTGCTCCCCGCCTCCGACAGCTGGCGCGGGACACCGCCGGCCGAATGCTCCCCGCAGCCGGCAGCTGGCGCGGGGCCCCGTCAGCCGAGTGCTCCCCGCAGCGGGAGCCTCCCCTCCCCCCGGCCCGTCGTGCGGGCCAGGGTCCAGGCCGCGTGCGGGGAGCCGCGCGCGCGCCGCCTCCGAGCGGGGGGCTTCCGCGGGGAACTGCGCGGTGCGGCGCGCGGCCAGCCCTGCGAGATCCGCGAGGCTGCCGCCAGGCTGCCGCCAGGCTGCCGCTGCGCGCGGCGCACCTGGCTGGCTCCATGGGCGCGGCGCGGCGGGGCGGGGCGGCAGGGTGAGAGCGTCCCGACGGCTGCGCTGCGTGGTGCAGTGGTGCCCACAGCGCGGCAGGCACGGGCAGCGGTGGCCTTGGGCGACGTCAGGGGGGGACAGGCTCGGGAAGTGGGGGACGCGTCGACACCATCACACGTGTATCGCCGACAGGGGGCCCCATTAGGGGAACGAGGAATGACAAACATAACAACTCGGAGGTCCGCGCGGATTTCTCGGATCCGCGCTGGACCCCCCTCCCTGGCGCGCATGTCATTGTTTGTTCCCCTACCCATAGCCCACCGCTTGCAGGACCGTGCGGATTCGTCTTCGGGGGCCTATCGCCGATCTATCGGCGACGGCATCG
>CAUYUJ010001028.1:102500-106250 GCA_963575745.1 Prorocentrum cordatum
TGGGGCCCTCTTCGGCCATCTTCAAGCCATCTCGGGCCCTCTTGAGGCGCTCTTGGACGTCTTGGGGCCCTCTGGGGCCTCGATGAGGCTGTCTTGTGTGCCTCTTGGGCTGTCACGCGGGCAGCGTCGCCGCCGTCGGCGTGGCCGTCGTCGTCGCCGTCGATCGTCGATCGGCGCCGTCGACTATTGTCATCGTCGTCGATCGTCGTCGTCGTCGGTCGTCGACCGTCGTCGATCGTCGTCGTCGTCGTCGTCCTCGTCGTCGTCGTCGTCGTCGTCAATCACCGTCGCCGGTCGTCGTCGCCGATCGTCGATCGCCCTCGAGCCTCCTCCTCTCTCCCCCCCTCCTCCCCTCCACTCCTCCTCCCTGCCTCCTCCTCCTTCTCCTCTTCCTCCTCCTCCTCCTCCTCCTTCGCCCTCTCCGTCTCCTCCGCGCGGAAGAAATCCAACAACATCTCACGCAAATCAACGAACTGTGGCCATCCGGGCCTTGTCGAAGGTCCTTTTAAGGCCCTTTTGGGGCCGTCCTGGGGCCCTCTTGGGCGTGGAGTAAGTTTTGGCTCCCGGGGCCCTTTTGGAAGGCCTCTTGGAGCCTTCTTGGGGCGTCTTGACGGCCTCGTGGCCCTTCTGGAGGCCATGTTGGGCCGTATCGGAGCGCTCCGGGGGCCCTCTCGGGGCGACCGGGAAGTCTCTTGGGCCATCTTTGGCGGACTGGGAGGCCCAGGGGCCGCCCGAGGAGCGTCCCAGGAAGCCCTCCTAGGCCCTCTTAGCGCTGTCCTCAGGCGTCCTGGGGCGTCCTTGGGCGCCTCCTGGGGCTGTCTGACAACTCGGACAGCCAAGGGATGAGATATCCTAAAAATGTACGTTTTACGAAGGGAATGGGGCCATTTTGGTCTCCCCGGGCGCTCTTGGGGGGCCTCTTGGAGGCCTCTTGGGGCGGTTTGATGGCCTCTTGTCCCTTCTGGAAGCGATCTCTGGCGGTCTTGAAGCGATCCTGGGCTTCTCTCGGCGCTCTTGGAGCCTTCTTTGGCGGACTGGGAGGCCCGGGGGCCGCCCGAGGAGCGTCCCGGGAAGCCTTCCTGGGCTGTCTTCGGGCTATCCTAGGGCGCCTCGTGGGGCTTTCGGACCGCTCCGACAGCCAAGGGAGCTGATATCCTAAAAATGCACGTTTTACGGAGGGAATGGGGCCATTTTGGTCTCCCGGGGCGCTCTTGGGGGGCCTCTTGGAGGCCTCTTGGGGCGGTTTGATGGCCTCTTGGCCCTTCTGGAAGCGATCTTTTGCGGTCTTGAAGCGATCCTGGGGTTCTCTCGGCGCTCTTGGAGCCTTCTTGGGCGGACTGGGCAGCCCCGGGGCCGCCGGAGGAGCGTCCCGGGAGGCCCTCCTGGGCCGTCTTGGGGCTGTCCTCAGTCGTCCTGGAGCGTCCTTGGGCGCCTCGTGGGGCTTTCTGGCCGCTCCGACAGCTAAGGGAGCTGATATCGTAAAAATGTACGTTTTACGAAGGGAATGGGGCTATTTTGGTCTCCCGGGGCGCTCGTGGGGGGCCTCTTGAAGGCCTCTTGGAGCGGTTTGAGAGCCTCTTGACCCTTCTGGAAGCGATCTTTGGCGGTCTTGAAGCGATCCTGGGGTTCTCTCGGCGCTCCTGGAGCCCTCTTGGGCGGGCTGGAACGCGCGGGGGCCGCCGGAAGGGCGCCCCGGGAGAGGGCCGCACCCTATATACAAGGGAGGTTCCGGCCCGGGGCCCGGGGCCCGGGATCTCCCATATATGTATATATATATACAGATATCTTAGCCAGCGTGCACCCCAAACGGTGTCTTTCTAGCAGTCTACGTGGTGCTTTCTATGTGGGGCAATCCGCGCGGAGCAACCTATGTGGAGCTGTGTATGTGGTGCGGTTTGTCCATGTTGTGCAATCCACGTTGTGCAATCTATGTTGTTCAATCTCTGTTGTGCATATTGTGCTGTGCAATATATGTGGTGCAGTATATGGGGTGAAATACACGTTGTGTAATTTACGTGGAGCCATTCTATATATCTGGTGTCTATGTTGTGCAACTTACGTGGTACAATATGTGTGGTGCAATTAATTTCTGTTCGCAGTGAATTGTCCACTCCACTGCTCGCGCAAACATCCCACCCACCCACCCGCAACTTGGTTTGCAAAATCTCTAAAGACCGTGACGGTGGGTACCAAATGGCACTTGGCAACGACAGCGACGCCGACGACGACAGCGACAACGACGACGACGACGCCGCCGACGACGACTACGACGACACCGACGACACAGATCTCCAATCGATTCGCCGACGCCGACACACACGACGGCCGAACGACGACGACGAGACAAGCGACGACGACGACGCTCTGACGCCGACAGACGAGACGACGCCAGACCCCAACGTCGACGCTGTGATGGCAGCCACCGACGACGACGACCAGTGTGACGATGACGACGACGACGACGTCACGACGCCGTGACGACGACGAGACGGCGGCTCTACGACGACGACGCCGAACAGTCGACGACGACCGGTGAGACGACGACGACGCCTGATGCCGACGACGACGACGTCGCCAACGAAGACGACGACGAGGGAGGAGGGAGGACGACGACGGCGACAACGACGACAACGACGACAACGACGAGGGAGGAGGGAGGACGGCGACGACGCGAACGACGAAGAAGGAGGAAGGACGGCGATGCCGACGACGACAACGACGAGGGAGGAGGGAAGACGACGACGACAACGACGACGACGACGGCGACGAAATAGGAGGGACGACGACGAGCCGCTGACGACGGACGACGACGACGACGAGGGAGGAGGAGGAAGGACGACCACGGCGAAAACGACGACGGAAACGACCACGACGCCAAAGAGGACGACGACGACGATCACGATGAAAGACAGGGGACGACGTAGGCGACGACGACGACGACGCGGGAGGAGGGAGGACGGCGACGACAACGACGTCGACGCAAGAGCGCGCGCGCACGCTTTTTTTGCAAATCCGTGTTGCGAAACCTTGTGTTTTGTAAGTTTTTTGGACACGATTTTGAAATCCTTCCGAAGCCGATGGGTTTTGAAGGATTTCGGCATACGCGCGCGACGACTCGCGCGTCTGCACTTCGTTTCATTTTTTGCAGAGGATTCTCGCGACCGCACACGCGCAAGGGCGTTCGACAGATTTCGCCATGCGCGCGCGACGCCCGTTTGGTAGCATGTTGTGAAAATCTGGCAAAACCGATGGTTTTCTCAAGATTTCGCAAGAGCTCGCGCGTAAGCTTTTTTAGCACCTCAGTGTTGCGAAACCCTGTTTTGTTTGGCATGTTTTTTGGGAACTCGATTGCGATATCTTTCCGACACCGAAGGTTTTTGAAGGATTTCGGCATGCGCGCGCAACGACGCGCGCGTGTGCACTTGGTTTTTTTGCAATGAATTCGTGAGAAAGTATTATGTTAGAACAGAAAATGTCCCCGCGTATCGTTTTTTACAAGGGAACTTCTGGGGGGGCGGTACCGGCCCCCCCTGGGATCCCCTTGGGATAGTGTAAATTTATATTTAGGATGGACATGTGTCAGAATCATATTTGATTTACATACCCGAAAGGGGGGCGGATAACGCCGGGGGGGGGCGAGTCTATTCTTTATTTAGAAAGGAGAATTCATGTTGTGCAATACATATGGAACAATATGTGTGGTGCAATATTTTTGGTGCAATCTATGAGGTGCAATTAATTTCTGTTCGC
>CAUYUJ010001029.1:0-38921 GCA_963575745.1 Prorocentrum cordatum
GAGGAGGAGGAGGAGGAGGAGGAGGAGGAGGATACGATGACGCACTTTGAGCCCGGCTCCTTTCTGGAGGCCGGCGGGCGCACTTCCAGGTGGCGTGGCAGCCACGAGCAGCTTTGGGAGCCCAGGTGTCCAGGGCAAGCGCGGGCGCGGGTCCTCGGCTCGAGCCGTCCCCCAGGGGAGCGACGTGTCCCCTCGTGGTGGAGTTCATCTCGTCAGCCTCGTCCTCCTCTCCTCCTCCTCCTCCTCCTCCTCCTTCTCATCCTCCTTCCTCCTCTTACTCCTCCTCCTCCTCCTCCTCCTCCTCCGCCTCCTCATCATCCTCCCCCTCAACCTCCTCTCCTCCTCCTCCTCCTCCTCCTCCTCCCCCTCAACCTCCTCCTCCTCCTCCTCCTCCTCCTCCTCCTCCTGCTTCTCCTCCTCCTCCTCCTCCTGCTTCTCCTTCTCCAGAGGAGCAGAGATTCCGATCCCACTGCCCGTCCTGGAGGGCCCTCGTTGCCACGGCTGGATTCTCTTGGAATTTCTGGCCAGAACGCACCCCAGGAGAGGTCCGTGGAGTAGCGGTAGCGGTACTGATTTCCCTCCCCATTCTTCATCCGCCTTCTTTGTACGCCTCCTTCATGTCTTCTTCGTCTTCCTTCATCTTGCTGGAGAGGAGGTGAGGAGGGAAAGGACCTGGTTCAGTTCATGCAGGATCGGCAGTTGTGGCTAATGCAGGATGGGACCCCCAAGAGGACGATGCACCTCACCAACTATTCTGTGAACAAGCACGCTGATGGCTATGTGAAGAATTTGGACACTCCTGCTGCAGAGGAGCTGGCACCGTCGCCCACGCCAACAGCCTCGACGCGGTATACGTCCCCGCACAGCGAGGAGGGACACCTGACTGAACAAGCCGCCTTGCCGATGAATCCCCGCCACTTTCTTGTCTTCTGCCCCTCTTGCCCGGGGCGAGAAGTGGGAGCTTTTGTTCTGCCCCCAGGAAGAGCATGGCGAAGAGGAGGATGCGGAGGCAGAAGGCGAATGCGAGGAGGCCAAGGAAGAGGGGGAGAACCACGGGGCACCGGGTGACTCACCGGTGTCCTCCAAGTGGTCTCTAACCCAATTGCGAGATTATTTCGCCGCAAACGGGCTGAATTATGAGTTGATGATGCAGCGCATCAAGGACCTTGTCATCAAGACCCTGATCTCCGTGGAGCCCCAGCTGGTCAGCATATGCCATCAGGGCTGCAATTCTCGTCAGGACGCTCAGGCATCAGCGGGGGGCTTTCACCGCCAAATCACGACTGCAATGCGTGGGTTCTCACATGCGTGCTTGAGTTTGGCATTCAAAACTCAGGAGTACATCGCCTAGCATGGGCCATCTGTAGTTTGCTTGCGCGTGCCGTACACTGAGATCAATCGGCACCTGAACGCCTGCACACGCTTGGACATATGACTGTATGTGAACGTGCAGGTCTGCTTGCGCGCGTGCATGCGAGGGCATACTACGTAATGGACACACGCTTTTCCGCTTGATGGACCCCTGACCGACTCGTGGGAACACAGACCTGGGGCTGGCAGACCCGGGGTGGACTTTCTTCTTATGCCCTTTAATAAGGCCTCCGGAACGGAGCCGGCCTGCCACGGCACCTTTTTCGGTTGCGTTACGAAGCAAGCGAGCTTCTCGCAAGCCGCGTGCAGCGAGCCAAGCCAGGGCCAGGCAAGCCGCGCTGCCGCCGCAGGACCTTTCCGATGCAGATTGTTCTGCATTGCAGGATTTTTCTTCTGCACTGCAGCTTTTTTGTTCTGCAGCACTTTTGCGGGACATCTGAAACACTGCAATGCCGTTTTTTTTTTTCTGCATTGCAGTTTTTGTTTCTTGCAAGTGTGGGTTCGTCCGGCCACGAGCCGCCCCTGTGGGATATTGGGTGCGGTGTGGAAATCATGTTGAACATCTGGGCTGGGCGCATGACAGGGCCCTTGGGAGTCAGGGTTTGCGCGCCCGAAACAGCTGCAAAATACAAGGCCCCAGCCCCCAGTCTGCCGACCCCCGATCAAGGGAGCCCCGCCGACTGCGAGCAGCAGCTGTAGAATCGCTTAGCCGTCCGAGGAATTGTTTTTTTTTTGGGGGGGGGGCCGCGCCCCGGAGTGCGATTCTGCCAGCAGTGGCCCGCGGCAGCCCTCGTTTGCCCTCGTGACCATCTCATCTGTGGGGCCATCCGCCCGAAGCAAAAACAGATGTAGCACTCCACAGTTGCGGATAGGAGTGAGGGGGCGGGCGCGCGGTGGGTCGCGGGTGGGTCTCGGGTGGGTCGCGGGATGGGTTGCCGTTGGGTCGCGCGGTGGGTCGCGAAGATTGTTCGCTCCTATCTGTTCGCGTGCCATTCAACGCGTATATATAGATATGTATATATCCCAAACCCTCGGTACCCGCCCTGTTCGTCTTCGATCGTATCTCCTTGGATACGTATATCTTCCTTACCTGCCACGTGCATTTAGCGCAGCCTCTAAAACAGAGGAAGAGAGGGCGGATGGAAGGGGGAGGGAGGAAGATTGACAACGAGAGAAAAATCGCAGGAGCGGGGGCTAAGAGTAGAAAACAAGTAGCAGAACCAGACGGGCAGATCGGGCGGGCAGACCCGATCGGGCAGGTCGGGAAGGCGGGCCCAGGCGGCCAGGTCGAGCAGGCGAGTTACTGAAGCGTGAGTCTTGCATGAATCCCGAGGAAGTCTCGAGCGACTGCGCGATTCCAAAGTAGCTCGCGAGAAAGGCAACAGCGAGGGCGTGATTCCTGAGTGTCCAGGGCGCGGCGTCTGAATCAATTGCGAGGAGGTCCCACGCGAGAGCGCGATTCCTGCAGAAAACAGAAAGTGTTCGGAAGTTCTGCGTGAGAGCGTGATGTTGCAATAAAGTGTGAGGAGGTTTCAGGCGGGAGCCGTTGTTGCTGCAGTTCGGGGCCCAGTCGGTGATACCAAGCTTTCCCCGATTTTTTAAAAAGGGTTCGAGCCCTGGGAGGGGCACCTTACTTGAAAAATGCACTGGTCACCGAAAGGGGGACCAACCATATTTTGTTGTAGAAATTCGAGATCGAGAAAAACAAATATTTTATGACTGTTCGCTCTTATCTGCTCGCGTGCCATTCAACACGTGTATCCCCAACCCTCGATACCCGCCTTTTTCGTCTTCGAGCGCCGCGCCTTCGTCACTCGGGAATCACGCTCTCGCTGCGGATTTCCTCACGATTTATTTGAAAATCGCGCTTTCAATCGAGATTACCTCGCGACTCATGCAGGACGCACGCTTCAGCAACCCACCTGCTCGACCTGGTCGCCTGGGCCCGCCTTCCCGACCCGCCTTTTAGGGTCTACCCGCCCGATCTGCCTGTCTGGTTCTGCCAAGTGTTTTCTGCTCCTGCCCCCCTCCTGCTACTCTCCCTCTCTCATGCTCCATCCTCCTCCCTCCCCGATGTCCCTTCCTTCCATGCGTTCTGTCTGTCTCTGCCTCAGGGACTGCACGAGATACGCGTTGCAGGTAAGAAAGATATGCCATCGAGGGTCTGGGATATACGTGTTGAGTGGCCCGCGAGCAGATCAGAGCGAACAGTCTTAACACGACGGTTGCTGTTGTAGTAAGCCGGAGGCCAACAACCCAGTTTGGTGCCACCAGGCTTTCCTTGATAAAAGACAGGGTGCGAGCCCCAGGAGGGGCACTTCAATTGAACAAACAGAATGGGCATCGGAGGGGGATCAACAATAATTCTTCTTCAGAACTGAGAACTCAGCAACAACAGCAACAGCACCAGCAACAACAATAACAACACCAACAACGTCAATCATGCTCAGACTGCTCGTTCCTATCCGCTCGCGTGCCACTCAAGACGTATAGCATGAACCCTCGGTGCCCGACCTGCTCGTCTTCGATCGTGCCCAGTTGGGGGTCGATCTTCCTTACCTGACACGTGCATGTAGGGCAGTTCTTAAAACAGGGGAAAAGAGGACGGATGGAAGTGGGAGGGAGAAGGACGGAGCACGAGAGAAATTAGCAGGAACGGGGCTAGGAACAACAGACACGTGGCAGAACAAGTCGGGCAGGTCGGGCGGGCAGACCCTAGCGGGCGGGTCAGGAATGCGGGCCAAGGCGGCCAGGTCGTCCAGGCGGGATGCTGAAGCGTGCGTTCTGCATGAGGCGCGACGAAGTCTCGAGCGGCAGCGCGATTCCACAATAAACCGTTAGAACACTCAAAGCGACAGCATGATTTTTGACGGACGAGGGCGCGGCGTCTGAATAAGTTGCGAGGAAGTCCCACGCGAGAGCGCGATTCATGCATACATTGTGCGGAAGTGCCGTGCAAGAGCGCGATTTCGGAATCCAAGACATGAGGTATTAGGCCGGTGAAATTGTTTTTGTAGTCGGTGGGCCAGGGGCACAGCTTGATCAGAAAAGGCGTTCATTTTGATTACAAAAAGGGTGCGAGCCCCGAGGGGGCCACTTCAGCTGAAAAATACAATCTGCACTTGCGGAGGGTGGGTCGACAACACTTATTCTGCAAGAGTGAGAATTCAAGAGCAACAGCAACAACTGCAACAACAACAGCAACAATCATTTTACCCGAACGCTCAGTGTTCTCACCAGTGCCAGGGTTTTCATGCGACGCGAGACAATACCCCCACTTCGTGGGGGGGCAGTTCAAGCTCTACCAAATATCCAAACGACTCTTCGCGACCACCCAAACCCAGCTTCCCGCCCTATGACGTTGGGACACTTCACTTCGTGGCGTGCGGACGACCGTGGCTACTACACTGGCGTGGGGTACACACCCACAGAACTTGGTCACTTATTCGGGGCGCGCGTGTGCCCAGCATCCTGCAATTGTGACATACAATACATGACACAGACAGACAGAGAGAGAGACAGAGAGCAGACAGAGAGAGAGACAGAGAGAGCGGAGTTGGTCACATTTTTGGGGCAAGTTCCTGAGATCGTCGTGTTTTTTGTTGGTCTTGCGCGCGCGAATGTCCACTTTACTTTTTTTTGCAAGGGAGTATTGAAATTTGATTATGTTAGAACAAGAAAAAGTAGCTCGCGCGAGCTCATGTAACATAAATGTTGAAAAACCATTGGTTTTGTGGGAGTCGGACAGCGCGCGCGGGATGAAATTTGGACATTTTTTTTTGAAAAACCATTGGGTTTTTGATGTTTTTATGTTGAAATCGTTACGAAACCTAAGGTTCTGGAAGGATTTCGTCTTGCGCGCGCGAATGTCCACTTTACCTTATTTTTTGCAAGGGATTATTGAAATTTGATTATGTTAGAACAAGAAAAAGTAGCTCGCGCGAGCTCATGTAACATAAATGTTGAAAAACCATTGGTTTTGTGGGATTCGGACAGCGCGCGCGGAAGGACATTTTGACAATTTTTTCTTAAAAAACCATTGGGTTTTTGATGTTTTTATGTTAAAATCGTTACGAAACCTAAGGTTTTGGAAGGATTTCGTCTTGCGCGCACGAATGTCCACTTTACCTTATTTTTTGCAAGGGATTCTTGCAATTTGATCAAGTAAGAACAAGAATTTTCATTTTATAGTGTTTTTTGCAAGGGAAAGCGGGGGGGAACAAAACAACCGGATCCGGTACTAATCGTTTTGCCTGAGACTTCCTCACGAAAATGATGAAAATGTGGCTGCGGCCTAGGCGCGGCGGGGGGGTCGTGCACCAGGGGTCCCAACAATAATTATTCTTAAGAAGAAATAATGTTCAATAAACATAACAACACCACCACTAACACCTAAACCACACAACACCAACAACACCAACAACAACAACAGCAACAACAACAACACAAACAACAAAAACAACAACAACAACACAAACAACAACAACACCACCACCACCAACAACAAGAACAACACCAACAACAACAACAACAACAACAACAACAACAATAAGTTTAATATTGGTCGCCCTTATATGCTCGAGTGTCCAATAACGCGTATTTCCCAAACCCTCGATACCCGCCCCCTTCGTCTTCGATTCAACCCCTTTTGGGGGGGGTATACCTTTCTTCCCTGCAGGCCGGGCCCCGGCAAGCGGCGGGGCGGCCGCGGACCGTCGGCCTGGCCAGCGGCAGCGCTGATCGGCGGGGCGGCCGCGGATTGTGGACCCGACCCCAAGAGGGACGGACAGGGGACTGACCACGACGACGACGACGACTACGACGACGTCGAAGACGACGGCGACGACGACGACGAAGGCGACGACGAGCGAAAGCGAGAGCGAGAGAGAACGACAGCAGGACCACGAAGGGCACGAAGTAGGCCACGAAGGGCGACAGCGGGGACACGAAGGGAATGCGTATGGGGGCACGAAGAGCGCGAACGAGCGGGGGCCACGAAGTGCAGATAATGCGGGGCCACAGAAGGCAACTATGGGGCCACTGAGGGTAGCAACTGGGTTACGTAGGACAGCGAGGGGACACAAATGGCGACAGCGGGGCCACGAAGGGCATGCACATCGGGCCACAACGGGCGCGACTCCTGGGTGCCTGGGTGTCGGGAGCGCGGCGCTTGAGCAAATTGCAGGAAATCCCAACGCAAGGCCATTCTTCAGTAAGTTGCAAACAAGTCTCCAGTCAGAGCGCGACTCCAGAGCACCGGGAGAGCGATTCCTGAATAAATTGTAAAGAAGTCCCAAGCGAGAGCGCGATTCTGTAATAAAATGCCAGGAAGTCTCGGGCGGGAGCGGGGGTCCTGGCTAAATTGTAAGGAAGTCTCACGCGGGAGCCGTTGTTGTTGTAACCCGGGGGCCAGGGGGCCAGTTTGAGCAGGAAGACTTTCCCTGTCAAAAAGCAGGGTGCGAGCGTCGAGGGGCAAACTTTGATCGAGAAAAAACAATATGCACTGGTGGGGGGATCAACAATAATTATTCCTCAGTATTGAGAATTCAACAACAACAACAACAACAACAACAACAACAACAACAACAACAACAACAACAATTACTAGCACGTGGGGACACTCCGTTCTCACCAGTGCCAGGGTTTTCATAGGAGGCGGGCAATACCCCCACTTTGTGGGGGGGCCGGTTCAAGCTCTACCAAATTTCCAAACGACTCTTCGCCACCACCCACACCCAGCTTCCCGCCCTATGACGTTCGGACACTTCACTTCGTGGCATGCGGACGACCGTGGCTACTATTCAGGGCCCCGCGGCCGACGACGACGGCGTGCGCGCGCGAAGAAAAAACGAATGTGTCCCGCATGGTATTATTTGACAGGGATGATGGCCCTGGCAGGTGCGCAACCGTTGTTGCAGAAGTTCGAAAAAGTTGCTCGCAAAAGCCCGTTTGACAGAAATGATTAAAAAGTGTTGGGTTTCCTACGAATCCGCAAGAGCGCGCGGGATGAAATTTTGACAATTTTTTTTGAAAAACCATTGGTTTTTTGATGTTTTTATGTTAAAATCGCTACGAAAACTAAGGTTTTGGAAGGATTTCGTCTTGCGCGCGCGAATGTCCACTTTACCTTATTTTTTGCAAGGGATTCTTGAAGTTTGGTTATGTTAGAACAAGAAATGTCCACTTTAGCTTATTTTTGCAAGGGAAAACCGATCGTAACAACAACAACCGGATCCGGACCCCCCGTTTTGCCTGAGACTTCCTCACGAAAATGATGAAAATGTGGCTGCGGCCTAGGCGCGGCGGGGGTCGTGCACCAGGGGCCCCAACAATAATTATTCTTAAGAAGAAATAATGTTCAACACAACAACAACACAACAACAGCAACAATCACTTTAACGCTCAGTGTTCTCACCAGTGCCAGGGTTTTCATGCGACGCCAGCCAATACCCCCACTTTGTGGGGGGGCAGTGCAAGCTCTACCAAATATCCACACGACTCTTCGCCACCACCCACACCCAGCTTCCCGCCCTATGACGTTCGGACACTTCACTTCGTGGCCTGCGGACGACCGTGGCTACTACACTGGCGTGGAGTACACACCCACAGAAGTTGTTAGGACAGCGCGCGCGGGTAGAAATTTTGAAAAGTCGTGCAGGTGTTTTTCGAGGACCTACGGTGCGATTCGTGTGATTTTATGATGCGCGGTGCTAAAATTCTTAAGAAGCCCAATGGTTTTTGGAGATTTCGGCGTGCGCGCGCGAAGAAAAAACGAATGTGTCCCGCATGGTATTATTTGACAGGGATGATGGCCCTGGCAGGTGCGCAACCGTTGTCGCAGAAGTTCGAAAAAGTTGCTCGCAAAAGCCCGTTTGACAGAAATGTTTAAAAAGTGTTGGGTTTCCTACGAATCCGCAAGAGCGCGCGGGATGAGATTTTGACATTTTTTTGTTGAAAAACCATTGGTTTTTTGATGTTTTTATGTTAAAATCGCTCCGAACACTAAGCTTTTGGAAGGATTTCGTCTTGCGCGCGCGAATGTCCACTTTACCTTATTTTTTGCAAGGGATTCTTGAAATTTGATTATATTAGAACAAGAAATGTCATTTTATAGTGTTTTTTGCAAGGGAAAGCGGGGGGGAACAAAACAACCCGGATCTTGATCACATCGAATTACCTGAGGCTTCCTCACGAAAATGATGAAAATGTAGCTGCGGCCTAGGCGGCGCGGGGGGGGCGCGCACCAGGGGGCCCAACAATAATTATTCTTTAGAATTAATAATGTTCAACAACAACAACAATACTAGCACGTGGGGACACTCCGTTCTCACCAGTGCCAGGGTTTTCATAGGAGGCGGGCAATACCCCCACTTTGTGGGGGGGCCGGTTCAAGCTCTACCAAATTTC
This sequence comes from Prorocentrum cordatum, assembly GCA_963575745.1. Taxonomy (NCBI): domain Eukaryota; class Dinophyceae; order Prorocentrales; family Prorocentraceae; genus Prorocentrum; species Prorocentrum cordatum. Next base: position 8,779 of record CAUYUJ010001029.1, read on the forward strand.
CAAACGACTCTTCGCCACCACCCACACCCAGCTTCCCGCCCTATGACGTTCGGACACTTCACTTCGTGGCATGCGGACGACCGTGGCTACTATTCAGGGCCCCGCGGCCGACGACGACGGCGTGCGCGCGCGAAGAAAAAACGAATGTGTCCCGCATGGTATTATTTGACAGGGATGATGGCCCTGGCAGGTGCGCAACCGTTGTTGCAGAAGTTCGAAAAAGTTGCTCGCAAAAGCCCGTTTGACAGAAATGATTAAAAAGTGTTGGGTTTCCTACGAATCCGCAAGAGCGCGCGGGATGAATTTTGACATTTTTTTTTTGAAAAGCCATTGTTTTTTTTTGATGTTTTTATGTTAAAATCGCTACGAAAACTAAGGTTTTGGAAGGATTTCGTCTTGCGCGCGCGAATGTCCACTTTACCTTATTTTTTGCAAGGGATTCTTGAAGTTTGGTTATGTTAGAACAAGAAATGTCCACTTTAGCTTATTTTTTGCAAGGGAAAACCAATCGTAACAACACAACCGGATCCGGACCAACCCGTTTTGCCTGAGACTTCCTCACGAAAATGATGAAAATGAGGCTGCGGCCTAGGCGCGGCGGGGGGGTCGTGCACCAGGGGCCCCAACAATAATTATTTTTTAGAAGTAATAATGTTCAACAACAACAACACCAACAACAACAACAACAACAACAACGACAACGACAACGACAACAGCAACAACAACAACAACAACAACAACAACACCAACACCAACAACAACAACAACATCAATCACAATCATGTTAAGACTGTTCGGTCTCATCTGCTTGAATGTCATTCAACGCGTATTTCCCAAACCCTCAATACCCGCCCCCTTCGTCTTCGATCGTGCCATCTTAGGGTGGTATATATATATATATATATATATATATATATATATATTCCCTGCAGGCCTGGCCCCAGCAAGCGGCGGGGCGGCCGCGGACCGTCGGCCTGGCCAGCGGCAGCGCTGACCAGCGGCAACCCGACCCCAAGAGGGACGGACATGGGACCGACCACGACGACGATGACGACGACGACGACGACCGGGGAGAGGAGGAGGGGGAGGAGGAGGACGAGGAAGACGAGGACGAGAAAGAGGAAGAGGAAGAGGAGGAGGACGAGAAGAGGAAGGGCGGCGAGGGGGCCGCGAAGGGCGACAGCGGGGCCACGAAGGGCATGAATATGGGACCACGACGGGCGCGTGCGAACGGGGGCCGCGAAAAGCTTATAATGCGGGGCCACAAAGGGTAGCGACGGGGCCACTGAGGGCAGCAATGGGGCCGCGAAAGGCGCGAGCGAAGGCGACCGCGAAACCGCTTCGGGCAGCGATGAGCATCGAGAGCGAGCGAAGGGCAGCGAGAGGCAACTGCAATCCCTAACGGGCGGGTGACGGGCCCCGACGGGCGGGTCGAGCGGGCGGGTCGCTGAAGCGTGAGTCCTGCGCAACTCCCACGACAATCTGGAGAACGTCCAAAACGAAAGCGCGATTCCTGAGTGTCGGGAGGGGCATCTGAGCAAATTGTGAGGGAGTTTCAAGCGAGAGCGCGATTCCTGAGTAGATCGCAAGGAAGTTGCAGGCGAAAGTCTAACGTTTCAATGAGTTGAGGGAAACACATCAGGCGCGAGCCGTTGTTGTTTCAGTTCGGGGGCCCGCCGCCCGTGTTAAGAAGCGGTATTTGAATTCATAGTGAGGACATGTCAGGCGAGAGCGCGATCTTTGAGTAGAGCGCAAGGAGTTCTCATGCGAATACTTGATTTCTGAATAATTTGTGAGGAAATCTCAGGGACCCGCCGCCTAGTTTGAGGCTCAATATTTTCCTGATTCTATATGCACCTATATATATATATATATATATATATACTCATTATATAGACACACGCACGTATAAAGCAACAGAAAAAAACATGATGCGAGTTTGACGATGGGTGCCGACGGGGGGATCCAGACAAATTATTCTTCATAAGTCAGAGTTCAACTACCAAAACAGCAGCACCAGCAATAGCAACAACATCACCAACCACAACCACAACAGCACCAACAACCTTACTTGTAAGACTGTTCGATGTTATTTGCTCGCGTGCCATACGTATATCCCAAACCCTCGATACCCGCCGCATTCGTTTGCGATGAAGCAGGGGAAGACAGGACGGATGGAAGGGGGAGGGAGCAGGACGGAACACGAAAGAAAATTGCAAGAACGGGGCTAGGAGCAAAAACCACGTGGCAAAACAAATCGGGCAGATCGGGCGGGCAGACCCTAGCGGCCAGGTCGGGAAGGCGGGCGTAGGCGGCCAGGTCGAGCAGGCGGGATGCTGAAGCGCGCGTTCTGCATGCGTCGCGAGGAAGTCTCGACTGGTAGCGCGAGTCCACAGGAAAGCGCTAGAAAAGTCAAAGCGAGAGCATGATTCCTGACGGACGAGGGCGCGGCGTTTGAATACATTACGAGGAAGTCCCACGCGAGCGCGCGATTCTTCCATACATTGCGAGGACGTCCCCAGCGAGAGTGCGATTCTTCAATACATTGTGAGGAAGTATCAGGAGGGAACCGCTGTTGCTGTAGAGTGGGGGCCAACACAATTCTGAGACCCGAGAATTCCGTTGATAAGAAATCAGGGTGCGAGCCCGGCGTTTCAGTGAAATCCACTATGTGCCCCGGCGGGGCGGATCAGCAATATTGGTTCTTCAGTCATGCCAGTTCAACAGCAACAACAACACCAACAACAACAACAACAACAACCACAACAACCACAACAACAACAACAACAACACCAACAACACCAACAACAACAACAACAACAACAACAACACCACCACCACCAACAACAACAACAGCTGCAGCTTCAACGACGCAACAACGCAACACCGCGTGATCCCATTGAACCCGCGCGCCCAGGCGCAAGGAACGACCGTTCGGCCCCTTCACACTGACCATGCCCGAGGGCCCAGTTCCCTCCCTGCGGCGTGGCCTTTGCATACTGCGCGTGGCCCTGGACAGTGGACCCTGACGGGGACGGGGAGGGCGTGGTCTACAAATACGTGCGGAGGAGGCCACAGGCCCAGGATGCGACTCGGCCGCCCCGGCGAGGGGGCACTCTGTGGCCGCTCCCCGCGCGCGGGCGCCGTGGCGATGCCCAGGGGATGCCACCCGGAGGCCGGGGCGGCCCCTGGTGCCGAGGCCTCGCGTGTCCGCCGCGCTCGCTGGGGCGGGGCAGGCGGGGAGGCCAGGCGGCCCAGTTCCGCTGGGCGCCTCTCCGGCTTCTTGGGCCCCGTGGAGGGGTCTCGTTCGGTGGCAGGTCGCGGGAGCCTCGTATCTCTTCGCAGTTCAGTATTTCGAGTGCAGTCGCGTGCGCTGGCGTGCCGCTATCGATGGGGAAGCGCCGATTCAGCGTCGATTCAGCGTCACTCAGCGTCGGCTGGCGTTGGTCAGCGTCGATTCGCAGGAGCCAGCAAGATGGCATGGGAGGCTCCCGCGAGTTGCCACCAAAGGTTTCGTCGCCACGGCTGGATCTGCCACGAAAAACGAGCCAGGGTGGACGCATGGAAGGGTCCGGGGACCGATTCTGAGCGGGTTTGGGCCGCGGCGGGGTACCTTTTATTTCCCCCGCGGCAGGCGCAGGGTCCGCGCGCGCTGGGCCCTGGCCAGTCCTGCTTCGAAGTGTACGGCTTCGACGTGATGGTGGACGAGGGCGGGTCGCCGTGGCTGCTCGAGGTGAACACTATGCCCTCGTTCTCCTCCTCCTCGCCGCTGGACTCGTCCGTCGTCGACGTCGTCCTCGTCGTCGTCATCGTCTCCGTCGTCGTCGTCTCCGTCGTCGTCGTCGTCGTCGTCGTCGTCGCCGTCGTCGTCGTCGTCGTCGCCGTCGTCGTCGTCGTCGCCGTCGCCGTCGCCGTCGCCGTCGCCGTTGACGTCGCCGTTCCCGTCGCCGTTTCCGTCGCCATCGTCGCGTCGTGCTGTTTTTGGGGGACCCGTCCCCGCGTTCAGGGCCCGCCACGTCTCGAGTCTTGAGTTTCGGGCCGGGGTGCGCCACGGCCATGCGTGGCTGCTCGAGGTGGACGCCATGCCCTCGTCCTCCTCCTCCTCCTCCTCCTCTTCCGCTTCGCCGCTGGACGCTGGGCTTCCGAGGAGGAGAAGGCACCGATACCGCATACACCCTTCCCTCGGCAGCACGGCCGGGTTCGCCCCGAAGTCCTGGTCAGAGCGCACTCCAGGAGAGGTCCGTGGTCCGTGGAGTGGCGGTATGGGCACCTTGTTCTCCTCCCGGAGGTGCGCAGCGGTCGTTCGTCCGCCTCCTGCAACCCCGCTCCTCCTCCTCCTCCTCCTCCTCCTCCTCCTCCTCCTCCTACTCCTCCTCGGTCCTCGGTCCTCGATCCTCGATCCTTCCCCTCCTCCTCCTCGTCCTCCTCCTCCTCCTTCTCCTCCATTCCTTTTCTTTTTGGATAACTCCTCCCTGTCGCACCCCGAGGCTGGTCGAAAGAGCGAGCTGGGCGTTTCGCCTCAGACGTCTTCACCGCTGATGACCCTGATGCTTACACATTGGCAACAGTTTCACAGATAGAGGGCGGGTCGCTTCCAAAACGTGGCTCTCGCTTTAGCACTGCGCACGTTTGTTTTTAAACGTTGCAAGAGCTTCGCGGATTAAGGGCTGGCCGTTTTCAAAGTGTGGCTATCGCTTTAGCGCCGCGCACATTCGTTTCAAACAAATCCAAGGACTTCACGGATTGAGGGCGGGGCGTTTTCAAAATGTGATTCTCGCCTCAGCGCCACGCACATTCGTTTTCAAACAACGCAAGAGCTTCACGGATTGAAGGCGCTAAAATGTGGCTCTCGCTTCAGTGCCGCGCATATTCTTTCTAAAACAGTGCGAGAGATTCACTGGTTCTCATGGTCAACGTATCAGAAATGGTGCTTTGGAAGGATTCAGGATTGTAAGTGCGCAACAGTTACGTTGATAAGCGGTGTTGAAGTCCCAAAATGGTGTTCTGGCACGAGTCCGAATCGCCACAACGTACCAGTCAGGTTAATTCGTGGCGTTGAAGTCCTGAGAATGAAGATGTTCACACAGTTGCCTCCCGCGGGCCAAGTCCCCCAGTGGAAATGACCCCTTGAAGGAGACTATGAAGAGGGATCTTGGAGGGAGGGTAAATTTTTACATCGTTGATGAGTCTTGGGTTTACACTACTCCTGCTCCTCCTTCTCCTCCTCCTCCCCCTCCTCCTCCTCCTCCTCCTCCTCCTCCTCCTCCTCCTCCTCCTCCTCCTCCTCCTCCTCCCCCTCCTCGCCGCTGGACGCCGTGGTTGCGCAGCGGCCTCCGACCCCTCCAGCCCCAGACCTCGCTGCAAGGCCACGAGGGACTCACTGCGCGGAGGTCCTGCGCCGCCTTCGGCGGCCGGGGGGGCCCTCTGCAGGGCCCCAGGGCCGGCGCAGAACGGCTCGGGGTGGAGAGCTGGCCCGCGGGGGGGGGGCGGGCCAAGAGCCCCGCACGGAGACCATCGCCGACCTCCCCTCTCCCGTAACTCTCGGCCTCCGGAAGCCGCCTCCGGGCCCCAGAGACAATCGCTGACCTCCCCCCTCTCCCGTATATCTCGGCCTCCGGAAGCCGCCTCCGGGCCCCGGGACCCTCGAATGATGGCTCGGAAGGAAGAGCCGGCCCTGGGGATGTGGACGAGATCCCAGGCGGCCAGCGCCACGAAAAGCTTGCGACGTCGGAGGAGAGGGTGCGCGCCTCCTCCGACTCCTCGTCCCTCATTCCCCCTCCTCCTCCTCCTCGTCTTCCACCTCTTCCTCCTTTTTCTCCTCTTCCTCCTCCTCCTCCTCCTCACCCTCCCTCCTTCCGCACATCCCGCTCCTGCTCCTTCTCTTCCTCCTCCTTCTCCTTCTCCTCCTCCTCCTCCTCCTCCTCCTCCTCCTCCTCCTCCTCCTTCCCATCCCGCTCCTGCTCCTTCTCTTCCTCCTCCTTCTCCTCCTCCTCCTCCTCCTCCTCCTCCTCCTCACCCTCCCCCAGATCCTCCATAACCTGCCCCCCCCGAGGACAAGAGGCTGAAGACCCAGCTGATGGCCGACGCCCTCACCCTCGTCGGGTTCCGGGTGCCCGACCCCCGCGCAGAGGGCCAGCCCCTACTGGAGCCCTCCAAGGCCTGGGCCCCGGTCCTGCCCGTGCCTGTCCCGCAGGTCTTAGCTCGTCATCGCTCGGACGTGTGCCTTTTTCCTTCGGCGAGGGCCATCGAGGAGCATCCTCGATTATTCGGCGAAAAAGCCACGCACGAGAGGGAGGGGGAGGAGGAGGAGGAGAAGGGGGAGGAGGAGGAGGCGGAGAAGGAGGAGGAGGAGGAGGAGGAGGGGGAGGAGGAGAGGAGGAGGGAGGAGGGAGGAGGGAGGAGGGATGAGGAGGAGGAGGAAGAGGAGGAGGAGGAGGAGCACAAGGGCAGAACACAAGGAGAGAAGGTGGAGCATGAGGAGGGAGGAGGGAGGAGGAGGAGTAGGAGGAGGAGGAGGAGGTGGAAGTGGAGCACAAGGAGGAGGAATAGGAGGAGGAGGAGGAGGAGGAGGAGCACGAGGGCAGAACACAAGGAGAGAAGGTAGAGCATGAGGAGGAGGAGGAGGTGAAGGAGGAGGAGGAGGAAGCGAAGCACAAGGAGGAGGAGGAGGAGGAGGAGGAGGAGGAGGATGAGGAGGAGGAGGAGGGGGAGGAGGAGGAGAAGGAGGAGGAGGAGGAGGAGGAGAAGTTGCATTGCTCTGTCTTGTGCGTCTGAAGGACTTTCCCTGGGCCAGGACAGACTGGACGGGCTGGCCGGGAGGCGTGGCGGGGGTTGGCCAGGGTTGGCCATGGGGTTGGCCGTAGGATTGGCCGGAGGGCCAGCCAGTGTAATTATTCGACAGCGCTTTTCCCATGACATGCGGGCGACGCATCAAACGGGGACGATTGCGCCGACATTCGCGCGTGAGCTTCCCACGTAGGGTCGCGCACAAGTGCCCTCGTTTCCACGCTGTGTGCCACGCTGGCGGCCCGCGCAAGCCGCGGCGTAAAGTCGCTGCATTCTCTTGTGAGACCCGTTTCTTGCCTTGTATGGGCCCTCTGTTTTTTTGTTTGCTTTTTTTCCGTCGCCCATGCTGTAAGACAGAAGCGCGCCCGCCTAGCTCCCGCCTCGCGGGCGGTAGCTGTGACTCTGGGCCCCCAGACCTCCGGCGTCCTGAATTTTGCACCACGTGGACTCGTGGAGGTCTCGGCCCATTCTCCCAGCCGGCTTGTCGTCCTCCATCGTTCTTCCTCGGTCCCGGGGCCTGGCGAGGGCTCCCCTGAAAGTTGCCGAACCTTTACACGCCGGTCGTTGAAAGTAGGTATTTCTGGATTCCCAAATCCCAATCTACTTCAAGCGCCTTCCTACTTCAAGAATCGGCATGCTTTTGCTGTGTTTTGTTATTCCCTGGGAGGACCTGGACCCAATCCTCTATATCCGCCTTCCTACTTCATGTTTCTACCTACTTCTTCCGACCGACGTGTAGCGTTGTGGTTTTTGTTCACGGCCCGAGGGATCTGGGGGACCAGAAGTTCTTGGTACCCTTACACCACGGACCTCTCCCAGGGTGCTCTCTGATCAGATTGCCGAGGCGAAGCAAGCCGTGGCGACGAGGGTCTCCCAGGAGGCCCAAACAGGCGACAATGAGGGAAGGGTAGCGGTAGCTTCCCTGACTCGGGATCGGCCGTATTTGGGTTCATCTTCCGATTTGCAATTGGCGGGAAAGTACCCTGAACGATACGGAGAAGTGGGGCGCAAGTCTCCGCCTCAGGAAAGTAGGGCGGACATGTCCGCAAATCGTGCGGCGGCAACAGCGACGTCAGAGTGGGGCGGACATCTGCATCAGAGGAACTCGAACAGTATCGGGTATGGCCAGGACCCTGGATAAGGGGACCCAGTTAGTGGTAGGGCCCTGGAGCCTTCGAATTGGCCAGAATCGCTAAACCAGGTTTGCCATAGCTTGTGTTTTTTCGGGTGACGGCAGTTCTGGTTAGTGGAAATGGGACGGGGGGGCGCCCCCGGTACGGATCACTAAACCAGGTTCCACCAAACCCAGTTCTACCAACGCCCGACATTGGGGCGGACATCGCTGCCCTGCTTGCGAAAGCACCCGGAGAGCACAGCGGTTCAGGAGTCTGGGTGGGCGGCGAAGACCGGTGGGCCCCGCAAGCCGCTCCGCAGAAGGCCCCCCCGCTGGCCAAGTCGCACACCGTGCAGTCGCTGCCCGGCAGCGCCCTGCGCGACCTGGGGGAGGCACCCTCTCTCTGAGGGCGAGGAGGCGAGGAGGACGAGGGGCAAGCGAAGGAGGAGGAGAATGAGGAGAATGAGAAGGAGGAGGAGGAGGAGGAGGAATGAGAAGAGAAGGAGGAGGAGGAGGAGGAGGAGGAGGAGGAGGAGAATGAGGAGGAGGAGGAGGAGGAGGAGGAGGAGGAGGAGGAATAAGAAGAGAAGGAGGAGGAGGAGGAGGAGGAGGAGGACCAGTGCAAAGCACACCCAAGACTCACCAACGATGTTGTAATAAACCCTCCCTTCACGTTCCCTCTCCATGGCCTCCTAGAAGGATTAATTGCCACTGCAGGGAAGAGCCCCGTTCGAAGACAACCGTGTGATTATCTTCAACCGTGACAAAGCACCATTCCTGGGACTTCAACGCCGCGAATCAACATCCGTGTTGCGTCCTGACGATTTTTAATCGGGCCAGAACGCCATTTCTGGGACGCCAGCACCGCGAATCAGCGTTATGTTCGCGACGTGTGGCCAAAACGCGGCGTGCAGCGCTAAGGCGAGAACCATCTTTTGAAAAGGAACCGCCTTACGTCCGTGAAATTCTCGCAAACTTTAACAAAGAAGGTACTCGGCGCTACGGTGAGAGCCACATCTTGAAAAGGTACCGCCCTCCATCCGTGAAATTCTTACAGACTTTCATGCACGCGGCGCTAAGGCGAAAGCCACATGTTAACAACGGCCCGCCCTCCATCCGAGAAGCTACTGCAAATTCCAAGCGTCAGGATCCGAAATGGCGAGGACGTCTCAGGCGAAACGCCCGGCCCGCCCTACCGACCCGTCTCGGGATGCGACACGGAGGATAGATTTATGGGGAAGAGGGATAGAGGAGGAGGAGGAGGAGGAGGAGGAGGAGGAGGGAGGAGGAAGGAGGAGAGGAGGAGGGAGGAGGCAGGGGGGGAGTGGAGGGAGGCGGATGAGGAGGAGGAGAAGGAGGAGAAGGAGGAGAAGGAGGAGGAGGAGGCGGGGAAGGGAGGAGGGAGGAGGGATGAGGGATGGAGGAGGGAACTCGGAACTCGGATGCTCTCGAAAGTCCGCCAGGGGCGACACTGCCGGGGGTGTGCAGGACGCGAAACTGCCTGCAGACCAAAGATGGAGGAGGGAGGCGGGAGGAGGGAATAGGGAGGGAGGGAGGGGAAGAGGGCGGGAGAAAAGAAGGAGGAGGAGAAGGAGGAAGAGGAGGAGGAGGAGGAGGAAGAGGAGGTGGAGGAAGATGACGAGGAGGAGGAGGAGGTTAAGGAGAAGGAGGGAGGGGAGAGCGTACGGGGAAGAGACACAGAGGTCGAGGAGGAGGATCAGACGAGAAAAAGGTACCGATACCGCTGTCTGTTCCTCGTCACCGCGGTTGGGTCCTCCTCGACATTCTGGTCAGAGCGCACCCAGGGAGAGGCGAATAGCCGTATCGCTGGTTGTTGTCTCCTCATCCTCCGCACCTCCTTCCTCAATCCTGCTCCGCCTCCTCATCCTCCTCTTGCTCCTCTCCCTCGTTTCTCATCCTCCACACCTCCTTTCTCCTCAGCGTCCTCCTCCTTTCCTAGGCGGAGTGGGCGACCATCGTGGATGCTCACGACGAGTTTGAGCGCGGTGGCCCATTCCTGGAGCGCATCTTCCCAACGCGCAAGACGGGGAGGCTCCTGGGCAGCCCCGACCTTCCTCCACGTGCGTCTCGCTGTTCTCTTCCTCATCCTCCTTCTCCTTCTCCTTCTCCTCCTCCTCCGGCTGCTGCTGCTGCTGCTGCTGCTGCTCCTCCTCCTCCTCCTCATCCTCCTCCTCCTCCTCCTCTTCCTCCTCCTCCTCCTCCTCCTCCTCCTCCTCCTCCTCCTCCCTTGTCCCTAGCCACTCATCCCTCTCCACACTCCTCTTCATCCTCCTCCCCCTCACCCGCGACGCTGTGAAGGGGCTCCATGGTGCCTGGAGACGAGTGTCAGAGCATCCACGTAGGATAGAACTATTCCTGTGGTCGGCCCGAGTCGAGCAAAGATGGACCATGCTTTGAGGTCTACTGGAAGGGAGAGGCGAGGGGGAGAAGCGGGAGGAGGGATGTGGAAAGGGTGTAGGCGATGCGTCGTAATGAGGAGCACTCGTGGTTCGGAAGCGGCTGGGTGTTCGTCAGGTTTTCCCTCAGGGCACCACGCAATCTCGACGCAATCTCGGGAAGGATGCAAGTACTTCAGAGGCTTATGCCATTCCGCCAACCCGCATCCTAGGTGATGGACGGCATCCGACCTCGTGTGTGTCTTGTGTGACACTTCCCGTCGTGCTGCCTGCGTGTAGTTATTGTTGCTTCTCCCTCCTGCGCCTGCTCTTGCTCCTCCTGCTCCTCCGCCTCCTCCTCCAGCTCATCCTCCCCGCTCCCTGCTCCCTGCTCTCTGCTCCTCCTCCTCCTCCTCCTCCTCCTCCTCCTCCTCCTCCTCTCCTCCTCTCCTCCTCCCCTCCTCCTCCTCCTCCTCCTCCCCTCCTCCCTCCTCCTCCTCCCTCTCCTCCTCCTCCTCCTCCCTCCTCACCCTCCTCTCCTCCTCCTCCTTCCTCCTCCTCCTCCTCCTCCTCCTCCTCCTCCTCCTCCCTCCTCTCCTCCCTCCTCTCCTCCTCCTCCTCCTCCTCTCCCTCTCCCTCCTCCTCCTTCTCCTCCTCCTCCTCCTCCTCCTCCTCCTCTCCTCCTCCCCTCCTCACGCTCCTCCTCCCTCCCCTGCTCCTCCTCCTCCTCCTTCTCCGCCTCCTCCTCCTCCTCCGCCTCCTCCTCCTCCTTTTTCCTCCTCCTCCTCCTCCTCCTCCTCCCTCCTCCCTCCTCCTCCTCATCTTCGTCCTCTCTCCTCCTCCGCCTCCTCCTCCTCTGTTTACTCCTCCCTCTCCCTCTCCTCTATCCTTCTCCTCCTCCCTCCCTCCTCCTCTCTTGCTCTCCTCTTGCTCCTCCTCCTCCTCCTCTCCTCCTCCTCCTCCTCCTCCGCCTCCTTCTCCTCCTCCTCCTCCTCCTCCTCCTCCTCCTCCTCCTCCTCCTCCTCCTCTTGCTCCTCCTCCTCCTCCTCCCTCGTCCTCATCCTTCTCCTCCTCTTCCTCCTCACTCTCCTTAAGCAATGGGGGCCCAAGTTCCTGGGCCGGCTTCTGTGCCTTCCCGCGGCGCTTGAGGTGCGCGCGGTCTCCCAGGGAGACCACCAAATTAGAGGCAATCTCACTCCCTGCAGTCCGCCAGCCATGGCTCCGTCCCGCCAGCCAGGCAGGAATGGCTCCTCATGGCGCCGAGTTGGTGCTGGCGATCATGCTGGCCATACTTGGAAGTGCGGGGCATGCGGCTGCGGCAAGAACCTCATCCGGCACTGGGCTTGCAAGCAGTGCGAAGGCAAGCACAACGAAGTGGAGTCGACGACACCGCCCCCAGCTCGTGGAGTATGGTCACAGTGGTCTAACTGGAGCGGCAGCAGCGCACCGCTCCCAGTTGGATCCCGAGGCGGTGGTCGAGGCCCGAGGCCTTCCTTCCATCCCTCTCCGAGGCTGAGCTCGAGCAGCTGGTGGTTCTCAAGAAGAAGTTTGGCAACGAGGCTTTGGCGTTGGCGTACCAGGGCCGTCTGGATAAGCGTCGAGCAGTTTCAGAGCCCATGCGATTTCAGACATTGGCTGCGAATTCAGATCGGACCATCAAGCAGTCGGAGAAGAAACTCCACGCGGAGATGGCCCAGTATACGCGTTGGCCGGAGTGGCTTGCAGAGAAGAAGGTCTCCATCGGCAAGCTCAGGTCCGAGCTGCAGACATAGGTCGACAAGCACAAGCAGTTGGTGGAGCAGCTGCGCCTGCAGATGTGTCCATCGCTTCCTCCATCGGCTACGGCTCGTTCGCAGGCCTCTATCAAGGGATTCATCGGGGGCAACACCGATTGCCTCGATTTCTCCAGCGTGGAGGACGTTTTTTCGGCATCGGCAAGGACGTCCACGAGCTGCAGGAGGGCGACGCGGCCGAGCTGGAGACGCGCAGAGTCCAGCTCCGCGAGGCCATCGCTGCGGCGACCAAGGATTTGTTCGGCCCCGAAGAAGCGGAATTCCAACAACGGCGGCGCCTCGGCGGCGGACGGCGGCGGCGGGGAGAACTGCGCTGCATCGCAGGCTGCGCCTAGCGATGGCGCTGAGGGCCCCCCGGGCCCTGAGGCGACTGCGGCCACATCGTCGGCCACAGAGCTGCTCGGCGAGGCGGAGCGGCCTCTGGGGCCCGCCCCGCCTGGGTCTCAGAAAGGTTTCCACTTGTCAGCCCAGCAGCGGCACGAGGGGGCCGGGGGGGGGCGAGCAGAAGTGAGGTCCCGCAGGGGCACCGCGGCGCGACAGCCGCGGTTTCGTCCCGCGGCCCGTCGGCATCTTCAGCGCACCACAGCAAGCCTGAAGGTTCTCCAGAGGCCGTTGAGGCTGCACCCGAGGCCCAGCTGCGAGCCAACAAGTGTTTTAGCCTGCCAGCTTCAGGCAACGCGCCTTCCGATCCCCGCAGGACTCTTGCCCGTGCCCCCCTGCTCTGCATGCGCGCTTCAGCTCATGGTCGAAACTGTCAATGACACCTCTTGGGCGTTCACGTGGCCTTGGGCCTCCGCGTCGCAGGCCCGCGCAATTTCTGGCACGCGAGCATCATTCGGTTTCGCAGGGCAACATCGCCAGAGCAGGGCACTGGGCACTGAACAGGGTGCGGAGAGCTCGATTCGCACCGGCCTGCAGGATTCGAGGAGGGGGGGACCCTTGAAGGTGTGGCACTTTTGGTCAGACGGATTCTGGGTTTCCACGATCCCGATTCTTGTATTGTCGCGCCGCCTCGCAGGGCTGCCAGTGGCATCGTCGCGGCTCCGGGTTCCCTTCCCATCCTCGCCACCTCCGCGTGCCTTCGCCGCGGCGAGGGCCTCGCGCGCTGGAACCTCGATATCCTCGCGGCCATCTCGGCTCGCCGCTCCAACTGCGACGGGCCTCGCTGCGCAGGGGGAAATTTCAGTGCGACGCCCGAATGTCTGATGCCTTTTGGGGCCATTGGTTTCCTCGAGGCCAATGCGGCTTACCCCGATGCAGGCATCTGCGCCGACATTGGAGGTCTCAGAGTCATCGATCATTGAATTTCCTCGGCGGGTGTCACTCGCTGCGTTCTGGAGGTCTCTTTCGCCCTCGACATCGACGTAGAGACGCGCGCGCCTGCGCGCGTCCTCGTCTACCCGCGGTTGGCCGAGCTCAAGGCCGCCATCTTCCTCGGGCCTCCCGCGCTGCCCGCGGAACGCCCCGCGGGGCCCGCCCCGCTTCTCGAGGGCCACTGCCGCGCGAGATCGCGCCCGTCGAGGCCGGGTGCTCATCGCCAGGCGTGCCTCGAGAGAGGCGGTCCGGAGTCAACTGGATATTCGTGATCGCGCGTGGGCCGACGCCACCGTAGATGAGAACTAACCCGCGCTCTTCAGAAGGACCTCCTATTTGGGGCTCCACGGGGGCGCGGGCCCAGGTCGGCCGGGGGATCGCGCCTGGACAAGGACTCTCGGTCCGCCGATCGCGCCCCAGAGCTCGTTGCGCGCAGGTGGCTTTCTCGGACTGCCAGTTTCTTTTCGGGGGCGCATGGGCCCCCGGGTCAAGGCGCTGCTCAGGGTCATCGGCGGCGTCTCCCGGCCCCCGCCTCAGCAGGTTCAACGCTTTTTGGGGGGATTGCAAGATCTGTTTTCGACGTGGGTGCGATGTCCTCCAGGTTTTTCAGGATGTCTCTGGAGACGGGCGAGGTTTCCGTGAATTTCAAGACTTCTCGAACCCAGAGAGGCCCAGTTTTCTCCGACTTCCCCGCAGTAGTTGCCACGCGCGCGGCGCAGCTCGCTCTTGGGCGGGATCGGCAGAGGGGGGGGGTAACGCCCGCGAGTGGGCCCGAGAGTTAAAGGCCTGGGTGCCGACCGCGACGTTGTCTTGGTCCTGTCGGACCCGCGGTTCGTTTTTGCCGGCTGAGGGGGCTCGCGGGCCCCCGCGGACTTCCTCAACGCGCCCCTCGCTGGGCGTCGAACCCGTCAGCTACATGGGCCCCTCGGAGCCTCTGGCGCCCGACGATTGAATTGCGGTGGGCATGTCGTGCGCTGTGGGCGCCGCTTCCAACGTGGATGGCTCCCACACGAGGCACTTCTCGACGTTGCACCCCGACCTCCTTGTAGCAGCGCCCATTCTTGTCAGCGCGATGGAAAGCGCACCTCCGCCCCCACCCCGCCCCCGCCCCGCCCCGCCCCGCCCCGCCGCCGCCCGCGCCCCGCGCCGCCCCGCCCCGGGTTCTGCTCGCGCTGCTGCTGGCGAAGCCAGCTGGAGGGCGTCGACGGGCGCTGCGGGCGCGCCCGGCGGCCATGCGCGCAGATTTGGAAGGCCGAAGGCCAGCGCGCTTGCTCGGCCGCGGGCTCTGGCTGCTCGGCCTCGGATGGCGTCCGTCGGCAAAGCGTTTAAACAACGCGCCGTTGGGAAGGGTCAGCGCGATTGCGAGATCCTCTGGGGCTTGCACAAGCTTTCGGAAACGACCCGGCCCCCCGAGTTGCTCTTCAGGCGCGAGCCCCTGCAGTGCCCCATTCAACTCGCCGGGGTTCCTGCCGGGGCCCACCGTGGTGCGCAGTTCGTTTCGGTGGGGGGCCTCTTTCATGGTCCGCATTTCTGCGCCCGGGGTGGTGGCTGGTTGCAGCTTCGCTATTGCGCATGTTCGGTTGTGCGTCGTCACAACGATGGACCCCCTCAGGCTCTCATGCCAGGTTACCTTAGACCTATAGATTGACGTCTGCGGGCTGGGCAGCGCATGCACGGGCAAGTCAGTCACCAGTGTCCTCGAGGGGGCCCAAGTCGATTTTTCGTCCGCCCTGGAGACGGACATGGAGTCCGCCGCTTCCACCGACAAGGCTGCGGCCGCGGCTACCTCGCCCAAGGACTTCCTCGGCAATCGCGGCAGCCTCGGCACTGGTGCTTCCTCGGCAGTCAATCTAGGCATCGATGACGGAGCTGGTCAGGCTCGTCGCGCTGGAGGCCGAGGAAAGAAGGCCGAGGCTCGGGCTAAACTTTTTCACGCTCGCCGCAGGAGGGTCGTCAAAGCTCGCCGAGCCTTGGGCCGTCATGCCCGCGAGATTATCATCTCGGGGCCGCTGGCGTCGGTGACCAATGGATACGACATCTACGGATACTCGGGTCATGAGATGCCTCTCCCCCAGTCGGGATTCGGAAAATCGGTCAAACGTTCAGCGGGGTCTAGGTCGCTTACACCGTTATGTCTTATTGCAGGGGCCCAGTTTATCATGCAGCTATCCCCGTTTATTATTAGGTATGCCAGGGGGCTGCGGGATGCCCAGGCGCAGCGTGCTCCGTTTGTTCTTGGCTTCGCTACTCTTCTCATGCTTGTCAGCAGACTTGCGCCAAGCCGCCGTCAACTTGGCGCCGAGTCCGAGGGCCCACTGGGGCAATGTATTTGTCTCTTGTTCGGATAGGCTTGACATTGACGAGTTTCGCGCAGCTCACGACGGATCAGGGAACCACCATCTGCCTCGCCACTTTCCTCCCCGATCTTGCCGAGACAATGCTGCGCGTGGCCGTCATTGTGTGTTTGGGCCGCATCTCTGGTCAGAGGCTCGGCCGACGCCAGGATTTGCTACGACCTTGTGATCCGCGACCTCCGCAGTCCCAAGCGCACGGCTTTCGAAAAGGGTTCGATCCGGGCCAATGTTCGCGGGGCTTGCTGGACTCAGGAGCGAGCCGCGCAATGCGGCTACCAAATCGGCGCCGTCAGGTGCCAGCTTTGCGGGGGTCCGACTGGCCCCATATTTCAGGCTGCTGGCGCGTCCAGGAGTGGCGGATCACGGGGGGGGGGGAGGAGATGCGGCGCGGACATCCTAATGGCAGCCCTAGATATTGACCCCGCCTCCTGCTCCAACGCCGACTGGGTCCTCTTGGCCAAGGGGCTCACCCCTCATCCAGGTGATGTGGTTCTTCGTTCTGGTCAAAACTCTGCCCCTGAGGTGAGATGGGAAGGTGAGCCCGTTCCAGGAGATGAGCATTCTTTCCCGGGCGAGGTGTTCATGGGCGAACCGTCACAGAAGCGCGTAGTGAGGGAATTAAGCAGAGCGGGATGGGGCCTCCTAGTTTACGTTTCCAGCAACCAATTGGCCGTCCGTATGCGGGCCTCTCTTCGGGACAGGTTCCCCCAGACCGACCAAGCCGCCGAGTTCAAGGCCTTTTCCTATGCCTGCTTGCGCCTCGCCGAACCCTCCGTTGGTTCCAGCGAGTGTCTCAATGTTTGGAAGGCCAGGGGACTCGACCGTGCTAGGATGCTCTCGTACTGAAGGCTTCGCGAAGGCTCCGTGATTAATTCCAGCGGGGCCCGCTTTCCGATTTGGTTAAGTTCAAGACCCCTGCGGCCGGGTCCGGGGGCCTCTCGGCCCAGGGCCGCTGCCTGAAAGAAAAAGGCGATGAGGCTGATCGGCCAGCCAAGCTCGGAGCGAGCACGCGTCCGAGGTTTTCTGCCAGCGAGGGGGAGCACCTCGTCTGGCAGTGCAAAGTTTCCCGCGGCGTTTCTCGCCTCGTTGCGCGTCGGAAAGACTGGTCTACTCTGTAAAAACGGTTGTTTGAAGGCAGATCTGCCTTCAAAAAATGGTTTTTTGAAGGCAGATCTGCCTTCAAAAAACCGTTCTTACAGAGTAGACCAGTCTTCCGTCTTGGCCGCGGCCGGACCTCGACGGAGCCCCCTGCGATTTCGCAGGCAGGCCGCGCTCCCATCCCCTGGCGGTTGCGCGGGGGACCTGCCCCCAGTTGCCTCGTCGGTGGTTGCGCGTGGTCGCTCCTGCCTCGCTTTGGAGATGGCCAGTGGCCAGATTTTGATTACGCGCACGACGTGCAGGTCTGCGTCCAATCTTGGGCATTTTCGAAAGCTCCGAGGTGGGCACGCACGTCCTCACGGCAAAGTCCAGGAGTACTGTTCAGAGCGAAGCGAGGCTGGCACTCGAAGGAAGCTCTCGGGGTGGAGACCGTTCACATCAGGGAGTAAGGCTGGTGGCTGGCGGGGCGCTCGTCCAGAGAGAACCTCTTCCTCCTCCTCCTCCTCCTCCTCCGCCTCCTCCTCCTCCTTCCGTAGTCATTTGGGCTCAAGCGGCGCGTGGGCTGTATAGTTCGACTCGCGCTTTGCTCCCGCACCCAAGTGGCTCGCCTCTCATGGCCGAGCTGATCCTGGAACTGCATGGCCTCGTTCTCCGGGAGCTCTCTGTGAAGTTGCAAGCCCATTTCCACGGCTTGCACCAGGCGTCGAGGGAAGCTCCACGTGTTCAGCTCTGTAACAATCGACTCGCGATGAAGTTGGTTGAAGGACCTTGACGCAGCCTTCAACTGGACGCGCCATATCACGCAGCCAGGGATGGCGCCGTTCTTGGAGGAGCCCTACCTCGTGCCCAATGACGACGACACGGAGGCCGATATGCATTTGGAGGTGAAAGATGATAGCGAGGGCTCAATCAGTTCTTCCCCGGAGCACACAGAGCCCCACACGGATGGGAATAGTACATCAATGGGCACCCAGAGCGAGGACGAGAAGGGCTACTCCTACACCTCTTCGCACTCCCGGGAGGCGCCCACCGTCCAGCTCGTCGACATCTTCGACGTGATAGCCACAATCGCCACCCAGACCGCCCACACGCTGGAGAACACGACGGTGCTCGGGCGCGCCGGCTCCCTCTTCGAGGAGGCTTGTAATGCACTCGCTCGGGATGTCCAGTTCCGGCTCGAGGCGTTGGACAATGCGGTTGTTGCGATCCTTACGTGTGGCCTAGTCGAGGCTCGCCGTTCCGCCGGCGATGCGCTTGGCGGGTGCTTCGTGGACGATGCTCGCACCACCGTTGGCCGCTCCGATTTGGACCCTCACTCGGACTTGTGGCGTGCCCGCTTGTTGGTAGAGGCCTTCAAGCACGCAGCACGCGAGCACATGCTGCACGTTGCTGATGGTGGCATGGATTTCGCCCGTGCGTGCTTCATCGAGCTGCCGAGTGCCGAGTCCGACGGTGACCAGGAGGCCTACTCTGAATATGTATCTCGTTGCGCTTCGCTCTCCCGCTTCTCACCCCTCTTGGAAGATCCCTTTCGCACTAGTCGCCGAGAAGCGCTGGATGCATACCGTGATATCTGCTACGAGAGCAGAGTAGGCACAGCAGATTGCGAAGCATTCCTGCTCACATGTTCGGTAACGAGCTGCATATTAGGCTTTCTGTGTTCATCGAAGCGTTCCTGAGGCGTGATTGTCGTTAGCCGCCCGCCGAAAGAATTCTGTAGTGCTTTTGCTGTCTTTTGGTTTTCCGTTTTTCCGCGCTTCATTACCAATCACCATCGTGTGCTGACTACATGCAGTCGGCTGCTGGCTCGTGCGAGTCTGCTGTGGTCGTTGACGCATCTATTGAAAACCCCCTCGGGGGAGGCGGCTTTGCCCTTCGAGCGGTGGCTGGAGTGCCGCCTCGGGCTGGCGCGGCGCGGGCGGGCGGGACGGTTGCATGCTTCCCTTGCTGCGCTCCTTGCCTTTCCTTGTTGGCCAGTGTCGTTCCTCTTTCTCCTCCTCCTCCTCCTCCTCCTCTTCTCCTCCTCCTCCTACTACTCCTCCTCCTCCTCCTCCTCCTCCTCTTCCTCCTCCTCCTCCTCCTTCTCCTCCTCCGCGACACAGCTTCGGGAAGGATGTGTTTTGTCGCCGCTGCTGGATAGGTCCATACGTCATGGCCGTGGCTCCTCATCGTGGGGCCTTCGGCCCACTTCGGTTTCGGGCCCAGGATCTCCCGCGCCAGTTCCCGCTTCGGTTCGGCGAGGGCGCAGGGCAGGTGGAAGGCGGCCCACGCACGAACACGCACGGCTCACGGCGGGTCGAATCGCGAGGAGGAGTGCGGGAGGAGGGACGAGGGACGAGGGACGATGGACGAGGGACGAGGAGGAGGAGGAGGAGGAGGAGGAGGAGGAAGAGGAGGAGGACGAGGACGAGGAGAGGAGGAGGAGGAGGAGGAGAGGAGAAAGGAGGAGGAGGAGGAGGAGGAGGAAGGAGGAGGAGAGGGGAGAAGGAGAGGAATGAGGAGGAAGAGGAGGAGGAAGAGGAGGTGGAGGAGGAGGAGGAGGAGAAGGAGGAGGACGAGGAGGAGGAGGGGCAGGAGCAGCAGGAGCAGCAGGAGGAGGAGGAGGAGGAGGAGGAGGAGGAGAGGTCGAGGAGGTAGAGGAAAGGAGGAGGAGGAGGAGGAGGAGGAGGAGGAGGAGGAGGAGGAGGAGGAGGGAGGAGGAGGAGGAGGAGGAGGAGGAGGAGGGAGGAGAGGAGGAGGAGGAGCAGGAGCAGGAGAGGAGGAGGAGGAGGAGGCGGAGGAGGAGGAGGAGGAGGAGGAGGAGGAGGAGGAGGAGGAGGTTCAAGTCGCGCGCAGCCGTTGCCCGGCCGCCTCCCTCCTCGTTCGCCTTTCCTTGCTCTTTTCCCCCGTTCCTGCCTTCCCTCCCTCGCCGCGCGATCGCCTGGGGCAGGCGCTCAGGCTGGCGGCGGCGCTGCTTTGCTGGGGATGGCATGGCAGGTCGTCGACCGACGCCGCGCCAGGCGTGGCGGCGAGAACCAGCAGCTGGCGGTGGAGCTGCTGAAAAGCCTTTTCGGCGGAGGGGGAGGCGGAGGCGGAGGGCGAGACAAGCGCGCGCCCCGGCTTCCGCGCAGGGCCGAGTGGCAGTGCGCTTGCGGCACTTCCAACTTCGAAGACCGCCTCGCGTGCCGCCGGTGCGCGGCCCCTCGCGCCGGGGCTGCTGCTGCACTCCCCCCTCAAGCGGCCGCCCGCGGAGCCGCCGAGGGGTGGCCAGCCCTCCCTGGAGGCCGGCCACAGCGGCCTGGGGCCCAGGCCGACGCCTTCCGCCAGGCTGCGGCCGCCGCACGCAAGGCAGGCGCACCGCAGGAAGCGGTGGAACCACTGCAGCGGCAGGAAGCAGCCGCCCGCGAGCGCCAGGCGCAGCAGCGCGCCGGCAACCGCCTGGAGGGCCTCCGGGCCGCGGCGCGGAAATCAGCAGCCGCGGCGACTGCGGCAGAAGACGCGCTGGCGGCTGCGACGCGCCAGGCGGCGGAAGCACGCGCCGCGGCGGCAGCTGCCGAGGCAGCCGCTCAGGAGGAGGAGGCTGCCCAACGAGCGGCGCAAGCACGGGCGGCGGCTGCGCCCAGGGGCGCCGCGGAACCGCCGGCCCTGGCCCAGGCCACGCGCGAACTGCTGGAACGCCTGGAAACAGGGGCCAGGGCCTGGGGCGCGGAGCCGCCAGAGCCGCTGCTGGCGGCCATGGCCGCGGCCCACGCAGCGCTCGAGGCCACGGCAGAGCAGGCCGCGCCGCCCAACCTGGACGCGGAGCTTGGCAGCGCCCAGGGCGCAGGCAGCTGGGCGGACGACCTGGACGCAGAAGAGCAGCTCCGCGCAGAAGAGGGCGCCCTGCTGGAGGAACTCGACCAGGCAGGGGCAGACGACGACGCAGCCCCTCTGAGGGCGGCGCGCCGCCTACGCGGGGCCCGACAGGAGGCTGCCACGGCCGCACGGTCTGCTTCGCCCCCGCGCCTCCGCAGCCGCAGCCGCAGCCACTGAGGCGGCTCTGCGGCTACGCCGGCGTGCGGGTCGGCGAGGCTAGCCACCCCGGGCCGGCGACAGAGGCGGCGCTGACCTGCCCGGGCTGCCAGGGGCCGCTCCGCGCAGTGCGGACCTTGCGCCGCGAGGCTTGCGTTGCGTGCGGGGGCGGGGCCGGGCCCGGAGGCTGGCTACACCACTGCGAAGCTTGCGACGAGCTCCTCTGCCGGGGCTGCGCCGAAGCCGCCGCCGCCGCGGCCGCAGCCGCCGCCGGAGGCGCTGCGGCTGGCGCCGCCCCAGCGTCGCCTCCGCTGGGAAACGCGCCGCCCGCCGCGCCAGGGGGCGAGGCAAGGCCCGCGCTGCCGCCGCCGCCGCCGCAGCAGCCTCTCCAAGACCTCGCGGCGGACTGCTGGTCTGGACTGGACACCTTGGACCTGCTTGACGAACTGGCGGCGGACTGCCCCACGCTCCGCTTCGTGCCCAACGGGGCGCGGGCCGCAGCTGCGCAGGCCACGGAGGCCCTCTGCAAGGCGGCACTGCACGCGCCGCGCGGCAGCCAGGCGGAGGATCGGGCCTGGAAGCTCCTTCTGCTCCGCGAGAGGCTCCTTTTTTCAGCGCCGCTGAAGCGCGGCACAGGCGGCAGGCGCCAGCCAGGGAACGAGCCGGCCGCGCGGGCCGGGTTGATCCGCCAGCGGCGTTCGCTGCTGCACAGGGGCGCCTGGGAGGAACTGCTGGCGGAGGCGCGACGGATTGCCCAGAGCCCGACGCGCGCGCGCAGGGAGGCCGCGGGGGAACGCCAGGACGCAGAGAAACACCTCGCAGACGCGGTGATTCGGAAGGCGCTGGCCGAGGAATACTCCAGGGCGACCGCGCTCCTCGCGAGCCCAGGGCTGGCTCCCCTCGCGCCCGAGACAGCGGCGGCGCTCCAGGGACTGCTCGAGCCGCGCGGAGCGCCTGCCCTCGAGCCCAGGGCCCGCGGCGGGCCCGCGGCCGCCTCGCCCCTTTCCCACCTGGAACTGCGACGGGCGCTCCGGAGAAGCCCAAAGGGAAGCGGAGCTGCTGTGGGCGGAGGCCGCTTCGAACACTGGCGGGTGCTGCTGGCGGAGCCAGCCGCCCTAGAAGCTTTCTGCCAAATCTGCGACCGGCTCGCCACGGGGGACCTACCTGCTGGCGCAGCAGACGCGCTCGCCCTCTCCCGGGTGACCCCGCTCAGCAAGCCAGGCGGCGGCGTGCGACCCATCGCCGCGCCCAACATCCTCCGCCGCTTGGTAGGGGGGGCGCTGGTCACGCCGCGGAAAGAGGACCTCGCGACCGCGCTCGGACGGCACCAGTTCGCCATCGGCACAAAGGCCGGCACCGAGCTGCTGGCGCACACGGTCCGGGCGCTCACGGAGGCCAAGCCAGACCTCGTCTTGGTGGCGCTGGACCAGAAGAACGCCTATGGGACAGCGCACCGCGCAACTTGCTTGGGCAAGCTGGAGGCCGCTGCGCCGGAGCTCCTCGCGCGAACTTGTTTTGCCGGCGCCGATCCCAGTATTACTTCTGGGACTCGGGCGGGACCTGCCACCGCCTGGGCTCGGCGGACGGCGTTGACCAGGGGGACCCGCTGGCGCCCTTGCTCTTCGCCTGCGGCCTCCGCTCCCCCTTGCAGGCGCTAGAGGACGCGCTGAAGGCGCGAGCGGCAGACTGCGGCCAGTCGGCGGACGACGTCCACGTGCTGGCTTACCTGGACGACGTGGTCGTCCTCGCGCCGCCCGTCCTGGCAGGCGAGGTCGAGACGGCCGCGGAGACGTCGACGCTGGGGCGCCTGGGGCTGGAGCTGCAGCAGCGGAAGACGCAGGTTTGGTCTGCCCGCGCGGCCTGCCCGCCTGGCCTGGAGGGCCGCTGGCGCGCTGACGGCACCACGCTCCTGGGCGCCCCGCTGGGCCAGCCGCTTCCGCCGGGTGGCATGCCCGACGAGAGAGACGCACGCCGGCTTGACCTAGGCGGCGCAGGCTTCGCGGCCGCGCGTTGCGCGGAGACGGCGGAGAGGGCGGCGGCGCTGCTCCAGAGGCTTGCTGAGCTGCCCACGCTGGCCTCGCCGCACTTGCCGGCGGCGCAAGCGGCTGCGCTCCTGCTGCGGCTCTGCGGCACGGGCAAGCTCACCCACCAGCTGCGCACCTGCCGGCCGGCCGACGCTCGGGCCGCCGCCGCCGCTTTTGACGACGCTGCGCTGGAGGCTTACAGGGAGCTCGCGCGCCTCGACCCCCTGAGGCAGGAGCAGCAGACGCAATGCCGCCGGCCGCTGCGATGTGGCGGCCGAGGCCTCCGGAGCCAGGCCGCCCTGGCGCCAGCTGCTTGGGCGGCTTCCTGGGCGCAGAACCTGGCTGGCGTCCAGGCGCGGACAGGCTTGGCGGAGCTGGCTGACCTGGACACTTGCGGCCTGCCCCTAGCGGCCGCCTGCAGGGAAGCGCTGGCAGAGCTGCTGCCAGAAGAGGAGGAGAGGGCCCGGCCACTGCCGCCCTGGAGACAGCATGCGGCCGAACCCCAGCGCAAAACCCAGCGGCTGCTCACGCAAAGGCTTGACAAAAAAACACTACCACGCCTTGCGGAGCACCCTGGGAGCTGAGGAGCGGGCACTGCTGCGCTCTTGCGGAGGGCCTCACGCGGCGGGCCGGCAGCTTGCCAACGGCGGGCCGCGCCAACGACTCGAGGACGCCGACTACTACGCCACGGCGCGAGCCCTGCTGGGCCAAGACACTGCGCCCGCCGGGAGCCGCTGCGGCAACCGCCTGCGAACTGGCGCGAGGGCGGGGCAGGCCTGCGGAGAGCCGCTCTGCAGCAATGCGCGCCACGCCTACAGGTGCGCCTGCGGGGGCGGCACCAAGGCCCGGAGCCGCGACCTGGAGGACGTCTGGGAGCACATCCACCAGGAGTGTGGCTTCCGGACAGCACGGCAGATACCAGTGCCCGCCTGGGACAGGTGGCGCTGGCGCTGCCCCTCCGCGGCCTGCGCGGTGCACGGCACCGCCGACGCCCCGCCGCCTGGGCCGTGCGCGGCCTGCGGAGCGGCGCTCGCGGTGGAGCGGGAGGAGGCGCTCCTGGACCTGGAGGCGCAGCGAGGGGATTGCCCCCGTCTCCTCGCTGACGTCACGGTCCGCCACAGCGCCCCAGGCGACGCGCGGGCCCTGGCAGCAGCCGCCGACTGCGACGGAGCGGTCAACGCCGCCGCAGAGGCCGACAAGCGGCGCCGCTACCCAGGGCACCGCGTGCCCTGGCCGCTGCTGCCGCTGGCGCACGAGACCGCAGGCCGCCTCGGGCAGGCAGCGCTGCGGCACCTGCGCTGGCTCGCGCGGGACCAGGCGCAGAGCCTGCTGGGCGACGGCCAGGGGGCGGAGGCCGCGGCCGGCGCGCTGACAAGGCGCTGGGGCGCCGAGCTGAGCGTGGCGCTTCACCGCGCCGTCGCTCGGCAGCTCCGCACGGCGGTGCGCGGGGAGGAAGCCCCGACGACCGCCGCCCGGCTGGCGGAGGGGCTGGCTGACTAGCCAGACGGGGCCCAGGCATCCGTGCCCGGGCCCCGTCCGGGAGGTACCCGCCACGGTGTTATTCCTTGTCGTCGCCTGCCTGGACGAGCTCCCAAGGGGCGCGCAAGCGCGGCGACGGGAAAGACCGTGCCTCGCCGCGCCAGGAGGAGGAGGAGGAGGAGGAGGAGGAGGAGGAGGAGGAGGAGGAGGAGGAGGCGGGGGGCGGGAGGCGGGAGGCGGGAGAAAGGGACGAAAGGAAACTGGGCGGAGGAGAGGAGGGAGGGACGCAGAGGGAGGAGGAAGAAGGGAGGAGGGAGGAGGGGAGGGAGGAGGTGAGGAAGGCAGGAGGAAGGAGGCAGGAGGGAGGGCGGGAAGGAGGCAGGAGGGGGACGAGGGAGGAAAGAGGGCGGAGGGAGGAGGAGAAGGAAGAGGGAGGAGGGAGGTTGGAGGAGGACGAGGGACGAGGGACGAGGGACGCCGGACGAGGTGAGGGAGGAGGAGCAGGAGGATTAATCAGGAGGAAGGAGAGGAGGAGGAGGAGCAAGGAGAGCTTTCGAGGAGGAGGAGGAGGAGGAGGAGGAGGGGAGGAGGAGGAGGAGGAGGAGGCGAGTAAAAGGAGAGGAGGAGGAGTGCGGAGGAGGAAGGGGATGGAGGAGGAGAGGAGAGGAGGAGGAGGAGGAGGAGGAGGAGGAGGAGGAGGAGGAGGAGGAGGAGGAGGAGGAGGAGGAGGAGGAGGAGGAGGAGGAGGAGGAGGGAGGAGGAGGAGGGAGGAGGAGGAGGAGGAGGAGGAGGAGGAGGAGGAGTGGAGGAGGAGAGGAGGAGGTAGGAGGAGGAGGAGGAGAGAGGGGAGAGGAGGGAGGAGGGAGGAGGGAGGAGGGAGAAGGGAGGAAGGAGGAGGGAGGATGACGGGCTGCAGCGTTACGTATCCACACGCATACCAGCAGCGACAGCGTCAGATGAAATACGAGGAGGGAGGAAGGAGGAGGGAGGAGGAGGGAGGGGGTGACCTTCCCTGCTTGGTCTGGCGCCGCCGTCGGCTGCCCTTGCCCGGGCCCGCTCGCTCCCACCGCCCAGGTACTCTCGCTTTTTCGCGGTGGAACGCTACGCCAACGCCGTGCTTGCCAAGTGGCTCCGGGAGGGCGGCGAGGCCTGCTTCCAGGCCGAGGGGGAGAGGGGGACCCGCAGGAAGAGGCGGATGGGGATGGGGGTGGGGGGGCGCAGACCGATGCGCCTCCGCCAAGGGAAGACCCCCAAGGCGGAGGGCCAGCGCAGCCATCACACCTGCGCAGGAGCAAAGGAGTGTCAGGCGATCGAAAGCATGGATCAAGGGGGCGTGGGTTAGCGTCGGGTCCCGTTTCAATAGGGAAATCGCGGACTTCCGCCGCCGAGCGAGGCGGCACTGGCCGCATCTTGGGGAGGGCACCTCCCCGGATCCATGGATTTGGCGACCGCGCGCCAAATCCATGGATCGCTAATCCATGCTTGCGCGCCCCCGAACGTGGGAAAGGGGGCGGGGGGAGCAGGAGCAGAGGAGGCAGACAGAGGGTGAGGAGTTTGAGCGGTTCGGGCTCGCTCCCCTCAGGTCGACGGCCAGCCGCCACGGTCGGGCCCCGACGTCGCGCCGCCCTGGGTGCCAAAGCTCGCGACCCAGGCGTCGCGCTGAGGCACGGCTGCATTCCCCGCCGTCCTTTCCCCCTCCTCCAAGTGCGCCCCCGGCCCTTCACCTCCCCTCCTCTTCTCTCCCATCCCCCCCTTTCTCCATCTCCATCTCCGCTTCCTCCTCATACTCCTCCTCCTCCTCCTCCTCCTCCTCCTCCTCCTCCTCCTCCTCTCCTCCTCTCCTCCTTCCTCCTCCTCCTCCTCCTCCCACTCCTCCTCCTCCTCTCCTCCTCCTCTCCTCCTCCTCCTCCTCCTTCCTCCTACTCTCCTCCGCCTCCTCCTCCTCCCCTCCTCCTCCTCCTCCGC
Source organism: Prorocentrum cordatum (assembly GCA_963575745.1). Lineage (NCBI taxonomy): Eukaryota > Dinophyceae > Prorocentrales > Prorocentraceae > Prorocentrum > Prorocentrum cordatum. The sequence continues at coordinate 35,092 of CAUYUJ010001029.1, forward strand.
CTTCTCCTCCTCATCCTCTTTCCCACGTCTTCCCCTCTCCTTCCGCCCTTCGCCCTTCCCCCTCCTCTCCCCGCGCCCCCCGTGGCCGCTGCTCTCTCGTCCTCGCCTCCTCGCACCCACCACGCGACCTTGAGATCAGATCGCGCGGCTGGCAGGTATCACCCGGCTGCCACAGTGTGGAGCAGGCCCGCCGTGGCGACCGCCCGCATGGCAACCAGCGTGGTCGAACAGCGACATCGCGCTTGTGCCCCCCCCCCCCCCTTTTCTCGAGCGCGAAGTCGGGCGGCGCGGACGGGAGCAGAGCTGCGCTGCAGGCCGCCCGAAAAGGTGGCGCCCTGCGCCTGCGCGGGGCCTCCTGCGGAGGCGGCTCGGGGCGGCGAGCTCCCCACCCGAGAGGGCGTGGCACAGCTGGAGGCCGCGCGCGCGCACGTGGGAAGCGTCGGCGCCGCTGAAGCCGAGGGTTTGGGGAGCGCCCGGTGCCGCCGTGACCCGCGTGGTCTCGGGGCGGAGGGCCGGTTTGCCTTGGGCATCCGCACGGGCCCAGACCTCCGAGCACCTGCTGCGTGCCAGACGGGGCGTGTCTCTCTTCGATTCCGGCCCTGGGGCCGGTTGTTGGGCCCTGGGCCCCAGGACCATCGAGCACGGATCTGGTTTCCTCCTCCTCCTCCTCCTCCTCCTCCCTCCTCCCTCCTCCCTCCTCCCTCCTCCCTCCTCCCTCCTCCCTCCTCCGATTCATCCTGTTTCCGGCACCATCAAGCCGGATCCGGGGTGGAAGCAAGATGCGCGCGGGGGGAAGCGGTCGGGACCCCGTGGGACACGGATTGAAACAAGCACCTCGGCGGATGTGTGGGATCCCCGCTGTCACTGCATCCCGAACGTCCGAGGCCTTAACCGCTCGCTGTTCTAGAGTCGCGGGCTGGTGCCGCGGGCCAGATCCGGCAGGGTGGGTTGGTGAGGCGGTCCTGGGTATCCCAGACAGCAGGGAGGGGCAGGGGCGGGGCCGACAGATCGTCGGTCGAGGGTCCAGCGCAGGCGTGTCGCATCAGACCTCTTCGGGATGCTGCAGGAGGGTGAAAGAAGGTTGGCTGAGGTTGCAGCCAGCATCGTTTTCTGCAGCACGGGCGTCAGCTCAGCCAGGCTCGTGTCCTCTGACACTTGGCCGCGAGCTGCGACGCATGCTTCGAAGATCAAGCGAACATACATGTCTTCATGCGTTCGTAGCTGCCTCGACGTGTCACGCCTCTGTCTCCTCTGCCCCTAGTAACCTTCCGAGTGGGAAATCATTCGTACACCATTGGTACTGCATATTGCCACGAGCCTGCGCAACTGAACATTCTCAGATGTGGCTCGCTTGTCCTCCCTGTCTGAACGTGCAAGTCAGCGACACGAGCACGGCATGAATAGTTAGGAGAGGGTGGGGGAGGGGAAAGGGCAGCACAGGCAGGGGAGGCGCAGAGTTGAGCAGAGAGGCGATGGGAAGCGAGGGGGGCGCAGATTGGAGCAGAGGAGCGATGACAGGTAGGGGACGTGACAGCGTAGCCGCATCAAGGCAAGACCTCCAGAGGCGCAGGAGCAGACCACCCTGAATCACTGCAGCTGTCCTCTCATAGCAGGACTGGCTTGTCCGAGCGCCGACGAGACCAGGCACAAACACAGGTTGCGGGGAACCTAGTGGCCCTGATTGTAGGTCATAGGCATCACGGGCGCCTGCGGGGATCTTTTGGGAGGCCTCTCGGAAGCCTTTTGAAGGCGGTTTCGGGGTGTTCGGGTGGTCTCCCGGGGGCCTCTTCGGGGCTTCTTGGGGCCTGATTTGCTTCTTGGGGGCTTCCTGGATCTTCTGGGGGGCTTCTTGGGGGCCTGGTGGCGGTCTCGAAGGTCGTCTTGAGGCGGAGGGCTCGAAATGTCGGTCCATGTTCCCCCCTCTGGGGCCTCTCTTGGGCCGTCGTGGGGCCCTCTTGGGGGCCCCTGGGGGCGATCCTGGCGGCCTCTTGGGCCATCTTGGAGCGTCGAAATTCTGAAAGGCAGAAGCGTTAACATGCGTCAGAACCTTTTCGAGGGAAATCCATGACTTGGGCTTCTCGTGGCCCTGTTGGAAGGCCCCTTGGAGCCATCTTGGGGCGTCTTGGGGGCCTCTGGGGCCGTCTGGAGGCCATCCTGGGCGTCTTGGAACGACCTTCGGGCGACGCGGGGCGCTCTTGGACTGTCCGAGGCGCATCCCGGGGCCGTCCTGGGGCCCTCTGGGCTCAGGGAGCGCCCCGCGACGAGGCCCCCCGAGCGCCCAGGGAGCGCCCCGGGAGCGCCCAGAGCTCCTGGGCGGTGGGCCCCGGGAAGGGTCCTCGGGACTGGGGGCGGCGCATTGGAGGGACTTGAGGACCCTGGTTGGCCTTGCATCTGCCCAGGGCGTTGTTGTTAGCGTTTTCAGCTCGGCGTCTAGGGATATATTCGTTCAGCGTTTTCAGGTCTCAGCAAAAGGACGAAAGAGGCTAAACAAAACAAGTAAGGTGTTGTTCTAGCGTGTTCAGACATTGCTTTAGCGTTTTCAGCTTGGAAGCGCCAGAAAAAACGTCGATGAAACCCAGAACGCGGGAGTGTCTTCGATAAAGACACTCCAGCTCGTGCCTCTGGGCACGGTGGCGGACGTTCACTTCGCATCCCTCGGGCGCGTGCGTTCGTCCGCGGCAAGGAGCATCGAGGAGCCTCGTGGGTCACCTGGCGAGAACGCGCACGCACGAGGCCGAAGATTGCAGGGGGGCTGGACGTCCGAGCGGTGGCGAGCTCACGCGTGGAACGGGGGGCGCACGCGATCTCGCATACGCAGCCAAGTAGAAAGAAGCCTTCCCATATAGAGAAGTACTTCGTGTGTCCGGGAAGCGCGGCGAGGGACGGCACGAAGTCAGCCGACGCGTGGGCATACGCCTCAAGAGTTACAGGCGCGAGTGGACGCAATTGCGCGCGAACGGGTTGCGAGTGCACCGTGAATGGTTCGCTGTCTTCGCAGACATTCGACTATTCGGGGTGCCCGCGGCCATTTCTGCCTTCGGGACCTTCCCTTCGAGCAGCAGCATCCACACAATTGACAATGTCCAGTCTGCGTATGGAGCAGGAAGGATTTTCATGGACCAGGGTTTTAAGCACCCGGCGCGCGTGACAGCCGTTCTATGGCGACCATATTGCCCACACTCCCTCCTCGGGTTCCTTGCTGTCTCTGCCATCTCCTGCGTGGCTAGTGCTCCGTATGGTGGAGTCCCCTCTTTCCCTCATTGGGGAAGCTGGCAACTTCTGTTAGCAGCGCATTGGTTGTTGCGGGAAAATAAAAGCAGTGTCTCGGCTTCGCGTAGCCACCTTGGGCTCAGGCAGACAAGCCCAGCATAGATTTGCAACTGCCTCGCCACCATTTCCGAAGCGCTCGCTGCTACCATGGCGCCCATGGCAGAAAACGCTCAGGCGTGCCTCCTCGAGAAGCTGGGCCTGGCGTGCACCCCCCTGCGGGCGGAGGCGGTGAAGGTCACCCCGGTGCCGCTCACCTCGACCTGCTCCAGCTGGTCCAACGCCAGCACCGAAGAAGACAACACTGCACAAGCACATCTTTCGGAGCTCCGCGTGGATCTCCTCGAGCGGCGCTGGACCTCCCTCCCAGGTGCGCGGAGCGCGCCAGGGGCGGCGCCCCCGCCGCGGGCGGGCGACGCCAGCTGCCGGGCCCCGCCAGCCTGGCCACCACCGGCGGCGGCCGCGCCGCCCAGCCTCGCCGCGTTCACGGGCCACCGCGCAGGTGCTCGGAGGAGGAGGAGGCGGAGGAGGAGGAGGAGGAGGAGGAGGAGGAGGAGGAGGAG
>CAUYUJ010001029.1:39021-51521 GCA_963575745.1 Prorocentrum cordatum
CCTTCGCACTTGACAGCCCGCGAGAGTGCCAATGTGTAGTTGAGCCGCAGTGTGTCCTACGTCTCAGAGGAGATAAACGGTGCGTGGGAGCGACGACAGCATGCTTGGCGAGCTTGCACGGCGAGGAGGAGGAGGAGGAGGAGGAGGAGGAGGAGGAGGAGGAGGAGGAGGAGGAGGAGGAGGAGGAGGAGTATGGTGAGTATGGTGAGAAAGTGCACGCACGTGCCACACTACGTCGGTGGGAGGAGGGCAGGGTAGGGCGGGGACGCGCCTGATGCCGTAGACGCTGGACGCCGTCGCAGGGCGGCGGCGGGGCGGCGGCGGGAAGGGGGGGGGGCGCTCTCCCTCCTCGCTCTCTCCCCGCCGACCCCACCAGCCACCGCGACCGACGGCGTCGTCGCCCCCAACCCATCTCCCCTACAGGCCTCCTCACCACCGACCATCCCTCCAGTACCCGCAGTTGGGGGCGAGGGGACAAACAAAACTGGATGGGGGAGCTCCTGGAACCTCGCGTATTCGTCCAACTGCACAGGGACAGGCGAGCGAGGACAGGGAGCTCCCGAGACAAACGCCGCCGCAGCCGAGGTCTCTGCCTCCGCCGCGGCTTCCTGAATAGCAATCGGGACACCCCGATAGGAAGGAAAGATGCCTTTCCTGATACGAGCCAGATTCTCAACCCCTTTCCTAGATGGACGAGGGACTCCATTCACAAGCGGCAGAGTGCAAGGCTTACTGAGCTGTCTTCCACACACTGCGGCAGTGACACCACAGACAGCACAAAACTGCAGACCGTACGTCTTCCACTCATGGAGGGAGAGGCTGGGGTGCAGCAGCACCCCTCCAACCTCAGAACGCCCGACCACAGGCACAAGTCCTTCACCGCGGAACCGCGAGGTCGGACCAGGGACCACAGGATCCGAAGAGGGAGGGGCAAGACCAGGCCGAGCGGAGAGCGCAGCAGGGCAAATCGAGCTCGTTGCTGCAACCAACTTAGACCTGGGAACGATGGCCTGACATAATGAGCACATCCAACGATTACCGCACGCCTTGAAACGATGACAGGAAGCTTCAAGGGCACGCTGCAACTGAGACTGCGGCTTCGGGCGATCCTTGGGAGGCCGTGTGCCAAACTCTGGTGCAACCGAAAGCGAATCGATTAGGGCTCTCCGAGCCCGTCTTCGAATGAGGAGGGAAGTGACGTCCCAGCGATCAGTCGCTGGCACTGGATTGCACACGGAAGCTTCCCACCCCGTCCTCGCCGCCCACCCCGCCCAAACGTCCGCACAAGCATTGCCGTGGGAGAGGAAGGCTTGGAAGGGAGAGGTAAGACGCTCTGGCTCAGCCTCCAAGTGCGAAGCCGTCCACACTACCGAGACCCCTCCAGGACCTCGGCCCACAGCGGCATTCTTCACACGGGTCCAGAGGTCAGCATTCTTTCCACGGGGGTGAGTAGCGCGGCCAGACCTCCAGCCATCAACCACAGGCTTACAATCGCAACCATAAACAACATCGCCGCGGGAATTCTCGAGCCCGATCGCGAGGGCCAGGATCTCCGAGCGGGGCACAGTCTGACGGCGTCCAGGGAGGCAGGCGGCCACACCACAGACGGGGACCCACACGGCGCCAACAGGGTCCCCTTCAGAAGCTCTGCGGATGACCACCACTGCAGCTCCACACCTACGCCGTCTCTCATCAGAGCTGTGCTCTCCCCCAGAGCCATCCCCGAAGATGTACAGGGGAGGCCCGTCTGGGGCCGCACGGAGGTCCAGGAGCCGCACTTGGCCCAGGAAAAAAGGATCGGAAACATCGGGTCCCTCCAGAAACCTGGGAACCGTGAGGCCCACTGGGGGGGAGACCACGTAACCACAGAGCAGGCTCGGCATCTGCAGAGGCCAGAGCCTGCGGAATCAAGGCATCAGTGGAGGAATAATCCGCATGCCCGCAATTTTTAGCACACTCCCACACGCGGTGGCGCAGCGTCTCAGGCGAGACGCCGCACCTCGGGCAGGCCAAGTCCACCTCGTAGCCCTGGTCGGCCTGCCTCTGCTGCGTCCACTGCCCGCCTGAGACCACCACCAGCGCAGCGCTCCAGAGGTCCATGTCACCCCGCTTGGCGAAGGCCTCCAGCTCACGCTGTACCGGGAGGGCACCAGCTCCCTGGCCGAGCTGGTCACCCTCAGGATGCTTGGTGGCCGTGCTCCAGGCCGCCTTCTTCACGTCGTGCACGAAATCGAGCAGCAACCCCTCGGAGTCCTCCAATACCGTATCAGAGAAGCCCTCATCACCAAAGGACCGGAAATTGTACTCCTCCGTGCCAGAGATTCCAGCACGGCGCCACTTGGTAGCTTCGATAGGATCCCAAGGGTAGCTTGAAGTGCTGCAATTGGGCCGCGTATACCCTTCCAATGTATAGTAGACCCGATGGACGCCTTGACCTGCTTCCACACTCTCGACACACGACGGTGGAGCATAGGGTGTGAAATCCAACATCGAAACCATTCGGAGAGAACTTCACGTCGCAACTGAATTCCAGGGTCACCATTCCCGAGGGTCACCTGCAACACCGTCTGCAAACAACGACCCCGCTTCGGCCCCGCGATAGCCGATGACGCCTGCCTGCGCAGGGTGGTGGTGGTGAGGAGGAGGAGGAGGAGGAGGAGGAGGAGGAGGAGGAGGAGGAGGAGACGTCGACGAGAAGCAGCAGTAGCGGCAGAAAGGGAGGAAGCTCCCTCATTGCCTCCAGCTGCCTTGCTAGAGTGGTGCGGGACGGCCATGGGGAGACCCTCCACGTTGTCCCACGCCTCGTGTAACGAAGATGCGCGCTTGTTTGTAGCGGCCACCACCTAGGCGCTAGGAGCTTGTTGTTTTTTGCATCTTGGAAAGTTCTGCGTCAATATGGTCGCGAGGAGATGTTCGAATCGCAACTGTCGGCATGCATCCACATGTTTCAGTTTTTCAATGCTCTGCCCACTTTGCGTCCTCGCCTGGGCGAATGCCAGAAGATCTCGGGATGTGACATGGGTGCAATCAGGCAGTGGTGGGTTTAGCTTGCGCTCGCCTGTCTTGGATAGGCTACTGTTCGATTGCTTGCCTGCCAGAGTGGACCTGCCTGGACGTTGAGTGCAGCGCACGGATGCCTGATCAACCTCCCCCCACCCCACCCACCACCTCACGGAAAATGAGTTCATACAGCATGCGCAAACGCATCGACGTGGGAAATATCGGGTATGTTGTTGGGGATGAGTGGCATGCTGCAAATGTTCCTGTGCAGAGGTTCAAGCACCGCTTACCTGAGATTTCTCCTCTACCGTGGGCGCTTGCCCAAAGACACTCGCCATGCACAAGCCAGACATTGACGACCGCTCTGCAGTTTTGTTATGCCATGGTGGCTCGCTGTTGCCATCTGGAGATGGGCTCGATTGCATCGATCGAAATTCTTGACGCTTCGCACATCCCCACCAGACCATCCAGAAACGATGCCCATTAGAGTTGACGGGGGGAGAAAAGAAGAGACACGCATAGTCAAACAGCGAGGGAGGCTTGGGAGGCTCCGTGGCCATCTCGAGCCGTCTTGGAGCGGTCTTGGGGCCGCTTGGAGCATCTTGGGAGCCATCTTGAGCCAGTTTGGGGTGTCTGAGCCATCTTGGAGGCCATCTTGGGCTCTCTGAGGCCGCTCGGGGGACTTTTTGGGGCCTCCCGGGTGCCTCTTGGAGGCCTCTTGGGGCCTCTTGGGGCGCCCTTTGGGCCCCCTTGGGAGCCTCTTGGGAGCCCTGGAGGGCCTCTTGGGGACATCTTGGATGCGGTCGGTCAAAAGAGGGGGGGATCCTCGATTTCGCTTCCCCCTTTTTGGGCTACGATCCTCGTGAGGGGTGTCAGAGATTGGCCCTCCCAATGGTTGAAAAAGGTGCCTCCGACACCTCGCGACCCCTTCCCAAAAACCTCAGGGAGGGGAGGGGAGGGCTCCCCTCCCCGAAGGGTAGAGGTGCTGTGGACGAGGAAAGAGACCCTCCTCAGACCACCCGTCGCCCAAAGGGCTGGTGGGATTGTCATCGGGCCACGGTCGCCGACGATACCAGCGAGCACGTCCTGTAACTTTTAAGATTTCAACGAGCAGCGGGCAGCAGCACCGACGTGTGCTGTCTGCGCTGAATTCGGACCACGAGAGGTCAAGGGACCGCGTGTGCGCTGCAGGAGAGCATGGGCAGTCCGAGCCGCAGGTCTTGTGTGCCCACGCACGCGTTTCGACGTTCGCCTCGGGGAAGCAATTTTGCTCACCGACAGAAAAGCTCGCGCGCGCGCTCGTGGGCACTCCGTGGGTCGTCCTGGGCCGTGGGGTGCCAGGTAGGGGGATCGGAAGGAGGGGAGGAGGGGGGGGGGGGCGAGGATAGGGAGGGGAGGATGGGGGGGGATCGGAAGGAGGGGAGGATGGGGGGGACGAGGACAGGGATGGGGGGGATCGGAAGGAGCGGAGGAGGGGGGGGGGGGACGAGGATAGGGAGCAGGAGAGGAGGAGAGGGCGAAGGAGGCGAGGCAGCGCCCATTCTCGTGGCTAGTCCTCTGCTTGCGGCAGCGGTTGTTCGCGGTCGCACGTGCGCTCGGGGCGCGTGCCCGCCCCTCCGGCCCTCCTTCGTGCGTGCTTCCGCCAGCCTTCCCCTGCCGCCCCGTGACCGCGAGCCTGTGGGCCGAGTGGCTGTGGGCCGGGCGTTCGCCGCAGGAGCCGGAGGAAGAGGAGGGAACCGCAGGAGGAGATGCAGGAGGGGGGGAAGGGGAGGAGCCCGTCTCCATGGACGCGTGCCCGTGGCCGAACAGGCAGGCGACTGGGATATGCTCCATGCCCTGGATGGGGGGACCAGTCATGGCGACAACTAGCGCGTAGGTGGTCGTGTTTGTGTAGTCTCCGACCGGGTCCAGTCCTTTGAATTATTACGTGATGTAATGCAACAGACGTGCTGTCTTTCGTCCAGCCCCACGTGTTGGTATGTCGCAGCGCGTTGAAATGTTGTGTTATGTTGCAGCGCGCTGCAAAAACTAGTGATGGCTAGTTTTGTTCCGTAGGACGAACAAGCGCCCGCATTGGCAGCGTCACCAGAGTAACATACACACACACACACACTCTCGTGCGGCGTAGGATATCGTGTATGTTTATCCGTAAGGGCTTCGCCCCCTGCCGCCGGCACCCCTCTCTCGGATAATGGGTAATGCAAGAGCGAAATCATGAGGCCTTGGCGCCGCCGTGAAGCAGCGTCGGGACTTCACGTTGAGATGATGATGATATTGTTGAATTTGGTGTTCTATTTCGAGCTTGCTCGGGTATGCTGTGCAAAAAACTTTTCTACGAAGTATTGAAATGCTGCAAATCCCACATGTTTTTTGACCCTGACCCCACCGATCTGCGTGAGGGGTGCCACCGAATTTCAGAAATGTGGCAAATCCTTTGTGTTTTTCGACCCTGACCCCGCCGATCTGCAAGAGGGGGGCCACCGAATTTCAAGACATGTGGCAAATCCCATGGGTTTGTCGACTCTGACCCCGCCGATCTGGATGAGGGGTGTTACCGAATTTCAGAAATGTTGCAAATCCCATTGGTTTTTCGACCCCGACCCCGCCGATCTGCAAGAGGGGTCCCACCGAATTTCAGACATGTGGCAAATCCCATTGGTTTTTCGACCCTGACCCCGCCGATCTGCGTGAGGGGTGTCGCCGAGTTTTAGAAATATGGCAAATCCCATTTGGTTTTTCTACCCTGACCCCGCCGATCTGCGTGAGGGGTGCCACCGAATTTCAGAAATGTCTGGGTTTGTCGACTCCGACCCCGCCGATCTGGATGAGGGGTGTTACCGAATTTCAGAAATTTTGCAAATCCCATGTGTTTTTCGACCCTGTCCCCGCCGACCTGCAAGAGGGGTGCTACCGAAATGCAGAAAAGTGGCAACTCCCACGGGTTTGTCGACTCTGACCCCGCTGATTTGGGTGAGCGGTGTCACCGAATTTCAGACATGTGGCACATCCCATGTGTTTTTCGACCCTGACCCCGCCGATCTGCGTGAGAGGCGCCGCCGGATTTTGGAAATGTTGCAAATCCTATGCGTTTCAGACCCTGACCCTGACTATCTGCATGAAAAATACCGCCGGATTTTAAACATGTGACAAATCCCATGTGTTTTTCGACCCTGACCCCGCCCATCTGCATGAGGGGCGCCACCGAATTTCAGAAATGTGGCAAATCCCATGTGTTTTTGGATCCTGACTCCGCCGATCTGCGTGAGGGGTGTCAATTTCGACCCCCCCAGAAATTCTGAGACCCCTCCCGGGAGGTGCTAACCACGGCGGTTTTCGGCTCCCCCCATTCGCGCGGTCTACAACAAGGAAGAGTAAGCAACAATAAGCATAAATGTAACAGTGGAAACTGGAAACTGGAACTGGTGCAGGGAACAAACCCTGGTCCTACAGCCTGGTGGCCCCACAAGGGGGCCGGCGGACTTTGCCGTTCGGATTAGCACGCGCCTTGTTTTGCATTTGGGGGACCTATCCTGATACGGCCCCTACCTCGGCCTTGGCACTCCAATTTTTGTTGCGGAAACATGCCGATAAGAGGAGGAGGAGGAGCAAGAAGAGGAGGAGGAGGAGGAGGAGGAAGAGGGGAAGCCAGTCACGGAGGCGGAGAATATCCAGAGTGAGGACAGGGTGAACCAGGAGATCATAAGTCGCCTTTGGCGCAGCAGCACTCCGCGGACTCCGCGGCGCGCCTCTGGGGCGCTCCACCACGAGGGGATGCTGCTCTTTCTCGTGGCAGGGGCTCCCTGCAAAGAGAACAGCGCTTTGAAACACAAGGGACGCCCGAGACAACTCCGATGTTTGAGCCGCTGCCTGGCCAGGAGGGCCTGCCTGTCCCTCCCAGCGACGCGAGGGGCAAGCGGGCCGTCGTTAGGTAGCCCGTGGGCGCCGACGACCGTCGCGCGCAGGATACCGCGGCCCCTGGCAGCTGCCGGCGCCCGGCCCCATCCTCCTGGTCTCTCCTTCTCCTGCTCCTCCTCCTGCTCCTGCTCCTGCTCCTGCTCCTCCTCCTCCTCCTCCTCCTCCTCCTCCTCCTCCTCCTCCTCCTCCTCCTCCTCCTCATCCTCCCCCTTCGCTTGCGCGGCGTGGCCCCCCCAGCACGTTGACCTGGACAAAGCTCACCTGCCGCATAGCACGCGCCTGTCGGAGGGCCTGCCTGCTCCTCCCGGCGACGGCCTGCGCCTCCCCTGCGGTCTCGGCGCCTTGTGTCCCAAAGGTTCGGCATCCCGCGCGTGCACGGCAGAGGACAGGAGGAGCAGGCAGAGCATGAGGAGGAGGAGGAGGAGGAGGAGGAGGAGGAGGAGGAGGAGGAGGAGGAGGAGGAGGAGGAGGAGGAGAGGGCCGGATGAGGAGCAGGAGGAGGAGGAGGAGAGGCAGGAGGAGGAGGAGGAGGAGGAGGAGCAGCAGGATGGGTATGGTGCCGGCGGGTCGTTGCTGGGTCGTCGCGGTGCTCTACACCTTCCCCGCCATCTCTCCGAAGGTCAGGGGGTGGCGACGGCAGTAGGAGCAGACCTGCTGCGCATTCGAGGGGGAGGAGGAAGAGAGGGAGGAGGAGGAGATGGAGGAGGAGGAGGAGGTTTGCCACTGTAAACCCAAGACCCATCACAACGATCCTGCAGAATAACCCTCCCTCCAAGTTCCCTCGACAGGACCCTACAAGGGTTCATTTTCACTGAGGGAAGTGCCCCGTTGGAAGACAACCGTTTGGAAATCCGGATTTATGCCAGAACATCATTCCTGGAACTTCAGCGCCGCGAATCATCGTTACTGTTGCGTCCTGACGATCCTGAATCGCGCCAGAATGCTATTCGTGGGATTTCGACACCACGAATCCACGTAACTGTTGCGCCCCGACAGTCCGACACCGTGCCAAAACACCACCTCTGGGACGTTAACCCTGAGAACCCTCAAGACAGCTGTAAGCTCTGAACACGACTGTGCGCGCCGAGGCGAGAGCCACATGCTGAGACAGAAATGGCCCTTCTTCCGTGAAGATCACGCCATTTGCCGAGACGAAGGTGCGCGGCGCTGGAGCGGGAGCCACACCGGGAACACGGCCCGCCCTCCACCCGTGGAGCTCTTGTGATCGCATGCGGAAGACGAGCGTGTGCGGCGCTAAAGGGCGAGGGCCACACTCTGTGCAAACGGCCCGCCCTCCATCCGCGGAGCCGTGCAATGTGTTAAGCCAGATGTGCGCGACGCTAAAGGGAGAGCCACATGCTGACAACCGCCCGCCCCCCCTCCGTGAAGCTGCTGCAACTTTCACGTCTCAGAATCGTACGTGGTGAGGAGGTCTCAGGCGAAACGCTCGGGCCGCCCTTTCGACCAGCGTCGGGGTGTGGCAGGGAGGAGTTATGTACACGGAAAAGGAATGGAGGAGGGGGAGAAGGGGGAGCAGCTGGAGGAGGAAGAGGAGGACAAGGAGGAGGACGAAGAGGAGGAGGAGGAGGAGGAGGGGGAGGAGGAAGAAGAGGGGAGGAGGGGGAGGAGGGGGAGGAGGGGGAGGAGGAGGAGGAGGAGGAGGAGGAGGAGCAGGAAGAGGAGGAGAAGGAGGAGGACAAGGAGGAGGAGGAGGAGGAGGAGGACAAGGAGGAGGAGGAGGAGGAGGAGGAAGGGGAATTCTGCCCGTCCGCCTTGCGCCGCCTCGGGGCGCTGTGACATTTCACCAGTGGCGTGCGGCGGCCTCCCAAGCGGTATCCGGCCTGCCGACCAAAACGGACGCCTCGTCGCCTCATGGACGGGGGAGACCTTCAGCGCTACGGTGTCATGGCGCCGACATCGCAGAGCGGATTCCGTTCGGACAACGATAGGGTGGGCCTGGAGTGTCCTGGAGAATTTCGCTCCGGGTTTCGAGGTGAATTTGGTGTGGATGTTTGTTTTGCCAGGAATGAAGACTAAAGCAAGTCCACGCGAAATTCACTTCGTTTTTCACGCGCCGCTTCGGGCAAACATCCACACAGAAATCCACGCAGAAATCCGCTGCAGCACGTCTGCAAGGCCAGTGCAGTGATCAGCGCCACGGTGAGGAGCCGTGGCTCCGCGTGTCGCGCCGCCAGCTTTGGCCCACCACGCCTCGGCGCGACGCGCCAACCACGCCATGGTCCCCAGCCGCCTGCGTCCCGAGCCTGCCCGAGGAGAGGGGCCGCTGTCAGCTCGCAGGGCATAGCGTCTCGCGGGGGGCGCCGCCGCGACACGCTGAGCCGAAACGCCTGACCGACTGCTGCCGTGCAGGGGCGATACGTGTCCATTTTCAAGCCGCCTGGAAGTCGATTGGTGTGCTACGGGGGCAATCTCTTGAGACCATTTCTCGTCGTCTTCGGCGTCTGCGGGCGCGCCCCGAGGCCTTCCCGAGGCGATCCAAAACCGAAAAGAACCGGAAACAACAAACAATGGTTTACATTGTTGTGCATCAGGTTTCGCTGGAAGGCCTGCTTTCCCATTTCCATCAACATGTGTGGAGGGCTCTCAGGGCATATTAAAACAATCTTGGAGCGGGCCGTCTTCGGATAACAATAAGGGCATCATGTAGCCGCTGTGAAGAAGTTTCTCATGAAGTCGTCTGGAGGCGGGGAGGGACGCCCGATATTACATTCATGAGGGACGATGTCCAAAGGTGGCACGCGATGAGACGATACTATAGAAAGCCTAATTACCAGACAACATGAGCATGCTAACACGCCGCAGCTTGCCGACAGCACGGTGGCGGATACCATTCCACATACGTGCCAACGGGCATGGTGACAAAGTACTACGATGCTTTTCTGGTCAGCCTGGCCTCACACGCCCCATCCCCATATCTAGCTGTAGATCTTCAGTGCGCCGTTCGAAAACATCTGGCCAGCCCCGCCAGGACAATCTACAGGTACTGTTTTTGTCTAATTTTCTGGTCGGCTCAGACACGCTTCAGCTTAGCGCGGCGTCACGCATTAACCCCCGACCTCTAGCTCATGCTGTCACCGCACTCCCTGCCCCGAGGCAGGCGTGCAACCCGGTGGCCGGATGCATGCGGAAATGGCCCCCGCTTGCTCCCCGAGGAAGTGGAAGGAGGAGGAGGAGGAGGAGGAGGAGGAGGAGGAGAAGGAGCAGCAGCAGCAGCAGCAGCAGCAGCAGCAGCAGCAGCGCACGTGACCAGGCACCCAACCGCTCCCCGAGGAAGTGGAGGAGGATGAGGACGACGATGACGATAATGACGACGACAAGGACTAGGACGAGGACGAGGCGAGCACGAGGACGAGGACGATGACGAGGACGAGGATGAGGACGAGGACGAGGACGAGGATGAGGACTAGGACGAGGACGAGGACGAGGACGAGGACGAGGACGAGGACGAGGAGGAGAAGGAAGAAGAGGAGGAGGAGGAAGAAGAGGAGGAGGAGGAGGAGGAGGAGAGAGAGGACGAGGAGGAGGAGGAGGAGGAGGAGGAGGAGGAGGAGGAGGAAGAGACTGCGGCCCACGGGGGCGCCCTTCGCCGAGCGGGACACGCCCCGCGCCCGCCCCGCGGCGGCCAGCTCGGCTCGCGAGGCCGCTCTGCCCGGCAGCGCGCCGCGCGGCGCGCCGCCGGGGGGGCTGCCGCTCGCCGGCGCGGGGCCCGCGGCTAGAGCGGCCCGTCGCGTGTCTCGGAGCAGCCGGGCCCTGGTGCGGAGTGGCCACAGGCAGGGTCGGGAGCTCTCGGATAGCGAGTGTTCGAGGTTCGTCGGGGCCCGAGAGCCACCAGGGGGCAACTCTTGGACAGCCTGTCGCGCCGCCGATTCTGGCCTGCCGCGTGTCGGCGCGACACGCCATTCTCGAAGAAGAAAAAACGGCATAACATAAACTTTTGGCGCTCCGCGCTGGATTCCTGGGATCCGCGCTGGGCCCCCCAGGCGGCGCCTCCAGCGCCGCCGCTGGCGCGCTCCGCGCGCCAGGGAGGGGGGTCCAGCGCCGATCCGAGAAATCCGCGCGGACCTCCGAGTTTTTATGTTTATGCCATTTTTCGTTCCCCTATTGGAGCAGCCGGGCCCTGGCGCGGAGTGGCCACACGTAGGGTCGGGACCTTTCGGATAGCGTTCGAGGTTCGAGGTTCGAGGCTCGAGGTTCGAGGTTCGAGGCTCGAGGTTTTCGGACGTGACCGTTGGTTCTCGGCGGCTTTCCAGCCTCGGAGCGCTCTCCATCAGCTGCGCCTCGCCGAGGGCGTGCCGGGGGTGCCTGGGTCGCCCCGAGCGGCGGCCAGAGAGCCGAGTCGGGGCCGGAAAGCCACCAGGGCGTCGCTTTTGGATAGCGTGTCGCGCCGCCGATTCTGGCACACCACGTGTCTCAGGAGGGAAAAAACACACGGACACAATTAATCGTCGACTCCCTGGGAAAAGTGGGGAAATATGGGAAGTGGGGGGGAAGACAACAACCCGCTTTTCCAATTTTGATCGCGCTGGGTTCATTCAGGCCGGGTGTTTTTGTCGATTTTCACATCCATGGGCCCGTTATGGGTCCCGAGGCCATCAGAAACGGGCGCAAAACTGCCCCCGTAGTAGGGGTCTGGGCCTCTCTGAGGCCGCGGATTGAAAAACCATCTCGCCGGATGTCTGGGGCGTCTGGGTAGGAGAGGATGCCGGTGTCACTGCCCGTCTCTCGTCGCCACGGCCAGATTCGCCTCGAGATTCTGGTCGGGACCGTCGCCAGAGGAGAGTATGCGGGTACCGCCGCCTGTCCCTCGTCGCCACGGCTGGATCCGGTTCAAAATCTTGGTCCGAACGCTCGCCAGAAAACGTTTCGGTATCGGTATCGGTGTCTTTCTGTTCCCCCTACCCTTCGGGAGAAGCGTGGTTCTCTCCCCCGCGGGGGTGCATCGGCTCGGTTACCCCTCTCGAGAGGGCGCAGATCCGATGGGTTCACTGAGGGGGCTCCCATCGACCTCGGTGCCCCTCCCCAGATCTCGAGAGACGGTTGACGCGATGTGTTGCCCCAGTGGGGGTGGACGGTCAGGAACGTTGGCATAGAGCTTGATATGTCGTGTCGCCGTTCCTGGCCAGACATGCTTCGGCGCGACGCGCTAACCACGTCCCAGTCCCCAAGCGTCAACGCCCCACGCCTGTCCCAGCCTCCCGCCCCGCGGAGCGGAGCGACACGCTATCTGCGATCTGCTTGTGGGGCACAGCGTGTCGCAGGGGCCACCGCTGCCGCGACGTGCTAGGCAAGCGTGCTTGGCCGTGAGGGGTATGCCTCCCCCGCTCGCGTGTGGTCGGGGGGTGCTGGGCTGGGGTTCCCTCGGGCGCGCGCGCAGGGGGAGCAGGACCTTGGCAGGCCTTGCCGCGGCTGGTGCGTGTGACTAACTACTCGCAGGGTCTGGTTCGGCCGCAGCTCGTGCGTCCCCGACCCTGCCTCTGGATCCGCCGTACTTTGCTTGATTTCCTGACTCTGGGTGGTGTCAGGACTGCACCCCAAACAATGCGAAAAGGTATGGTGGGTAATCT
>CAUYUJ010001029.1:56521-61521 GCA_963575745.1 Prorocentrum cordatum
TTCTTGGCAGCTCTTTGGCGACTGGGCCCGCGCACAGCCAGTTGGCCTCCAGAGACGATGCGCGCGTGCATGGCTCCCGGGGCCATCGCCACTTTCAAGTGCGGCCCATAGGAACACCCTGACTCCTGGAAGAGGAAGAGGAGGAGGAGGAGGAAGACGGGGATGATGATGGTGATGATGCTGATGATGACGACGATGATGATGATGATGATGATGATGACGCTGATGGTGATGATGACGGTGATGATGATGGTGATGATGATGGTGATGATTATGGTGATGGTGATGATGATTATGAGGATGTGGCTGATGATGATGATCATGGTGATGATGATTATGATTATGAGGATGAGGATGATGATGATGATGCTGATGATGATAATGATGATGATGATAATGATGATGATGATGATGATGATGATGATGATGATGATGATGATACTGATGATGATGATGACGATGATGATGATTATGATGGTGATGGTGATGATGATGATCATGATGATGATGCTGATGATGATGATGATGATGATGATGATGATGATGATGATGATGATGATGATGATGATGATCACGATGATGATCATGATGATGATGATGATGATGATGATGAGGAGGAGGAGGAGGAGGAGGAGGAGGAGGAGGATGGGAAGAAGAAGGAGGGGGAGAACGAGGAGGGGGAGAACGAGGAGGAGGAGGAGAAGGGCGAGAACGAGGAGGTGCAGGAGGACCAGTGTAAACCCACGACTCACCAACGATGCTGCAATACACCCTCCAAGTTCCTTCTTCATAGGCTCCTGCAGAGACTTCCTCTCACTGCGAGAAGTCCCGTTGATAGACAACCGTCTGAAAATTTGCAGCCGTGTCAATGCACAACTCCTGGGACTTCAACGCCGCGAATCCACGTTACTGTCGCGCCCCGACAATCCTAAACTGTGCCCAAACACCCTGTTCTGGGAGGACCATAAGAATCATCGAAACTGCCGTAAAGTGTGAAGACGAATGCGCGCGGCGCTAAGGCGAGCGCCACACTTTGAAAACGACCCGCCCCCAAACCGTGAAACTCTTGCAAGCTTTTGGGACGAATGCGCGCGGCGCTAAGGCTAGAGCAACACTTTGAGAACGACCCGCCCCCCATCCGTGAAACTCTTGCAAACTCTCACGACGAATGCGCGCGGCGCTAAGGCGAGAGCCACATCTTGAAAACCACCCGCCCTCCATCCGTGAAGCTGCTGCCAATTTCAAGTTTCGGGATCATGGGGAAGACGTCCCAGGCGAAACGCCCGGCCCGCCCTGCCGACCCGCCTCTGGGTGCGACAGGGAGGAGTTATTCAACTGTAAGGAAGAGGGATGGAGGCGGAGCAGGAGGAAGGGTCTCCTCCTCCTCTTCCTCCTCCTCCTGATCCTCCTCCTCCTCCTCCTTCTGATCCTCCTGTTTCTCCTTCTCCTCCTCTTCGATCCTCCTCCTCCTCCTCCTCGATCCTCCTCCTCCTCCTCCTCCTCCTCCTCCTCCTCCTCCTCCTCGATCCTCCTCCTCGATCCTTCTCCTCCTCGATCCTCCTCCTCCTCCTCCTCCTCCTGCTCCTCCTCCTCCGCCTCCTCCTCCTCCTCCTCGATCCTCCTCTTCCTCCTCCTCCTCCGCCTCCTCCTCCTCCTCCTCCTCCTCCTCCTCGTCCTCCTAGATCCTCCTCCTAGATCCTCCTCCTCTTCCTCCATGAAGACCAGTCAAACGCTGGCCAGGTCATGGCGCTGCAGGGGGGTGCCCTGCTCTACGCTGGGGGCGCGGCGGCCGCGGGCGGCGGGCGCGGCGGCCGCGAGCCCCAGGCGTCGCAGTCGCTGCCGGCCGGGTCCGCGCAGGGCAGCGTGCCGGGCAGCCGGGAGATCCGGGGCGACGGTAGGTAGAACGACGCGAGGACAAAATCGGATCGGGATAACTCGAAATCTCTGAGAATCGGCGGGTTTGGAGGATGTATTGGGCGCCGCGGCCGCTCCAGAGCGTTCCAGAACGCTCTGAGAGCGCTCCGGAACGCTCTGGAGCGATTTATCCTGATCCTAGCCCTGTTTTATTAGGGGCCCAGACCCGCTCGAGCAGCGAGGCAAAGATCACCACGGAAGGTTCTTCGTCATTTTCTCAGGATCGTTGAACCGATCCCCCTCCCCATCCCCGTCCCGAGCCCCACCACCTCGCCACCCCAATCGGGGATGCACCCCGCGAAGCCCGAAGGGAGCAGCCCATATCCCCATATCCAGGGGGGCAGATCGGCCTGTGGGGCCGAGGCCACGCTGGTGGGGACGGGTATCGGTCAAACGATGCTCAGCTTTCGGCCCTTGGGTGCTCGGGATCAGAAGCCGGTCCTCGGGGAACGGGTCGAGGCCTTCGGGGATCGACGTCGGTTCAGAAGATCATGGCGTCGGGAGTCTGGGGGGGGGGAGCGGCTGAGGGCGGGGGTCGAGGTTCGAGGCTTGTTGCACACTGACTTTGTCCCCGCGTCATACTCCTTCCCGACTTCTCCTCACACTCGTGCTAATACTCGAGGGTTCGAGGGTCATGCTCGAGGGTTCGCGGGTCGTTCTCGTACTCGTACTCGTACTCCTCCCCGCCTTCTCCCCGCCTCCTCCTCCTTCTCCTGCTCCTCCTCCGTCAGCTATGGCGGAACCCGGCGGTGATGCGGCAGGGTCGGATGTTTTCTTTCTGTTGCTTCTTTTGAAAATGGGAGGGGGAGGCCTTCCCATTGTACGGTTGTGAGGGTGCTGGAAGAAAGATGACAGATGAATGCGGCTTGAAGCCGCAGCAGGATCCAGGTCCCATGAATTTGAGATGCTGTACCTGCACTGCGCATGCTTGCTTGCGTACTTCAATTCGATGTGTCGTTTGCTTGCGTTGTCCCCTCGTTTTTGGGGCCTCGGTTGTTTCGCTCGGTCGGTTGTCCCTCCGCCGTGTGTCTCCTCTGGCCCTCGCTCGTTTGTCTTTTTCCGGCCCTCGTTCGACCCCCGCTCCTCTAGCGTATGGGAGTTAGCGCTTGACGCTAACCCACGTCTAGATCAATCCTCGTTGCCGAGGGACAACATTTCATAGGGAAGTCAGGAGCCTGGGACGAAGCGTCGAGGTTTGCCGAGATTCGGGGCCGTCGGGCGTTCTCGTTGGTTCCAGGCGGCGTTCCAGCCTCGGGGTGCTTCTCGGTGGCTGCGATGGGCTGATGGGGGACGCATGGACCCCCCATCTCGGTATCGTTTAACCGATCCCCATCCCCATCCCCATTCCCTTCGAGACCCCCACCAAATTACCACCCCAGTTGGGGATACACCCCTCGAAACCCGAAGGGAACGACCTACATCCCCATTGAGGGGGGTAAATCGGCCAGTGGGGCCCAGGCCACGCCGCTGGGGATGGGGATCGGTTAAACGATGCTCATCATCGCCGACTCATCGCCGACGGGAGCCCATCCAGTCCAGGACCGTGCGGACTTGCTGTCGGGGGCCGATCGCCGAAATCTGCCGGCGATGTATCTCGCCGATGCCGGCGACGTGCCGACAATTCGGGCTCGGCGCTTCCCCCCCTGGGCCGGCCCCCCGACTCCAGATCTGCTGTTCTTTGGCTTATACCCTTCTGGAGGTAGGAAAGGGGTATGGTGTAAAGGGGTGTGGTATTAACTCTTGTAGAGGGGACTCTGGCGATGTTATTAATCGCGTCGCTCATCCCGCCAGCCCTGGAGCCCTCTTTAGGGCCTCTTGGGGGCATCTTGGGGACCTCTTGAGAGTCTCTTTGGGCGTCTTGGCGGCGTCTTGGGGGCCCCCAGGGCCTCTTGGGGGGCTCTTGGGTAAAGGGGTGTGGTGTTAACTCTTGTACAGGGGACTCTGGCGATGTTATTTACCGCGGATAGCCTCGCAATCTCCACGATTGGCACCATACCCCTTTATGCCACCCCCCTTTCCGACCTCCAGAATCCTGACTCCACTGTGTGCAGGACATGAGCCCCGAACGCTGCGCAAAAGTGGGGCAGAACTGTCCGCTTCAGCAAGGTCGGGCGGACAGGTCCGCAGAGGTATGGCAGAAACAGCGACGGCAAGGTAGGGCGGGTATCGACATCAAAGGGGTTTGAAAAGTAGGGTGGACATTTCCGCCCCACTTGCGACATCGCCCAAAGTACGGCGGATCCAGAGTCAGGCTGGGAAGGGAAACAGGCCCAGGAGGATCGAGGTTCCAGGCTTTCGGGCGTTGTCGTCGTCGTCGTCGTCCTCCTCCTCCTTCTCCTTCTCCTCCTCCTCCTCTTCCTCCTTCTCCTCCTCCTGCTCTGCCTCGCCTCCTCCTCCTCCACGTCTTCCTCCTCCTCCTCCTCCTCCTCCTCCTCCTCCTCCTCTTCCTCCTCCTCCTACTTCTCCTCTATCGTTGAGGGGCGACGTTAAGGAAATCGGGAGTCTCGGACGAAGTGTCGAGGTTTGCCGAGCTTCGAGGTTCCTGGGAGTTTTCGTCGGTTTTCGGCGGCTTCCAGCCTCGGGGTGCTTTTGCAGCGGCTGCGCCGCCGAGAGCGTCCCGGGGGTGCCCGGATCGTCCCGGGCGGCCGCCGGAGTTTTGAGCCATGGCCCGAAAGCCGAAAACCAGGGAGCGGAAGGTCAGGGGCAACCTTAGGCCAGGCCAGGCTCAGGGGGGACGCATCGGCCCTGAGCGCCCACTCCTCGCCGAGAGGGGGCCCGACAGCCCATCCCGTCAAGGACCGTGCGGATTCGTTATCGGAGGCCCACCGCCCATCCAGCGGCGACAGATCGCCGATTCGAGCTCGATGGGTGTGGGGGGGGGAAAGGCCCAGGGGGGTCGAGGTTCCAGGTTTTCAGGCGTTGTTGTTGTCGTCCTCCTCCTCCTCAACTTCCTCCTCCAACCCGCCTCCTCCACCCCGCATCCTCCTACTCCTCCTCCTCCTCCTCTCCTCCTCCTCCTCCTCCTCCTTCTCCTCCTCCCTCCTTCCTCCTCCTCCTCCTCCTCCTCCTCCTCCTCCTCCTCCTCC
>CAUYUJ010001029.1:64021-101521 GCA_963575745.1 Prorocentrum cordatum
GTGGCGCATTAATCGCGCCGCGGAAGAAGCACGACGCCAGGCTTTCGCCAGTTGCTTTGGCCCTTACAGGACCCCTGGACCGTCAAAGCGTCCTGCGCCGGGGCTTCCGGGCACGCCGTATCGAACAATCTGAAAGAGCGCGGTCTGTGTCGATTTGCTCCATGCGTCGGGCGTCTGGGGGGGGAGGGCGGGGGGGGAAGGAGGCGGAGGCCCGTGCAGAGTGCTGTGCGCCCTCCCCCAAGAGGTCGGCGGCGGCCACCTCATCCCCGGGGCCGCGCTGGCGCTCTTTCCCGGCTCTCGGGGGCAACGATCAGGGGGAGATAGGCTCGGGGGCGGCAAAGAGGGGGTGATGACTAGGAGGGGGGGGGATGTCATGGCGGGGGCCATGATATTTCCCCAGATTTCATGGCGCTTCTTCTTGCTTCATTACGTCCCTGGCCCCCCCGCTGGGCCGCGCACGTGCCGCCGGTCATGATTTGCGCCCCCCCCTCTTGGACACCCTCCTCTTGGCCGCTCCCGATAGGATCAGGGGGGAATTGGGGGGAATTCTTCGACTCCCAATCGCCCGCTGATCGCCGATAGGGGTCAGATCGCCCGCCCCGCCCAGGACAGTGCGGATTCGCTATCAGAGGCCTATCGCAGGTGTATTGCGCATGCATCGCTAGGGCGCAAGCAATGGCGTAAACATGATAAATTCGGAGGTCCGCGCAGATTTTTCGGATCGGCGCTGGACCCCACTCCCTGGCGCGCCCCCATTCCCTGGCGCGCGAAGCACGCCAGGGGCGGCGCCGAAGGCGCCTCCAGGGGACCCCGGCGCCGATCCGAGAAATCCGCGCGGACCTCCGGGTTTTCATGATTATGCCACCTTTTCTGTCCCCGGTTGTTTCCCCCTGTGCCAGTCCTCCCCGAAGTCTTGTTGCCCCTCAGGCTCCTCGACGGGGCCCTCCACGGCGCCACTGCCCCAGCGGGCCCTCCGGTCGCCCGGGGAGCGCGAGACGCTGCCGGCCGCCTCCATGTCCGCCCGCACAGGCCCATGGGGGTCAGCCAGAGGGGATCCAGCCTCCTTTTCCTCCTCCTCCTCCTCCTCCTCCTCCTCCTCCTCCTCCTCCTCCTCCGCCAGCCCCCTCCTCCTCGCTGTCGTCGTCGCCTTCGTCGTCCTCCTCCTCCTCCTCCTCTTTCTCCTCCTCCTCCTCCTCCTCCCCCTCCTCCTCCTCCTCCTTCGTCTGCCGATCGACGGATTGTTGTTCGCCCACGCTCCGCCGCCGCCTCCGCCTCCTCCCTTCTCCTTCTTCTGCTCCTCTTCCCTCTCGTGATCCTCCTCCTCCCTCCCTCCCTTCCATCGTATTCCTTGTGCACTTCCTGATCCCATGTACCTCTGTGCTCTCATCCTGCACCAGCTCTCCAGCGGCTGTGATCTCGCCACGAAGGCTGTCCTGCGGTATCTCTCGCGGTCGAACATCCTCGTCGTCGTCCTCCTCCTCCTCCTCCTTCTCCGCCTCCTCCTCCTCCTCTTCTCCTCCTCCTCCTCCTCCTTCTCCTCCTCCTCCTCCTCCTCCTCCTCCTCCTCCTCCTCCTCCTCCTCCTCCTCCTCCTCCTCCCCCCCCTTCTCTTTCATCCTCCCTGTCGCACTCCCAGACGTGTCGGATGGGCGGGCCAGGCGTTTCGCCTGAGATTTGCCGACCATGTATGCTCCTGAAGCTGGATAAATGCATTCACTTCAGGAAAATGCGGTTCCCGCCTTAGCGCCGCGCACATTCCGTGTTTTGTTTCAAGCAGCTTCAAGGATAGAGGGCCGGTGGTTCTCAGCATGTGGCTTAGCGCCGCGCACATTAGTTTTAAACGTTTGCAGCGGCTTGAAAGATGGAGGACTCTTCCTGTTCAACATGTGGCTCTCACATTAGCGTCGCGCGCATTCGTCCAACATTTTTTTGGCAGCAGCTTCAAGGATGGAGGGTGGGTGGTATTCAAAATGCGATTCGCCTTAGCGCCGCGCGCATTCGTTATCAAATGCTGCAGCAGATTCGAGGATGCTGGGCGGCTCATCATCAACATGTGGCTCTCGCCGTAGCGCCGCGCGCATTCGTTGTCAAAGTTTGCCGCAGGTTCAATGATGGAGGCTCGTGTTTTTTCGTAACGTAGATCTCCGTAGCGCCGCGCACATTCGTTCTACAAGTCTGCAACAGCTTCACGGATGGAGGGCCGATGGTTTTCACAATGTGGTTCTCACCCTGCCGCCGCGCACATTCGTTTTAAAAGTTTGCAGCAACTTTTGCGCAGATGAACGGCGGGTGGTTCTCATCATGTTGCTCTCGCCTTGGGGCGGGGCACATTCGTTCTACAATTTCGCAACAAATTCATGAGAGGAGGACGGATGTTCAAAATGTAGCTCTCGCCTCAGCAACTCGCACATTCGTTCTAAGCGGTTGCAGCAGCTTCAAGGATCGAGGGCGGGTTGTTTTCAAAATGTGGCAATCGCCTCAACGCCGCGCGCATTGACTCTAAAAGTTAGCACGTGTGTCAAGGATGCAGGGTGGTTCCTTTTCAAAATGTTGCCCTCGTCGTAGCGCCGCGCGCATTCATTTTAAAACTGCAAGCAGTTTAAAGGGGTTCGTAGGGCTGTAGTCCCAGGAATGGGGGCCTGGCGCGATTCAGGATTGTCAGGACGCAATAGTCACACGAGAAAAACCGCCCGCCGCGGCTTTCTCGCAGCGCGAGGGGGTCTGGGGGCCCAGCCATCCGACGTTTCGATTTTTTCGAGACGCGGGCCCCCGACCTCCCGACCACTTCCCCGGGACCGGTTTTTCATCCCGAGTCGTGTTTGGACGGTCCCGAGGCCCAGCGAGTGCCCCGAGAGGCCAAAAACTATGGAAAACCCCTGCCCCGATTTGTTCGAGAGACGCCCGATGCCTGGGGGCCACGCGCAGGCGAGCGGGAACCCCGGCGGGGGCCCGGCGCGGACGCCCTCGAGCGGGAGCTCCCGGCGCCCGCCGGCGACGGGGGCGGCGCCTTCGCGACGCTCCTGGGCGAGGGGCCGCCGGCGCCGCCGCGCACCGGCGCGACCTCCTTCACGCAGGGGCACGTGGGCAGGACGCCGGGCGCGAGGGGGCGGCCCAGATTGGGGGGTTTCTCCGAAGGGATTAGGCGACCAGTCCTCCTCCTCCTCGCTCCTCCTCGCTCCTCGCTCCTCGCCCTCGCTCCTCCTCCTCCTCCTCCTCCTCCTCCTCCTCCTCCTCCTCTCCTCACTCCTCCTCCTCCTCCTCCTCGCTCCTCCTCCTCCTCCTCCCTCGCTCCTCCTCGCTCCTCCTCGCTCCTCCTCCTCTCTCCTCCTCCTCCTCCTCCTCCTCTCTCCTCCTCTCTCTCCTCCTCCTCCTCCTCCTCCTCCTCCTCCTCCTCCTCCTCCTATAGGACCGCCTACGGCCCCAGGGGAAACCGTGCAGCCCAGATCTCCGAGGATCCCAGAGCCCCTCGCCTTGCAACGATAAAGATCACGACGGGAGGTTTTGCGCTCTTTCCAGCCTCTGGGGGCCCTTCCCGGGCCCTGGGGCAAGCAACACAAAGATTCAGGACGAAAACCGGTCCCGGGGAAGGGTCGACGCTGCGGAAAAATCGCGACGTTTCAGGGGTCTGGGATTCGAGGCCAGAGGTCTTTCTTCGGTGTCGGCCGCCGGGGGCCGTGTGCGGGCCCCGTGGCCATCGGGAGTGGATCGGGTTGACCCAAAAGGCGGTCCAGCGACAAGAGGGTGGTGCGATGGATTTGGTGCACTAGATTTGTGGGGTTGCAATACACTGGGGGCGTGCAATTCCTTCCGGGTTGCAGATGTATTGCTGGATTCTCACGCGCCATACATTACTTGCGGTACACTGCAGTACAACTCTCTGGCGCGATGCATTTGCAATACAGTTGCCCCAAATCTATTGCACCACCCCCTTGCCGCTGGACCCCCCTTCTGGGCCACCCAGGACGACAAAAAGAGAGGGGTGCTGCGCGGCAGAGGGGGGGCCTGTGCAGCGGGAGGGGCACGCCCAGGTCGCCGGGCATCTCCGTGTGCTCCTCCGCCTGGGCAGGGGCCCCCGCGGGAGGGGTATCGAGCCCTCCCCGGGCCTCCTCGCGCCGTGAGAAAAATCACGACGGGCGGCTCTTCCCCAGAGATCCAACGCATTGAAAAAATCAAAACGGAGGTTTTTCTCAAATTTCGGCCCCTAGGGGCCCTCGCCGGGCCTCGGGGCCGTCAAAAGACGACTCAGAATGAAAAACCGGTCCTGGGGAATGGGTCGAGACTTCCGGGGACCCCGCATTGAAAATTATCCCGGCAAAGCAACCTAACAGCGATGTGTAGGAGCATATCTGGAAGCATTCCCCTTAAGATTCAGATGAGAATCCAGTTGTAGAATTCTGCTGTTCTCGCAGTCGTAGTCGCATTCGCGATGACAGTCGCAGTGGCAACGGCAGTCGCAGTCACAGCCTCAGCCTCAGCCTGCCTCAGCCTCAGCCTCAGCCTGCCTCAGCCTCAGCCTGCCTCAGCCTCAGCCTCAGCCTGCTCAGCCTCAGCCTCAGTCTGCCTTCAGCCTCGGCCTCAGCCTCAGCCTGCCTCAGCCTCAGCCTGCATCAGCCTCAGCCTCAGCCTCAGCCTGCCTCAGCATCAGCCTGCCTCAGCCTCAGCCTCAGCCTCTCCGCTTCAGCCTCAGCCTCAGTCTGCCTTCAGCCTCGGCCTCAGCCTCAGCCTGCCTCAGCCTCAGCCTGCCTCGGCCGCAGCATCAGCCTGCCTCAGCATTCAAAATGTGGCCCAGGAATGGAGTTCTGGGAACTAGAAGAACACGAAGTGGCCTACAGTTGGCTCCGGGCATTCAAAATCATGCCCAGGAATGGAGTTCTGGGAAGTGGAAGAGCACGAAGTGGCCTACAGTTGGCTCTGGGCATTCAAAATGTGGCCCGGGAATGGAGTTCTGGGAAGTCGAAGAGCACGAAGTGGCCTACAGTTGGCTCCGGGCATCCAAAATGTGGCCCGGGAATGGAGTTCTGGGAATCGAAGAGCACGAAGTGGCCTACAGTTGGCTCCGGGCATTCAAAATGTGGCCCGGGAATGGATTTCTGGGAAGTCGAAGAGCACGAAGTGGCTTACAGTTGGCTCCGGGCATTCAAAATGTGGCCCGGGAATGGAGTTCTGGGAAGTCGAAGAGCACGAAGTGGCTTACAGTTGGCTCTGGGCATTCAGAATGTGGCCCGGGAATGGAGTTCTGGGAGGTCGAAGAGCACAAAGTGTGTGACTGTTTGAGAAAAACGCATTCGGACACGAGTTCGGACACAGCTCCCCGGGTCCCGCCCCGACCCCCCTGTGGAGTCATCTGCTGCTCTCTTTTGACACCACTAGAAACCTATCAGCAAAAGCTGTTAGGTAAAAATCACGACATCGGATCTCTGGGTCCATCTCTTCGGCCTCCGATGGGGCCCTCCCCGGGCCTCGCGGGGCCGTCCAAGAGCGGCCCGGGGCGAGCAACCGGTCCCGGGGAGAAGGGGCCCAGGCCTCTGCGGAGGGCCGAGGTTGTGAACACATCGCGGCGTCGGGGTGGGTTTTGGGTCGGGGGCCGCGCATCGGGCAAGAGCACATCGGCGGGGGCCAGGGCGGCGGCGTCGCCGTCGGCCCGCTCCCGCAGGCCTCCGCAGCTTCCGGGCCCGGGTGGGCCTTGCCCTCGCCGTCGGCATCGTCCTCGCGTCGCCCTCGCCGCCGGCATCGTCCTCGCATCGTCCTCGCAGGTCCAGCTTCCACGTCGTCCTCGCCGTCGGCATCATCGGCCCTCGTCGCCGTCCCGGTGGCCCTCGGTGTCGGCGTCGCGCTCTCGCCGTACGCTGCTGCCGTCGGGGGGGCCGCACGTCCCCTGGGGGCGGTGTTTGTGCACTCCCGGGGTCCTTTTTTGCGGGAGCTGGCCTGGTGGGAGGGGGGGGTAGTGACATCGCCTCGGTGGGCTCCGCCGCGCGCCTTGTCACAGCGTGTGGATGTGGGTTTGGACGCGTGTCGTTGGGTCGGTTGGCGCGTGGGCCAGCACGTGGGCTGGGGCGTGAGCTCGGCCGTGGGTTTGGGCTCTCCACACGCACACGGCGCGCGTAGCCGAGGCTTCCACGTGCAGGTTCCGCACACACACACACATAGGGCTCCGCATTCTGTAGACGAGTGGACTTCGAGGGGTCCACGCGTTGGCATGATCGTCATCGTTACCATCGCCATCGTGGATTGTTTTCTGCTGTCGGGAATTCGGCCCGAGCTTGCACCCCTGGTTAGCGCCGTGGCCACAAAGCCTCATCGCAAGCGTGCTGGGCATGCGCACTTCCTCCTGCGTGACGCTAATGGGCCGCCCTCCGCGCAGTGGCTTCGGCATCGTGCGCCCTTCGCACCAGAAGCGTCATGCTTACGGTGTAGCGCTGTGGCATGCCCCGACGCCTGGGAGGATGCGTGCCGTCCTCTGCTGCTGGTGGGCGCCTGGCGGAGATAGAGCTGCCGCGCGTAGATCAGCCCGCTTTGCAGAGGGCTTCGCCGCCGGTTTGCGTCTGGTGGACTTGGCTGGCGATCGGAATGCCTCAGGAGATTCAGCTTCGTCGGCGGAGGCGCAACCATTCGGGGGCCAGCTGCCGTGGATGCCGCTGCCAGTGTTCATTCCGAGGGGCCTGATGTCCTCGTGGCGCGCCTACTGGTCGTTGTGGTGCAGGCCAGGATGCTCCTCGTGGCCTCGCTTTTATTTTTAGCCTGGAGCAGGAGGAGCAGCAGGAGGAGGAGGAGGAGGAGGAGGAGGAGGAGGAGGAGGTCCAGTGTAATCCAAAGAGTCATCAACGATGTTGGAATTAACCCTCCCTCCAAGCTCCCTCTCCGCAGCCCCCTACAACGGCTCATTTCCATGAAGGGAACTGCCTCGTTGGAAGACACCCTTGAAGACCCTGAAGCATGCCAAAACATTGTTTTCGGGATTTCAACGCAGCGGATCAACCTGACTGCTGCGTGTTGACGATCTGGAACCGTGCCAGAACACCATTCTTGGGACTTCAACACCGCGAAGCAACATAACTGTCGCACCCGCACAATCCTTCCAAAACACTATTTCTGGTACGTTGACCATGGGAATCCGTGAAACTCTTTAATGTTTTAATGAATGCGCGCGGCACTAAGGCGAGAGCCACATTTTGAAAAGGAGCCGCCCTCAACCCGTGAAACTTTTGCACATGTTTAAAACGAATATGCGCGGCGCTGAGGCGAGAGCCACATTTTGAAAACCACCCGCCCACAACCCGTGAAACTCTTGCAAATGCTTCAATCGAATGTGCGCGGCGCCAAGGTGAGAGCATCATTTTGAAAGCCACCCGCCTTCAATCCGTGAAACTCTTGCAAATGTTTAAGAAGAGCGTGCGCGGCGCTGACGCGAGAGCCACATTTTGAAAACCAACTGCCCTCAATCCGTGAAGTTCTTGCAAATGTTTAAAAAGAACGTGCGCGGCGCTGACGCGAGAGCCACATTTTGAAAACCACCCGCCCTCCATGTGTGAATCCGCTGCCATTTTTCAAGCTTCATAGTCATGAGTGGTGATGAAGTCTCAGGCGAAACGCCCGGCTCTCCCTAAAAACTGGCCTCGAGTGCGACAGGGAGAACTTCTTTATAAGGAAAAGGAATGAAGGAGGGAGCAGGAGGAGCGGGATTAGGAGGAGGAGGAGGAGGAGGAGGAGGAGGAAGAGGAGGAGGAGGAGGAGGGGGAGCAGGAGGAGGAGGAGGAGGCAGAACCTCACCACCTGCTGCAGTGTTCCCCGGCCCTGGCCCTGGCCAGGGATGCCCGCGGCGCGGCGCCCCGTGGCCACGACGGCGGCGGAGGCGACCTGTGGTCGTGGCGCCGCCCTGCCCGTGGCGCGCTTGGCGCGTGGCGCTCTGGGCACACGGAGGCCTGGCGCACCCGGTCGCGGCGCCCCCGGGCCTGCGTCTCTCGTCACGCTGCTCACCGCGCGGTGCCCTGGAAAAAGGAGTCCTGCTCCTCGCCTCTACCAACGGATCCCGTATAGGAGCGGCCCCTCCGCCGTCTCCTTATACACGGGTCTATTTCGGTCCGATCGATCCGATTCGGTATCGGCTGCGGCCAGGCCGACCCGATCCGATCCCGACCCCGTGCCGATGTGTGGCACGCTCCGACCTCGCATGCCGACTCGACCTGAGTTTCCGATCCGATGCTGGCCGATGTTGGCTTGGTCCTGGCGCCCGGAGGCCAGGCCCACGTGCGCCCTGGGGCCGTGGCGCACGTGGCCCTCTGGCTCCCGCCCCCTCGGAAGCGTGGCGCAGCGCGGCGGCGGCGCCTGCCCGCGCGGTTGGTTGCCCGCCGCTGCCGCCGACCCGCCCAGGCCGGGCGCATGGTCGGCGAGAGAGCTCACCTGTGGAGGCCCAGGGGGCGCCGTGGCCCCCAGGTGCCGCCGGCCTGCCGGCAACTCGACCGCGCACTCTGGTCCTGGTGGTGCGGGCCAGGAGGCTCCTCGTGGCGCCGCCTGTCCCCTCAGCCTGGATGGTTCTGGGCCTCCTAGATGGGGTCCGAGCAGACGGGGTCGGAGGGTCGCGCCGCATCGCCGATGCATCGCCGATGCGGCTCGATGCGGATCCCGATTTGCTTCACGTCGACGTCGCCGATGCATCGCCCACGTCGACGATGCATCGCCAGTGCAGCACCGATGCATCGCCGATGCATCGCCGATGTATCGACGATGCGGCGCGATCCTCCGACCCCATCCACCCCGACCACATCTGGGAGGCCTCTAATGGCGTGACTCCTCACCTCCTGCCTCACCTCCTGCCGCCTCCTGATCCCAGCCACGATGAGGAGGAGGAGGAGGAGGAGGAGGAGGAGGAGGAGGAGGAGGCTGCGCTGCTGCTGCTGCTGCTGCTGCTGCTGCTGCTGCTGCTGCTGCTGCTGCTGCTGCTGCTGCTGCTGCTGCTGCTGCTTTCCTCCTCAACTAAACCACGCTGCGCTCCACCCCCTGGGAAAAACAAATGCCGCGCTGCTCCTCCCTTCCTGCCTGTCCCCCGGGGCTGGTCGGGGACGCCCGTGGCGCGGCGCCCCGTGGCCACGACGGAGGATGCTCCCCGTCAGCTGTGGAGGCCCAGGGGGTGGGGGGGGGCGCTGGGGCAAGCAGTGCCACTGGCCTTGTGGAGGACGATCAATGGAGAGGAAGAATGTTGCCAACTAGTTGCCATATGTCTAAAACATTGTTAAACATGGTTTAATCACGAACATGTTTAGGACATGTTTCCTACATTGTAGACACATTTTGAATTCCTGAAGAGCGACAGTTCCCATGTACTCTCGAAGCCCTCCGAGGGCGTTCTTGGCTCTTGGGCCCCACCTCCAGAGGTTTTTGGGGGCCGTGGAAGGCCCCCTCAGGGCTTCGGGAGGGCTTCGGGGGGGGCGCGCCCCGAGAATTCCCAAGAGGGCGCCAATAGGGCCCCTCGAGTTGTCACTTCCAGGGCCAGTCAAGTTCAAGCGATCGCAAACATGGAGTAGGGGGGCGTGGGTTAGCGACGGGTCCCGCTTCCATAGGGGAAGTCGCAGATTTCCGCCGCTGCACGAGGCGGCACCGGCCGCATTTGGGAGAGGGCACCTCCCCCGATCCATGTTTGCGCGCCCCCGACAGGGGTGCCCAGATCGTCCCGAATGGCCGCCAAAGAGCCGAGCTACGACCCGAAGACCGAGGGGCGGCGCTGCCTTTGGAGGAGGGCCAGTCCAGGCGGCGGAGGCCCTCCCCAGGCGTTTCTCTCCTCTGTGGGCCCCCCTTTGGTCACCGAGCGCGTTCCACTACTCGCAGAGTGCCTACTCGCAAACGTCCGAAAAACAGATGTCGGCTTTGATGTGATTTATCCGAGATCCCCCGCTGCGTATCCAGGCCATTTGCGAGTAGTCACTTGCGAGTAGTGGAACGCGCTCGTCTATTTGGAGTCCTCTTGCTGGGACCGGCTCTGCGCGGAGGTGGGCCGGGCGGGAGAGCCGCCAGTGTTTCCACTGGCTCTCCTCTGCTGCTCTTGCCTTGGACTTTAAATGTCGGGCACGTCCCTCCACAGGAGGAACATTCCAAAATAGTTTAAAAAATAGTCTGTGCTGCAGCGCGCCCCGGTCGCGCGGTTGGTTCCTTCTGCTTCGCGGGCGGGCTCGGCGCTGGCCCGTGCAGCAGCGCGCCTGCGAGGCACGACGTGGGCGGAGGCTCGCCCGCGCGCCTCGCTTGGGAGTGGAAGCCGGCTGCGCGCCGCGAGGGCAGCGGCGCCCCTCCAGCGCGGCGCAAGCGGCTCCAAAGGATTGCGCCCGGCATGGTAGCCACGATGCTTCCGTATTGGTGGCGCAGTCGCTGGCAGGGAGGTTTGTGGCATCGCCCGATCTGTCGCCAGCTCGAGATGACTACCGCCGTCGCCGTCTTCGTCGCCGCCATCACCATCCTGCGCAGGCATGGAGCGCGTTAGAGCCCTGATCCAAGGCTTTCGCGGTGTGTATTGCCTGCCTAAGTGACGCGCACCATCATCATCACCATCACCATCACCATCACCATCATCATCATCATCATCATCATCATCATCATCGTCATCATCATCATCATCATTATCATTATCATCATCATCATCATCATCATCAGCATCAGCATCAGCATCAGCATCATCATCTTCATCTTCATCTTCATCTTCATCTTCATCATCATCATCATCATCATCAACATCATCAGCAGCAGCAGCATCATCATTGCCAGCCGCGCTGGTGGCGCGGCTGGCAGACCTGCTCCTGGCGGTGGTCCCAGGCGCGGGCCGTTGGAGCTGCGGACAGTGCATGTTTTATTACCTATAACGTCTACTGCTGCGTCGCCAGACCAACGTGTAGCGTTCGAGGGGGCTAACCATCATCATCATCATTATCATCATCATCAGCAGCAGCATCAGCAGCATCATCATCACCATCATCATCATCATTATCATTATCACCATCATCATCATCAGCAGCAGCACCACCAGTACGAGCACCAGCATAAGCATCAGCATCAGCAGCATCAACATCGTCATCACCGTCACCATCGTCATCATCATAATCAATGTCACCACGATCGTCATCATCATCATCACATCACGCAAATCAGCATCATCATCATAACAATCATCATCATCATCATCATCATCACCATCATCACCACAATCAGAATCGTCAGCATCATTTTCACCATCCGCATCATCATCACCAACTTCATCATCGTCATCATCAATATTGGTATCAGCATCGCCGTTATGATCAGCACATTCGTCATCATATCATTATCATCATCACCACCACGACCATCATCATCATCATCAGCATCATGATGTTCATCATCAACGTTGTCATCATTCTCATAGTCATCATCATCAGCAGTAGCGTAAGCATCAGCACCAGCATCAGCATCATCTTCATTATTATTATTACCATTATTATCATCATCCTTATCATCAGAATCATCAAAGTCGTCATCACCGTCATCATCATCACCATCACATAATCAGCATCATCACCATTATCCGCATCCGCATCATTCGCATCGCAATCATCATCATCAGCATCATCATCATCACCACCACCATCTAAGCAGCAGGTGCATCAAAGACGTAACCCACGGAACTGCAGAAGCCTTGGGGCACGTGCGAAAGCCAAGGGATCAGCAAAGCATCCTCGCACATTGTACGTATAGGAGAGGTTTCCACAATCGCACATCATTGCCACTACCATTATCATCATCACCACCATCATCATCAGCATCATCATCAGCATCAGCATCAGCATCAGCATCATCAGAAGCATCATCATCAGCATCCTCATCCTCCTCATCCGCCTCGTCCTCCTCATCATCCTCATCATCTTCATCGTAAGCTTCATCATCACCATCATCACCATCATCATTATCATCAACATCATCATCGTCGTTCTGATCATCATCATTATCATCATCATCATCATCATCATCATCATCAACCTCATTATCCTCATTATCACGTTCATCATCATCATCATCATCAACAGCATCATCATCATGAGCAGCACTAGCATCAGCATCATCATCAGCATTGGCGTCAACGTCATCATCGTCACCATCATCATCAACACCACCATCACATCAGCATCATCATCACCATCATCAGCATCAGCATCAGCATCAGCATCATCACCAGCAACATAATTTTCATCATTAGCATCATCGCCCTCATCATCATCATCATCATCATCATCATCGTCATCGTCATCGTCATCATCATCATCATCATCATCATCATCATCATAATCCGCATCAGCATCATCATCAACATCATCATCATCATCAATGCAGTGCAGGTGCATCAAGTAAGTA
Organism: Prorocentrum cordatum; assembly: GCA_963575745.1. Taxonomy (NCBI): domain Eukaryota; class Dinophyceae; order Prorocentrales; family Prorocentraceae; genus Prorocentrum; species Prorocentrum cordatum. The sequence goes on from CAUYUJ010001029.1 coordinate 76,384, forward strand.
ACCCACGCAAATGTGCCCCCATCAAGGGCCACACAAGCCTTGGGGCACCTTGGGAAGCCAAGGGACCCGCGAAACATATGCCTTTTTACATGTCTACGAAGGATCTTCATTATCGCACATCATCGCCACCATCATCATCATCACCACCACCACCATTATCAGCATCCTCACCATTACCACCATCATCATTATCATCAGCCTCAGCATCAGCATCATCAGCAGCATCGGCATCATCAGCAGCAGCATCAGCATCATGAGCAGCAGCATCCTCCTCCTCCTCATCCTACTCCTGATCCTCCTCATTCTCATCCTCATCCTCATCGCATGTTCATCTTCATCATCACCATCATCATCATCACCATCATCATCACCATCATCATTATCATCACCATCATCATCATCAGCAGCATCATCATCATCATCATCATCATCCGCAGCCCCAGCATCATCATCATCATCATCATCATCATCATCATCATCACCATCATCATCATCATCAGCGTGCCACCCTGACTATCGGCTGCTGCCCAGGACGCCGGACCGGGGCAGCCGCGCGAGCGGCGCGCCGCCGCCCGCCGGGGGCCCCGTGCATTCGCAGGCGGCCAGCGCCAGCGGCGGCGGCGGGTTCCTGCTGACGTCCTCGGCGGATCTCGCTGGGGCGCCCGCGAGGTTCTGGGGCGGGGTGAAGAGGAGGAGGAGGAGGAGGAGGAGGAGGAGGAGGAGGAGGAGGAAGAGATGGAAGAGGAGGAGGAGGAGGAGGAGGAGGAGGAGGAGGAGGAGGAGGACAAGAAGGGAAAAGGGATGAGGAGGATGAGGGACGAGGGAGGAGGAGGATGAGGAGGAGGAGAAGGAGGAGGAGGAAGAGGAGGAGGCGGCGGAGGCTGAGGAGGAGGAGGGGAGGGAGGGAGGGAGGGAGGGAGGAGGGAGAGGGAGGGGGGGGGAGGGAGGGAGGGAGGGGGAGGGAGGATGGATGGATGAGGGGGATGAGAGGGAACGGGGAGGAGGCGGCGGGAGGAGGAGGGAGGAGGAGGAGGAGGAGGAGGAGGAGGAGGAAGACAAGGAGGAGGAGGAGAGGAGGAGAGGAGGAGGAGAGCGAGGAGGAGGAGGAGGAGGAGTGGAGGAGGAGGATGAAGCAGGAGCGGAGCAGGAGGAGGAGGAGGGGGAGGAGGAGGAGGAGGAGGAGGAGGAGAAGACGGAGGAGGAGAAGGAGGAGGAGGAGGTGGTGAAGGAGGAGGAAGACGACGTGGACGGGAATTGGAAGTTTGTGGAGGAGAGGGAAGGAGGGAGGAAGACGACGTGGACAAGAGTGAGGGGTTGGGGAAGATAAGCTGGCGGGGGCGGAAAACGGGGGGATGTCGAGGAGGTGGGCGGGGTGGGGGGGGGAGGGCGAGAACCAGGACCAGGACCCGGACGAACGACGAGAGGCGAGCACGAGGACGAGGAAAAAAATGGATCGGGGAGGAGAAGGAGGAGGAGGAGAAGGAGGGGGAGGAGGAGGAAGAGGAGCGGGTGGAAGAGGGGGAGGACGACGACGACGCCGACGACGAGAATGAGGACGAGGACGAGGAGAAGGACGACGACGGTGACGACGAGGACGAGGAAGCATGTCGAGGGATGAGGGAAGGAGGGAGGAGACGAGGAGGAGGAGCAGGAGCGCCAGTGTAAACCCAAGAGTCCCCAACGGTGTTGGAATAAACCCTCCCTCCAAGCTCCCTCCTCATAGGCTCCTACAAAGGTTCATGTCCACTGAGGGAACTGCTTCGTTGGAAGACAACTGCTTGAAGACCCTGAAGCATGCCAACATATTATTCTCGGGACTCCAACGCCACAGTTGAACGTGACTGCTGCGTCTTGGCGATCCGGAATCGTGCCAGAACGCCGTGCCGGGGATTTCACACCGCCAATCAACCTAACTGTTGCACCCTCATAATCTTGAATCTCTCCAGAACACCATGTCTGGACCGTTGGCCATGGGAACCCGTGAGACTCTTGCAATGTGTTGAAAAGAAATGTGCGCGGCGCTAAGGCGAGAGCCGCATTTTGTAAAGGAACCGCCCTCAATCGGTTAAGCTGGCGCAGAGCTTGACAAAGAATGTGCGCGGCGCTAAGGCGAGAGCCACATTTCGAAAACTACCCGCCCTCAATCCGTGAAGCTCGCGCAAATGTTGACAACGAATGTGCGCGGCGCTAAGGCGAGAGCCACTTTTTGAAAACCACCTGCCCTCTATCCGTGAAGCTCTTACAGCTGTTTTAAAACGAATGTGCGCGGCGCTAAGGCGACGAGAGACTTATTTTCAAAACGCCCCGCCCTCCATCTGTGAGGCTGTTGCCAATGCTTAAGCTTCAAGGTCATACATGGTGAGGACGTGTCAGGCGAGACGCCTGACCCGCCCTGAAAAAACGGCCTCGGGGTGCGACGGGGAGAAGTTATTAACATGGAAAAGAAAGGAGGAGGAGACTGTGGAGGAGGAGGGGAGTTGGAGGAGAAGAGAGGAGGTGGAGGCGAAAACGGAGGGAACCAGGATAAGCCCAGCATGCCACCACTGATTGTGCCCTCGTGTCCCAAGTCCCCCCCCCCCGCGTAGTTCAATCCACGGACTTCTGCGCGCCGCGCCGAAGCTGATGGTCCCATAGATCTGCAGAATCAGAGCCCACGTGCTATGCGTTCTTCAGTTCATACCAGCGATCCTATCAACCTTATTTTCGGCGATGGCCGGAAGGTCGGTCGCGTTACATCAAGTTGAAGCGCTGCGGTCGGCGATGCGGGGAAACGGGGGACACGCCGATATCCGCCAGATCTGAGGTCCCAGTTGGGCCCCGAACCCTCGTGGTCCCCGCTCTCGCCTGCGAGCAGCGCCGACGTCGAATATGTGCCCGCGCGCTGCTGCATAGCGTCACAGAGCACAATGAGCTCGAGAGGAGATCGCTCTCCAATCGTGCGCGTAGCTGTCAGAGGCTTCAGGACAAAGTTGCGAGGCGCTAGAAGGAGAACGCGAGTTGGAACAGGTGCAGCCGCTGCGCGTCCAGCTGCCCGCGGCAAGTCCCGCCACCGTGACAGCGAAACGCTCTGGGTGGCGACCCTTCGAGAGCCGCGCAGAGGGCCGTCGCGTGTGACATTTCTCCTCCCTAGCTGGGGAGAGCTGCAACACGTGACAGGCTCTTCCGCGTCATGTTGGTGTGTCTTCCCTCGTCTTCGTCGCCTTCGTCTCCTACGCTGATCTCCTCGTCACCTGTCACTCTTGTACATTACAATGGGCGGGCGCCCAGAAGGCTGCAACATGCTACACCTCTCGTATGTATTCCTCGAGGGCCTCTCCAGGGGTCTCACCAAGGCCTTCCTGGGGATCTCCCAGGTTCCTTTGGGGGCCATCTTGGGACCCCCTTGGCCGGTCTTGGAGCCCTCTTGTGCCGTCTCGTGGCTTTCTTGGTTCTCTGTCGGCCGTTTGGGGAGTGTCTGGTGGCTGTCTTGGGGGTCTCGCGGGGCCCATTGGATTGGGCCATCTTGTGACCCTCTGGGACTGCCTCGGGGCTCTCTTGAGCCGTCTTGGGCCCTTCCTGGGGCGGTTCGAAGCTGTCTGGGGGGCTTCTTGGGAATATCATGAGCCCACTGTGGGCTCTTTGGCCCCCCCGAGGTATTCTTGGATCCGTAGTATGCTGAGAGTTGCGAGAAACCGAACATCCTTAAGAACACCATGCTTGAAGTGTCTGGGGGGTCCTTTTTGTTTTTTTCTTTAGGTGTCGTGGAAACGTTTCGGGACCCCTTTGGCGACGCGTCTTGGGCTTTTTGAGGGGGCTTCTGGACGGCTCGTGAGGGCATGTTGCGGTTGGCAACTTTGGCTCAGCGTGTCGCGCCGCCCGTTCTGGCCCACCGCGCTTCGGCGCGACACGCTGGGCACTTCCCCCATGTCCGAGCGTCAACGTCCCGAGCCTTTCCCGGCCCGCCCCGCCAGAGCTGAGCGGCACGCTGTCGCCCAGCAAGGCATGGCGTGTCGGCGGGGCCGCCGCCGCGAAACGCCAAGCAAACGTTCCTGACCGTAGGCCATGCTGGACGCATTGGTAGCCCCTCGGGCAGCTGGAAGCCTCAGAGGGCCTCGGAGGGCATTGGGGGCTGGAGGGTTTCTCCGAAGGGCTCAGGCGACCCGTCCTCCGCCGCCTCCGCCGCCTCCTCCTCCATCTCCTCCTCCTCCTATCTCCTCCTCCTCCCATCTTCTCCTCCTCTCTCCTCCTTCTCTCCCTCCTCCTCCTCTCCTCCCTCCTCCTCCTCCTCCTCCTCTTCCTCCTCCTCCTCCACCCTTCGCCACCACCTCCACCTCCACCTCCTCCACCTCCTCCTCCTCCTCCTCCTCCTCCTCCTCCTCCTCAGGTCGCCTACGGCCCTGGGGGGAAACCGTGCACTGGGGGCGGGTCGGGCGCCCAGGAGGCCTCGAGCATTCAGCCTGGCGTCAGCAGAAGTGGTGCTCCCCCGCGAAATGTGTGCCACACTGATTTCCAAAGAGTCTCCCCTGACATCCTCCTCCTCCTCCACCCCCTCCTCCTCCTCTCCTCCTCCTCCTCCTCCTCCTACTCCTCCTCTACCTCCTCCTCTTCTTCTCTCCTCCTCGTCCTCCTCCCCCTCCCCCTCTGCCCTCCTCCCTCTCCTCTCTCCTCCTCTCTCAATCATCATCATCATCATCCTCCTCCCCTCCCTCCTCTCCCCCTCCTCCCCTCCTCCTCCCTCCTCCCCCTCCTCTCTCCTCCTCCTCCTCCTCCCTCCCTCCTCCTCCTCCTCCTCCTCCTCCTCCTCCTCCTCTCCTCCTGACATCCTCGCGTCGTGAGCAAAAACGGCGGCTGCCGTTGTTGGTTTCCCGCTGCCTTCGCGGCGCCAGCGGGCCGCCAACAGAAACGAGCAGGAGTGCAAACCCTGCTTGGGAAAGGGGTCCAGACGTCAGGGGGGGGCGCATTGTAAGCACCAGCACCGCTGGCGCTCGATATGCACAGCGTCTCCAGGAGGTCCTCTTCGGGATGCATGGGGCCATCGTAGAAACCTGCGTCTGCTGCATGTTTCGAGCCGCATCGATCCGCGAGGGCCCCGGGGCGCGAGAGAGGGCAGAACCGCCCGTGGCAGGCCCATCGCGACGACAGGGTCAGAGCCCCGAGTTATCAGGGGTGACTCGGTTCAGAGCTCACTCGGGTTCGTTTTCGGGATTCCGGACCCGAGTTATCCCGGACCCGAGTTACCCCAGATATTTCGGGCGTCCAGAGCCCCGAATCATCAGGGGTAATTCGGGTCAGGGCTAACTCGGGTTCCTTTTTCGGGAACCCAAGCCCGAGTTACCCCGGACCCGAGTTACCCCAGATAGCTCGGGCGTCCAAACAGGGTCTCAGGGTGGCCCTCTCCCCTCCGCCCTCCCGCCTCCGAGGTTCCAGGGCGGGGGCTTTCGGGCCAGAAGCCGGACCTCCGGCGGCCGTTAGGGACGATGCTGGCACCCCCGGAACGCTCTCGACGAGGATGGAAAGCGCCCTGGATCTCGAAATCTTCTCGAAGCACGTGCGGTAACTTTTTGAAAACTCGCCCTGCCGCCGACGACGTTTTCTATGAGAGAAACCCTGCAGGCCCCGCGCGGCGCGCAAGAACTATACTATCTCGTCCACACGTCCGCCCCGTCAGATACCCGACGACGTTCGCGCGGCGCTGTTCCGACGGAAGTCCGGCGTGGATCCGACGTTCCGACGTGAGTCCGAAACAGATTGGGTTTCAAGTTGCCGCGAGAGGCCTCCCGGAGTCTTCTCAGGAGCGGTGGAAAGCCACTCTTTGGAGAAAGTGGCATAGACCTTCGGAAGTCCACGTTGTGACAAAATCACGGCGTCGGCGTTCTGAGGAGGAGGAGGAGGAGGAAGAGGAGGAGGAGGAGGACGAGGAGGAGGAGGAGGAATATGAAGAGTTGGTTTACTGGTGTATTGGTTGACTCGTGCATGAAGGTGGAGGTACGTTTGGACCCCTCCCTGCAGCCGTCTTCGTTGGCCGAGGGGCTGCAGGGAGGTCCTCGGCCCCCTCCATTGGCTATTGACGCCGTGAAGTATTGGTGTACTGGTGTATTGGTGGGAGAGGGCGACCCCAGCGGCCCCTATGATGGCAGCCGCAGGGGGTGTGAGGCCTATGATGGTCCTCACTGGTGAAGCCTATGATGGTCCTCACCGGGTTTGGGGGTGGGGGAAGAGGGCAGAAAGTCGAAGCGGATGTCCGGCAGCAGCGTCCTTACTTGAAAAGGGGACTTAAAAACAACGTCTGTCCTCCGTCTATGTTCCAGAGGAGCCCCGTTCAAAAAGCAGAGGCAGAGAGAGAGAGAGAGAGGGAGAGAAGAGAGAGAGGGAGAGAGGGAGAGAGAGAGAGAGAGAGGCGGAGGAGGAGGAGGAGGAGAGAACCAGGAGGACGAGAGAGACAGAGAGAGGCAGAGACGAGGACAGATGTGCACGCCTCGGGGGGGTCGGCCCCTGGACCCGGAAGATACGAAATACACAGATTGCGTATCACAAGGTAGTTGGCAGCGAAGCTGCATCATGGCACCCCGGGAGCGTGCAGCGGCAGGGATGCACCACCTGGAGTGCGAAAGCGAAACGTTGTGACGTTAACCCGGCCGAAGCCCGGTGACCAGAGGAGGCCCCCAGAGGCCGACAAGGGTCACAGGCCGGAAGAGGAGGAGGAGGACCTGCCCATCCTCCCTTCTCCCGCGTCCTACCTATGGCAGTGGTGGTGGAGGGCGGTCCATCGACAGAAGGCTTCGGGCGGGGAGGGCGCTCCGAGAAGCCCCGCCGCCTGCCGAGAGGGCCGCCCGCTCTCTCAGGCTTCGCTCCTGGGCGGGCCGCGGGCTCGGACGCCACGCTTCGGACGACGCCCGCGTGGTCGACACCCACAAGCACACTTACGGCCATGGTCCTCATCTTAGCGTGCAGGAGCTCGACCACAGGAAACCTTCCCCACGATACCCAACCCTGAGACCCCAGGACGTCCACAGATGTTTGGTGTGGGAGCACCACGTACTCCATAGCAAAACCATCGAAACCCAAGAAACCCAGGGCACCCTGCAGGCAAGCAGGGTGTTTCTTGGCATGGGTTTTCACTGTGTGTGACTTCGGGCCCCGCGAAGCCGAAGCCGTCGATACGCTGGTCAGCGCAGGGGGGCGCACACGCCAAGCCGGGTCGGGCGACACAGCCCTCCGATAGACGCAAAATATACATAAACTTTCGGCGCTCCGCACGGGCTTCTTGGATCTGCGCTGGGCCCCCCCTCCCAGGCGCGCGGAGCGCGGTTGACACAGCCCTCCGACTTACGCTGAGAACCACGCAGGGTACACGCTGAGGGCAGAAGAAGAAGAAGAAACAACAACGCCATAAACATGAGCTGTTGGCACTCCGCGCGGATTTCTTGGATACGCGCTCCTCCTCCTCCTCCTCCTCCTCCTCCTCCTCCTCCTCCTCCTCCCGGACCTGCGGAAAACCTGCGATCCGACGTTGCGAACAAGACTGCAACATCGCGAAATATCCCCGAACCCTAGACCCCATCGGGGCCCCGTAGTCAGAAACTCAAGGCGTCGGATGCCTGGGAGCACGGGGCAGGATCGGGGAAGGCACGGGCTGGGCACCTGCACTGGTCCTGGCCGGCCCGTCATCGGGGGCGGCAGGACCAGTGCAGGTGCCCGGAGAAGGAGGAGGAGGAGGAGGAGGGGGGGGAGGAGGAGGAGGAGGAGGAAGAGGTGGCGGCGGGCCCTCATGACTTGCCGAAGAAGAGGAGGCGGCGGAAGATGCGGAGGCGTAGGAGGCAGGACAGGATGGGGAGAGACGAAGAGGAGGAGCAGGAGGAGGAGCAGGAGGAGGAGGAGGAGGAGGAAAAGGGGCAAGGAGGAGGAGGAGGAGGAGGAGGAGGAAGGAGGAGGAGGAGGGAGGAGGAGGATATTCCCCATACCATTGCGTCCTCCTCCCACCTCCGAGAGGTTCCAGGGCGGCGACCGCCCCGTCTCGCCGCCGCTCGCCGCGCGGAGCCCGCCCGACGACGGCGAGCCCTTCGCGGAGCCCGCGACGGGCTCGGACGTGCTGGTGCTCGGCAAGGGCTCCTGGGCCTCCGCCTACCGGCGGGCGTCCGGGCCCAGGAGCCCGGCGCCTCCTCCGCCGCCTCCTCCTCCTCCTCCTCCTCCTCCTGCTCCCCTCCTCCTCCTCCTCCTCCCTCCTCCTCCTCTCCCTCCTCTCCCCCTCCCCCTCCTCTCCTCCTCTCTCCTTCCTCCTCTCCTCCTTCTCCTCTTCCTCCACTTCGTCGTCGTCCTCTCCTCCTCCCTCCTCCTCCTCCTCCTCCTCATCATCCATCATCATCATCATCATCATCATCATCATCACTCATCATCATCATCATCATCATCATCCTCATCATCATCATCATCCTCATCCTCATCCTCATCCTCATCATATCATCATCATCATCATCATCATCATCATCAGCAGCAGCAGCAGCAGCATCATCAGCATCAGCAGCATCATCATCATCATCATCATCATCATCATCATCATCATCATCATCATCATCATCATCATCATCATCATCATCCCGCGCCTCCTCCAGTCCTTTCCTTATCACTAGCTTCTCCCTGTCGCACCCCGAGCCGTGTCGGTAGGGCGGGCTGGGCGTTTTGCCTGAGACTTCCTCACCATTTATGGTCCTCAACAATGGAAGTTGCAAGACCTTCACGGATGGAGGGTGGGCGGTTTTCAAAAATTGGTGCTCGCCCTAGCGCCGCGCACACTCGTTTAAAGAAGTGTGTACGTAAGAGCTTCACGGATGGAGGGCGGGTGGCTTTCAAGAAATATGGTCTCGCCCTAGCGCCGCGCACATTCGTTCAACACATCCGCAAGAGTCTCATGGATGCAGGGCGGGCCAGTTTCGAAGTGTGGCTCTCGCCTCAGCGCCGCGCGCATGCGTTGTCAAAGTTCGCAAGGATTTCACGGACGGAGGGCGGGCCGTTTTTTCAATAGGTGGTCATCGCACTGGCGTCGTGCACACTCGGTTGATACGTTTGCTTGCGAGAGCTTCACGGATGGACGGCGGTCCCTTTTTCAACATGTGGTTCTCGCCTCAGTGCCGCGCACATCTGTTGCAAAAGTTTCCAAATGTTTCACGGGTGGAGGGCGATTCTTTTTCAAAATGCGGCTCTCGCCTGAGCGCCGCGCGCATTCGTCTTAAGAGTTCACCGCAGTTTCAAGGATTCCCTCGGTTGACGTGCCAGAAGTGGTGTTTGGGCACGAGGCAGGATTGTCAGGATGCAGCAGTCACACTGATTCGCAGTGCTGAAGTCCCAGGAATAGTGTTCTTGCACGATTCAGGATCTAACGTTGACTCGCAGCCTTGAAGTCCCAGGAATGGTGCTTTTGGAGCGGTTCTGGTTTTTCAGACAACTTCCAATGGGGCGTTTCCCGAAGTGAAAAATACATCTTCGTAGGGGCCAATGAAGAGGGAACTTGGAGGGAGGATGTATTGCAACCTCGTCTGTGTTCATGCTGGTCCTCCTCGTCCTCCTCCACCTCGTCCTCCTCCACCTCGTCCTCCTCCACCTCCCCCCCCTCGTCTCTTCCTCTCTGGACCAGCGGGCGTGAGTTCCATGGGGCAGCGGCATCGGTATCGGGAGTAGTGGTTCTCGGCAAGGGCCCCTGACCAGCAGGCGTGTGGCCCCAGGAGCCTCGGGCCGGCGAACTCTGAGATCATGGCGTCGCAATTTTTTCGCCACGGGCGTTCCCGCCTGGTTTCGGGCCCCGGGACTCCCAGATCGACGCCACCCATGCCGTGCCTTTCTCGACGCATGGAGCTCAGGCGCTGGGAGTCGCAGGGAGAACCAGCTGCGTGAGGTTACTCGCGAGCCCCCTGTTTAGTCACCCATCTCGTCCCAGACCCCCCGACGACACGATTTTTTCACGTGAGCCCTGGAGGTCTCAACCCTAGGGCGACGATGAGGAGGAGGAGGAGGAGGAGAAGGAGGAGGAGGAGGAGGAGGAGGAGGAGGAGGAGGAGTAGGAGGAGGAAGAGGAGGACGTGAGCCCAGTCGTTTTTGGACGTTTCGAGGCCCCGTGAGGGCCCCCGGAGGCCGAACATGGCCGAACACCTCACGTCGTGAGTTGTGCTGTGATCCGAGCAGCCAGGGGGCCTGGGTCGTCCGGCCCGGCCCCTCCTGGGGACGCCGGACCAGCGAGCTCGAAAGCACCGCTCTGCCGCCACCCGCGCGCGGGACAGGAGGTGCGAGGCGGGAATTTCTACATGACCACCGCCTGGAGGATCAGTTTTCCGGGGCCTGGGCAGGCGGTGGATACTGACATGTTCGGGTCCCGGGGGCCAGAATATACCCATGCCCGCCCCCCGCCTGGGGCACCAGGACGTCGCTTCCCAGGCGGTGGACATGGATAAATCCCCGCATCGCAGGAGGGACGCCCTTGCGCTGCTCTGCTCCAGCGGCATCGTGACCGCGCGCGAGCTCAGCGACGACCTCACCGTCATCAGCGAGGAGCACATCTCGGCGGCGCGCCGAGGGGGGAAGTGGCCCACCAAGTATGGTCGACAGCGCTCGAGGCCCAGGGTGGTTTCCATCAGCTGCGCCATGCTGCGCCTCATCAAGAGCGCTGCAGGGGCGGCGGAATCGCCCCGAACGGCCGCCAGAGGCCCGACTCATGGCCCGAAAACCACCTCGGAGGCGGGAGGAGGGCCCAGACTCCCGGCGCATGGGAACAATTAGGGCGGAGTTTGGTCGTCGTTTTCGGTGTTGGTGGGCCGGCGCTGGGCCCCAGGACCGTCAAGCAACGATCTGGGAGGAGAAACCCGTCCCCAGGAAGAGTGGTCAAAAACTCTGGGGAACCCGAGCCGTGGAAAAAAACAAGAGAGCAAAGGGCTGGGGGGCCGGCCTTCGCAGAAGTCTCAGGATGCCTTCGCCCTGCGAGGAGGAAGAGGAGGAGGAGGAGGAGGTGGAGGAGGAGGACGAGGAGGAGGACGAGGAGGAGGACGAGAAGGAGGAGGAGGAGGACGAGGAGGAGGACGAGGATGAGGAGGAGGAGGAGGAGGAAGAGGAGGAGGAGGGAGGAGGAGGGGAGGGGGGGAGAGGAGGAGGAGAAGGAGGAGGAGGAGGAGAGAGGAGGAGGAGGAGGAAGGAAGGAAGAGGAGCAGGAGGAGGAGGGAGGAGGAGGAGGACAGGAGGAGGAGGACGAGGAGGAGAGGAGGGAGGGAGGAGAGAGGTGGAGGTGAGGAGGAGGAGAGGAGGAGGAGAGGAGGACGAGGAGGAGAGGAGGAGGAGGAGGAGGAGGGGAGAGAGGAGGAGGGGAGGAGGAGGAGGAGGAGGAGAGGAGGAAGGAGAGGAGAGAGGGGTTAACGACGAGGTTGAGGAGGAGGAGGAGGAGGAGGAAGAGAGGAGGTGAGGGGAGGACGAGGGATGAGGAGGAGGGAGGGAGAGGAGGAGAGGGGGACAGGAGTAGGAGGAGGGGCAGGACGACGAGGAGAGAGGAGGAGAGGAGGAGGAGGCGGGACGAGGAGGAGGAGAGGGAGGAGGAGGAGGAGAGAGAAGAGGAGGAGGAGGTAGGTTGAAGAGGAGGAGGGTGAGGTGGAGAGGAGGAGGGGGAGGGAGGAGCAGGAGGAGAGGAGGAGGAGGAGTAGAGGAGGGAGGAGGAGAGGAGGAGGGGAGGAGGAGGAGGAGGAGGATGAGGAGGGGAGGAGAGGAGGAGGGAGGATGAGGGAGGAGGAGGAGGAGGAGGGAGGAGGAGGAGAGAGGAGAGGAGGAGGAGGAGGAGGGGGACGCGGAGGAGGAGGAGGTGGAGGAGGAGGACGAGGACGAGGAGGAGGAGCTTTCTTCAGCCTTCTCTGAAGCCGCAGGGGGATTCTCAGAAGGCCGGCGTCGCCCTCCAAGCAGGCCTGCCCCCTCACGTTTCCCCCCGCGGCGCGCCGCCGAGCATCGACGAGTGTGTGGAGATCGCCCGGGAGATGCTGCAGACGTGGCCGATGGACATTCGCCATAGGGGTAATTAACGGGTCTTGAGTTGAAGTCGGGCGTGTCCCTCTACAGGAGGAATATGCAAAAATAATATGAAAATAGTCTGGGAACGACTCTTTGACTATTTTTGACTCTGGTTGGAGCATGTTTTGCACATGTTTCATTGTTCGTCCAAAATCCGCCCGTAGGAGGACATGCCCGACCTAAGTCTCGAGGGAAACATGAGGCAACGGGTCCTGAGGGTTTTCGCTGTTGTCGGGCTCTCGGGGCCCTCCACGGGCCCCACGAGCGCCGGGAAACGATTCGGGATGAAGATCTCGTCCTGGGGGAAAGGCCCCAGGGTCCAGGGCCCGATTCCCAGAGGGCCCGTTGCTCCCATGCTGAGGACATGTGGGCCAAGCAGCCGATGGAGGCGAAGAAGTTTTTCGAGGCGAGGCTGACTGCACTGTACCAGCGCAAGTTTGGCGAGAAGGTGGTGCAGCACTGAGCGTGCCAGCCGGCAGCCCGCGGCCCTCGCGGCAGATCGGGGACTCTGTGGGTGGGCATTGCGCCTTTCGTTGTTGAGCCGATGCGCGACGTGCGCATCGCAAATGTTCCTTGCTACGACTGTCCGATGTTCCAGAGCGTGCCGAACGCGTGGCCTTTTGCCCGCGGCATCGAGTTCGGCATCCGCGCACGCGCACCATTTTTTCACTGCAGGGTGAGTAGCTCATTGGCGCCGCTTCGACCGGGAGAAACGACGTGGCGCAAAAGTTGATACGCATACCAAAATCCATCGGGTTACTCTCGCCCAATCCCTTTCCATTTCTTTTTCTTCTTCTTATTAATAGTATTATTCGTCTTATTATTATGTTTATTATTATTCTTATTATTATGTTTCTTCTTTTTCTTCTTCTTCTTCTTCTCGCGCCCCCGTCATTATCCCTCTTGTCCCCTCACCGTTTCTTCCTGTCCCTTCCCTTCTCCGAGGGGAAGGACGGGCCATCTGGCGTGCGGCATGGGATCCTGGAATTTGCTAACAAAGCAGTCCATGCCGCTGGAAGCAGTGCTGGCGTGGACGTTGGTTTGGGGCAACCTCTTACATTCGGACGGTCCTGGATGCTCTTCGCGCGAGCGCAGGCACACGACAAGTCGCCGCGGGAGCCGCGGAGTGACTGACCCAACGTGGAGCCATCAGTGCAAGGGGCACCACGGGAACGCAACTGCCACGACACTTCTCGCCCCTCGGTGTGGCGGCAACGACCATTGCGAGGCAGGAGGAACAATGCGCCGCGCACGTAGATATCACGGCGGACGTGCCAGCCCGTCCCCCAAGTTGATAATGAGGAGGACAATGATTACCAGGAGGAGGAGGAGGAGGAGGAGGAGGAGGAGGAGGAGGAGGAGGAGGAGGAGGAGGAGGAGGAGGAGGAGGAGGAGAGGCGAGGAGGAGGACGAGCAGGAGGATGAGGGATAATGAGGAGGAGGAGGAGGAGGAGAAGGGGAGGAGGGGAGGAGGAGGGACACATGAGGAGGAGGGCGGAGGAGGAGGAGAGGAGGAGGAGGAGGAGGAGGAGGAGGAGGAGGAGGAGGGGGAGGGGAGGGGGAGGAGGAGGAGGAGGTGATGAGTAGGAGGAGGAGGAGGAGGAGGAGGAGGAGGAGGAGGGAGGAGGGGGGAGGAGAAGGAGGATGGGGGAGGAGGAGACGAGGAGGAGGGAGGAGGAGGAGAGGAGGGGGAGGAGGAGGAGGAGGAGGAGGAGGAGGGGAGGAGGAGGAGCAGGGGAGGAGGAGGAGGACAATGAGGAGGAGGAGGAGGAGGAGGAGGAGGAGGAGGAGGAGGAGCAGGAGGAGGAGGAGGACGATAACGACGATGAGGAGGAGGAGTAGGAGCAGGATGCGGCTGTTTTTGAAGAGCACCTGTTTGCCGCAAGTTGGCATGGAGGTTTCCAGCGGAAATCGCTTACATGAGGCGCAGGAGGCCCATAGACCCTCGGCCTGTCCTGAGCAGCCGACGCAGACCTCCGTGACGGCCGCGGCTTCACTTCAGCATCCGGCTTCCGACTCTCCACTTCCACCTCTCCCTACCGACTTCCAACGTCCACCAGTTCAGAACTCAGCACTCCGACCTCGGCAAACAACTCGGCAAACAAGGACAACATGCACTGAGGGCTCCGGCCCCCCCGCGCAGGCCTTGACGGGCCCCGCCCGCGGCGGTACCGCGCGCTCTCTCTCTCTCTCTCCTCCTCCTCCTCCTCCGCCTCCTCCTCCTCATCCTCCTCCTCTCCTCCTCCTCCTCTCCTCCTCCTCCTCCTCCTCCTCCCTCCTCCTCCTCCTCCTCCTCTTCCTCCTCCTCCTCCTCCTCCTCCTCCTCCTCCTCTCAAGCAACTTGGGCTCGAGCGGTGGTGTTGCCCAAGCGGGCGCCCTTCCACCTCCAGAGCTCGCCTCCGGGCTTCACGCAGCGCTTGAAGGACTCTGGTCTTTCACACAGTCAGATTTGAAAGGCCATCGACCAACACAGAGGCAGATTCAGCAGCGATGGCGGCTCTGTGGAGCCGGTGCAGCGAGTGAAAGCCATGCGAGAGGAACACGATCCTGCAGAGGCGCCAGCTCCAGTGTGCAGGATGCGGTAGCAATGTAGAGTTGTTCCGCCCCAAGGCCAAGGTCCGCTTCAGCGACCACCAGGAGAAGGGCGGCGATGACGACCTGTGGTTCGACGCGGACAGCGGCAGCGAGTCGGAGGGTGTAAGGAAGCCCCTTCCACCAGGCATCCTCCGCTCGTCTCGGGACCGCGCAGCCTCCCCTGGAGGCAGGCGCGGCGGCGGCGGCAAGGGCAAGGGCACCTCGGTCCAGGAGCTCCTGCAGCAGGCCGTCGCCTCTGCCAAGGACCCGCAGCTCCAGGCCGACCTCCAGGCGCAGCTGGACAAGCTCAGCAAGGGGGACAGCACCTCCACGCCGAAGGTGAATGCCTCAGAGGAGTTCAGGCGGGCTGACGGAGCATGGCGCGATGCAGAACATCGGCGCCAGCCAGCGGTTGCGAACGTGGTTCGCTTACGCAGCAGTCTGACGGCTGCGGAGGCGAAGGAGAAGACAGCGGCCCTGGCTTTGGCGGAGGCGGCGGACAGCAAGTTCCTGGCAGCCCAGGCGGTCACCAAGGCTGAGGGAGTTAAGGTCGACGACGCGGCCGCCGACGACAAAAGCCAGGACAAACCCATGATCAGCGTGAAGTGGGACGAGGCATTCTTCGACAACGTCGACAACTTAGAGGCCACGGAGGCGGAGAAGACAGCGCTGACTGGACTACGTGACCAACTCAAGAGCGTGAAAGCTCACCTCCAAGGCAAAGAGGAGGAGATCCAGCCGTGGTTGCAGAACGCTCAGACACATCGGAAGGAGATCGAGGAGCGGCTCGCCAAGAAGAGGCGTCAGGCCGCTCCTGGCGACCCCTCAGGCGCTGCGAGAACGGCAGGCGGGCAGCGCCCCCCGCCAGCCGACGCTCTAGCAGCCGAGGGGGCAGCCGCCGCGCCTGCCGCGGGCCCAGAGGCCAAGGCGGCGGAGCCAGGCGACCGCGAGGCCAGGCTGGCCCAGGAGGCCGAGCGGATGTCGCAGGCCAAGTTCCAGGCGGAGGCGCTGGAGCAAGGCCAGCGACAAGGGCGCGGCGGCCACGGCGGGCACGGTCGCGGAGCGGGCGCCTGGCGGTGGCGGCGCGGCCAGTTCGTGATTAGGTTCCTGTCCAAGGCACCATGAGGAGTGTGCCGATCCAGGCGAGAGTGGGGACACCACCAAGCTGTTCAATGGCAATGCCGCCAGCCTCTCGGACAAGACGTGGAAGTTCATTGAATCCGAGTCCAGAGCGTACGAATATTGGGCCCTCGTCGAGACTCACGTTTCTGCGCAGTCAGAGGTACGAGAGTGGGATGCTAAGAGTCGTAGGTTGGGACTCCGCATGCATCGCAATCCTGCGCGCAGCTCTGGCAAAGTAGTTAGCTCGAAAGAGCAAGCCCGCTCAAACGAAGGGGGCGAACTTTTTTCTGGCCAGAGCCCGCCTTCAAGCACACACAGTGCAGGAGGTGAGGGCAGCGGCTCGCAATTTCAGGGAAGGTACCCAGTCGGCTCTGAATGGGTTCCTACGCGTGACGTTGCATTTTCAGGTTGTTCAATTGTGCTCATAGTGCTGTATAGTCACCCGTCTATTGCCATGATTTCTAAGAATCGCACCCGGTGTCAGCGCATTGGCGCACTTGCCAAGTCTGCCAAGATGCCATGGGTCATGATAGGTGACTTCAACATGGGTCCTTCTGTCTTGCGTCGTTCCGAATTCCCGCAGCGCCTCGACGCCGTCATTCGCGCAGCAGACGTCGAGGGCACGTGTGCGCAAAAAGAGGGTCCAGATACCATGCTAGATCATACGTTGTGCTCGCGGTCTGCATTGCCCTTTGCGAAGCATACCGAGGCTGTTCGCGCAGTGCCGTGGCGTCCTCACTTGGGGCTTGTGGCCCACTTTCGGAGCTCGGGGCTGTGTCTGCGCACCAGGGCGTTGGAGCTCCCGCGCAAGCTTCCGCGGGCCCCGATGCCCAAGCAGGACCCCGCGTCAGGCTCTAAGTCTAGTCTGGCCAGGACGCAACGGTCACTCGCGCGGGCTGTCTCTCAGGAAAAGCGGCCTGTGCTGCACGATGCTCTTTTTGGTGATTGCTTCCAGGAATCATTAGGAATTATCGACCCATCACGGGCGGTGAGGGAGCTCCCGATGGGCCGCTGAAAGTAGGCTACGATGATGAATTAGCTGCCTGGCCCGAGGAGGAGGAGGACCCTTGGGCCGAGGAGCTCAATTTTTGTAGGAATAGCATGCTAACTAACGCTCTGGACAATCCGTCGGCCCCTGCCCTGGCCCCGTCGGCCGCCGGCAGGCCCGTGGGCCCTGCGGGGTCGCCCCCGGCTTCGGAGGAGCCGCCTCCTTGTCGCAGTGAGCAGAGCAGCGTAGCAGCTACGAACGAAGCCTCACATGTCAATGGTTCCAGCAATAGTCAGAAGCAGTGTCCAGCCCTGGAGGTATCTCATCCCGACGCCGCCGATTTTAACGCCCCCCCCGGATGTTGGGAAAGGGCCAGGCTCCAGGTGGGATTTCCCCCAGGTGCTTTTCTTGTCTATGCCGTCTCCCCTTTGCTGCTGCAGTCCGTAGCCTTCAGGATCATGCCTCAAGCTAGCTCGACTGTGTCTGGCCTGTGCGCTTCATGGGCCGCCGCTGCTGAGTCGGCTATCCTGGAACGCCACGGGAAGCAGGCCCCCCCTGGGATCTCTCGAGCAGCCTAGGTTGTCCGTGAGAGAGCTTCGGCAGACGCTTCACCTTCGAGAGATACCACTGCGTGATCAGCGGAGTCAGTGGTGAACGACACTACACGCGGTGCTGAAGGGGCCCCCACAGGCGCAGGCGTCGCGAGAAGGGCCCACGCAAGTGAGGCAGTTCGAGGAGGCTCGCGTGTGCCTGCGCGGAGCCAGACCCGAGGCAATCCACATCATCCTCAGGGAAGGGCGCGACCCACCGTGGGCGAAGCGGCTGGAGCTGCTGCTGCGCCCGAGTGAGGTCCGCCTGGTCGTGCTTGACACTTCCGCCGGCTCGGCGAGGAGGGTCATGGAACGTGCTCAAAGGGCAGCTCCACGCGAGTCGCTGGCTGAGTTCAGAGAATGGATCACGGAGCCGACTGCGCCAGGAATCTTACACAGGCCCTTGAAGCTAGAACCTCTTCCACAGCATGAGGTTATTGTTAGTAATTCAGTTCTGTTTCATCCCATCGACGTTATCGATAGTAAGCAGGAGGCGTTCAGGAATCTTTGGGCGCCCAAGGAGCTGGACGAGGCGGCAGCGGTTGAGTTGTTTCGAATGGTTCGAGAGGAGGCGGCGACTGAGCCACTTCCGCTAACATCAGGGGACGACATATACTGCTGCGCCGCCAAGATGAAAACGGAATGCAGGGCTGCGGGTGGATATGTTCACCCCTGTGGACTATCAGAGGCCCCCCAGGCAGGCCATCGAGGAGCTCGTGCTGGTGCTCCAGGCAATCGAGCCACCCATGACGTGGCCCGTGCAGCTCATGCTGGCGCCATGCCGTCTTCTGCCCAAGAAGACTGCAGGAGGTCGGGCCATTGGCATCGCCCCCATGTTGGGGCGGCTGTTGTCCTTGATCAGGGAACCAATTGTCAAGGACTGGTCGCGAGCCAACACTGCAGCGTGGGGCGCCGCCACTGAGGGCAACTCACGCTTGCAGGAGGCCTACCTCAGGGCCATCGACGAGGAGCTGGCTCACACCATGGGCATATGCTTCGGGCACGCGCTGACGGACATCCAGGAGTTCTACGACTCCATCCCCTGGGATGTCCTAGCGCGGGGGGCCCTGCGCATGGACTTCCCCCCCGTCGTGCTGGGGCTGAAGCTCCTCCAGTACGTGGCGCGCAGGTGCCTGCCCCAGGACGGCGCGGCCTCGGTGCCCTTTCAGCCGAGCCACAGCGTCGTCCAGGGGCTCAGGGCTGGCACGCGCATCGCGCGCATCATGACCTATTTTGCGATGAGGCAGGTCACCGCCGCCAGCCCGCGCGTGGGCCGCCGTCCCTGGATCGACGACGCGTCCCAGACGGCGGTCGGCCCGCGGTCGGCCCCAGGCAGGTTTGCGAGAAGGAAGCTGCGAGTCTACCCCAAGTCAGTTGTGCTCTGCTCTAAGTACGAGGACGCGGTGGCGGTGGCACGAGCGGTGCGACTCAGAAGTTTTCAGATTCCGGCGGCGAGACAGTCTACGTTGTTGGGGGTTGGTTTTAGCTGTGGGCATCGGTGTCGTGCTATGCGCGTCAAGGGCGACTCGAAGCATAAGCAGATGAGTTCCAAGATTGCCAGAATTTCTCGTGCCTCGCGGAGGCATCGAAACACAGCACGGCTAGAGAAGGCTGGCGGCCAGCCAGCTGGCTCGCACGGACATCAAGTGCATGGTATGTTTGGACAGCAGGTTACTGAGCGTCGTCGTCGGCTTGGCCAAGTGTGCGCCAGCCCTACCAAGGGACGCTCGCAGACCTGAGTGCGCCAGGCCAAGATCCCGCAGTAGTGTATCCGAGACGTACTATTGATGTATAGCTTTCGACGTGGCAGTCGCATCCAGACCTTCGACGGAACACACAACATGTGTGACCAAGATTGTGGCAGCTTTGACGGACCAAACACCTAGAGTGCAGGTCCGGCGAGTTCAGGGGCCTATTTCAGCGGTCATCCTCCAGCTCCTACGTTTGCAGTGGCACTACGGAGGAGTGGCAGTTTCCAGACGATATTTACATTGGTGCCAAAGCGGTCGACACGCATGGCGGCATCCTGACCGACATCGTCACCTCAGCGAGCAAGCAGTTATGGAGGAAGGCGGCCAGTCATTTTTGCGGCGGCGGTGTGCCAGATGGGGTCGACAATGAGTCGTATCGGAGAATGTGTTTTCCCATCTTAGCCAACAGAAGGACGGCCCCAGGCCCGCTGAGGTTATGCTGATTGCAGCCACGGGCGCAAAGGATAGGAAGCATAAGTCTATTGCAAGGTATGCTGGCAATGCTACTTGTGATCGGTGTCAGGCAGCGTGCGAGACCGCCCTCCACAGAGGATGGCAGTGTGAGATGAATCGTGGCAGTAAGGCGTATCACATGAGTGATGAGTTGGTTAGTCAGGCGTTAACGCCAGTCAACACAGCTGAGGCTTTCTGGCTGCGAGGATTGATACCAGCAGCGTGGGTCGCTCGCTGCACCGCCACCTCCATCAGTGGAACAGTGGTGGCAGGCTGGCATCGACGACCTGACCGCAGGCTGCGTGGGCCACGGGTCTGAACACGAGCCAGTGTTCGTGTGTGGCGACGCCAGCGGGGGCAAGGACACAGGTTCCAACAAGCTGCGGCGAGTGGGGCTGGCGATTGTAAGGATGCTCAGCACTGACCGCCCGTTGCGTAGCGGGGCCTCTGACAGGGTCCAGGCAGGCGGTTGCCAGAGGAGAGCTAAAGGCTTTCCAACTGGCGTTGTGCTGTACCTCAGGGACCCTCACGTATGTCACGGACTGCGACATGGTGGCCGAGGGCTGGTATTCTAAGAAGCACACCGCCCCAAGGGGCGAGGATGCAGACATACGGTGGGAAGTGGGCAAGCTCGTGCGTGGACGTGTCATCACTGTGCTGTTCACCCATTCCCACCTCGCGGCTCCGGAGCTGTGCGACGGCAAGGGCGTGCAGGGCCTGGTCATAGGCAATGCAGTGGCAGACGAAGTTGCGGGACACGCAGCGGCAGAGGCGAGAGTCCCAGAGGGTGGTCGACATCGGATCTACCTGCACGAGAGACGGGCCTACCTAGTCCGGCATAGGCTCCTTTGCGCGGCGGTCGACAGCATGGCAGCCACGGAGAAGGCCGAGGGATCGAGGAAAAAGGAGCGCTCTGCTGCTGCTGCTGCTGCTGCTGCTGCTGCTGCTGCTGCTGCTGCTGCTGCTGCTGCTGCTGCTCCCCCTCCCTCCGCTGCTGCTGTCGCCTCTCTCCTCTCGCCCCACACTTTAACTGGCGATAAGCGTAGGTGTTTGAAATGCTTCGGGTCTGCCACCAAGGAATGTATGAAGACCTGGTGGCCCACGCAGTGTCCACGGTTATAGAATATAGATGGTGTTATACTGCCCCCTACGAAGGGTGATCGCGTCCACATCATGGGGTCGTGGGCCCACCCCACGCACACCCTCAATGTGCGCACTACTCTTCGAAGATGGTTATGCACGTGCTGTGGGACTATAGCCGAGAAGCAAGTACGCCTCTTGAGCCGCCCGTGTCGTGAGCAGATGAGTAATACCAAAAGAGAATACCTCGACAGACTTGCGGCGGGGTAAAAGCCAAAGGTCCTAAGCCAGGCCGAGAAGAAGGCCAGGAAATCGAGCACACTTTAATGGGTTAGAAGAGGGGCGAACTTGCTTGCGCAACGGGTTCCGCTCCATTCCACTCCTTTTCCTCCTCCTCCTCCTTCTCCTTCTTCTCCTTCTCCTTCTTCTCCTCCTCCTCTCCCTCCTCCTCCTCCTCCTCCTTCTCCTCCTCCTCCTCTTCCATCCCATCGTGGACGTTCGCTCCTCCTCCATCCCAGCTTCTTATCAATAGCTCCTCCTTGTCGCCCTTGGTGGGCCGGGCGTTTCGCTTGAGGCTGCATCAGTTTTTTTGGTCCAGAAGCTGATGTTTTACAACACTTGCGCGGATGGAGGGCGGGTCGATTTCAAAATGTGGTTCTCGCTTCAGCTCCGGGCACATTCGTCTGGAAAGTGTGCAAGAGCTCCACGAACAGAGGGCGGCACGTACTTCTTCAACATGTAGCTCTTGCCTTAGCGCCGCGCACATTCGTTGCAAGAGTTCGCAAGAGCTTCACACATTGAGGGCGGTACCGTTTCAACGTGAGGCTCTCGCCTTAGCGCCGCGCACACTTGTTGCAGGCGACTTGCAAGAGCTTCGCGGCTGGAGGGCGGCACCTTTTCAAACTGTGGTTCTCGCTCTGGCGCCGCGCGCAGTCGTGCTAACAGCTCAACATATTATTATGGCTGGCGTCCCAGAAATGGTGCCTTGACACGATGTGGGGCGAGCAGGGCGCAGCAGTCATCCTGATTCGCGGTGCTCAAGTCCCAGGAATGGTGTCCTGCCACGATTCAGGATCGTCCGGACGCAGCAGTTACATTGGTTCGCGGCGTTGAAGTCCCAGGAATGGTGTTCTGGCACGGTTCAAGATTTTCAGAAGGTTGTCTTCCAGCGTTGGGTGCATTTCCCTGAGTGAAAACGAATCCTTGAAGGGACCTGTGCAGAGGGAACTTGGAGGGAGGGTCGATTGCAACGTCGCTGATGAGTCTTAGGTTTACACTGGTCCTCCTCTTCCTCCCCTGGAGATGCGGGCGTTGCAATTTTTGTCCCGCCAGGCGTTCTCGCCCAGCTTCGGCCTCTGGGACCCTCACATATCCATCCTGTTCGGAAAATGCAGCAAAACATGAGTTCCAGGGTCCCGGTCGTGGTCCTCCTCCTCCTCCTATTCCTCCTCCTGTTTCTCCTCCTGTTCCTCCTCCTCCTCCTCCTCCTCCTCCTCCTCCTCCTCCTCCTCCTCCTCTTCCTATTCCTATTCCTATTCCTATTCCTATTCCTATTCCTATTCCTATTCCTATTCCTCCTCCTCCTTGTCCTTTGTACGCTCCACCTCCGAACGCTGGCCGCCGCAGCCGTGGGAACATGCTACCCCGCGCCCTGCGGGGGTCCCGCCGTTATGCCGTCGGCCATGCTGCGCGGTGGGGCCAGGGAGGTGCGACGAGAGGAGGAGGAGGAGGAGGAGGAGGTGGAGGTCGACGACGACGACGACGACGACGACGACGACGACGCCGAAGGGGTTCTCCTCCTCTCAGGCGTGGCGGGGAGGGAGAGGGGGGCGTGGGAGGAGCGAAGGCGGAGGAGGAAGGGCAGGGGCAGCAAGCAGGAGCGGGAGAAGGGTGTGCCCCTGGCGCGGGGGCCGCCGGTCCACGGGAGGCCCTCGCCCAGCCGCCCCTCCCTCTCCCCCCCCCCTCCTGGCAGATTCGGCATGCCGCGACCCAGGCCCGGCGGAGACGCCACGTCGGTGCGTCCCGCTGCCAGAGAGGGGCCTCGATCTGTCTGCGCAACGGGTCGCGTCGCTCACGTTGGCAAGCTGTGGTTGGCGACGCTTTCTCGCGGCACTGCATGCGGTGGGGGCGTTGGCTCAGGGATGCGCCCAGGATGCCTCAGACCCTAGAGGGTTCCTTATCTGATGAGGGCGGCGGTGACATCCATGGCACATCCACGATTGGCTTTCCACTGGCTTCCAGACCCTGGATTCCTGATCGGAGGCTTCCTTATCCACTGCCATCACCGCATCTCTCTTCGTATCGATCGGCTTGCTGACTTCGAGTGCGTCGGACCGGACCAGACCCCTCCTCCTCCGCTCGCCTATCGCATCTTACCCCCCCATCTCTCTCCCTTCCGCCCTCCCACCGCGCGGCCAGTCCACGGCGGGCCCGCCGTGGCTCTGAAGATCTGACCGACGGCTCTGCCCTCTCCCTTGGTACAGCGGGGGCGCCGGCAGCGGGAGGCGAGGGCGCAGGCTTAGGAGCAGGGGTCGAGCCAGCCAGCTCGAGCGGGCCAACGCCCGTCCCCCCAGCAACGCGAACCAGCCTCGACGCGGCCTGGAACGTGCGACCGGCGCCTCCGCCGCCTGGCGAGTGGAGATCGATCGCGCGCGCGCGCGCCCCCGCTTCGAAAGAACAGACAGGGCGAAGGGAGACTCGTGCCGAGCCCGAGCGACAGCGGTAAGTCCTTTGACAACTTGGGCCCCGAGGCAAGAGCAGAATCCCGCTCGCTGGCGCGTGGCCCCGCTTCCAACCACTCGGCGCGGGACACAGACATGCGCCTCGTCCATGCGGAAACGCAACTTCCAGGTGGCATGTGGCTTTCTGTCGCATGCGGCCCAGTTTCCGAGTGGCCCCGATTCTGACGGCTTGGCGAGCGAGAAGTTGCGCCAGATCCAAGCGAACATGGCGCAAGTGGTGCCGAGGCGAGAACGACATGTCGCATGCTCGCGAGAGATTTGCGCCAGGTGATACTCTTGCCGCCCCGCGTCGCATGTTGCAGCGCCGGCAGCAACCTGTCCATGCTGACAAGAAGGAGCGCCATCTCCACACTGTTCGGCGGGTCGGCGACTCGTGGTCCCGATGGAAACGCGCGCGATGCGTGCCCTGTAGCTTGTGCCGCCAACTCGCTCGGGCTGCGGGCGCGAGCCGCAGGGTGAACGTGGGCGGGCGTGCCCCCGACCATTTGGGGGGTCCTTGCCACAGCGGGTGCTCGGATCCATGTGGCTTGGCTTCCTAGGGATCCGTACGGCTTCCCGCACCAGCCCCGCGTGGCAGACTGTTTCCAGTGGGCGCTTGGATCCCGACGGTTTGGTTTCGCGTGGATCCCTGCGGTTTCCCGCCCCACTGGCCCTGCGCATCGTGGCGCGCTTTCTCCAGTGCGTGCTGGGACCCTTGCGGCGCTCGCGCGCGCCAGGTGCCACGAGACCACGAGGGAGTTCAATGAGGTGCGCGGAGAAAGGGCGCTTTAGATCTGGAGGACAGCCCTGCTGGATCTCATCGGGCAGTGCTGAGGCGCTGGGGAGCGGCCGCGTCCTCAGGCAGGAATGATCAGATTGTGGCTTCTGGGTCATGCGCTACATCGAGGTGGAGGCCAGGCGCTTGGCTGGCGAGGGCTGCGCTCCTGCGCGTACGCCTAAGGACAGGGAGAAGGCCATCAGCATAAAATGCGGCAGCGCAGCGAGGTAGCTCGAGAAGGCTCGAGTCGCCTGGCTTGAGGAGTCAGCCATGGAGGAACACAGGCTAAAGGCAGCGCGAGCGACCCTTCAGGCCAAGACGGATAGGATACTGTCGACTCAGGAAGAGGCTGATAAACCCAAGAGGATAGCTGAGGAGGCAGCGTTGGTCATCAGCCGGCGTCGGGATGTTGCTAGATGCTATTCCTGAGGACCGAAGGGAAGTGAGGGGGAGGCTGAGGCAGGACGAAGCGGAGGAAATGAGGAAAGAGGCCATGGCAATTCTCACGAAGATTCGGGATGCCGAGATTGAGGCGGTGATGCAGAAGAAGAGCGGTGGAAAGCGGCGCTCGCCCTCAAAGGCTGCTGAAGGCAAGGCTTAGGAGGAGGCCGCTGCTGAGGTCGAGCTTCAGAAGCAGGCTGGCGAGGCAGTCGTGGAAGCCCTCGGAAGGGAGTCAGCCGAAGACGAGGAGGCCCGCGACGCAGCCGGCGTGCAGGCAGAGGCTCGGCGGAAGGGCTTGGAGAATGAAGTCCAGCATGTCCAGGCGGCGCTCGAGGAGTTCGAAGCATCAGGTCTGGAGCAGAGGGGCCACAGCGTGTTTGAGGAGCCTCTCAGAACCAGCCCCCCAGGCTGCCTTCCAGCAAACTCAGTGCACGAACGCGAACAGAGCTGACTGTCAGGCCCACACTGAGTACGCGCAGGTGATTCAGACAGTGCAGATCTGCGCCAAGTGCGAGCGAGGCTCAGGCTGCGTCGCCCGCGGCGACCCGCGCGCGCTCGGGCCCCCAGAGCGGCGGAGGAAGAGCACGATGAGCGAGCTCAGAGCACGCGCGTGTGAGCGTGCCTTTTAAGTC